>JADLZN010006588.1:0-393494 GCA_018155175.1 Sinocyclocheilus anophthalmus | reverse complement strand
TTGTGTGTGATGGTGTGTGTGTGTGTGGGTGTGTGTGTGGGTGGGGTGTTTTTTTTTTTTTTTGGGGTTTGTTAGGGTAATTTTTGGGTTGGGTTTTTTTTTTTTTTTTTGGGGGGGGTTTTTGGGGGGGACTTGTGTGTGTGTGTGTGGTGCGCGAAGATGTGTGAGGGTGATTGCAATGGAAAAGAGAAGAGGGAAAAAAAAAAAGAGAATGGGAAAATGAGAAAACACAACAAGCTGCGAGGCGGTTCTCGCCGGGGAGGTGTCTTTGATGGTTTGCTGGTGATCCTTAGGAAAAAACAACATCAGAACTCAAAAGGTGTTACTATCACATAACTGGTCAAAAAACTGAGAGATCATGCCTAAGAAAGGAAGAAAGAGACAAAAAGGGGAAATATAAGAGAAAGAAAGAATGTAAAAAAAAATAAAAACAAAAAGAGAAATAAAAGTGAAAATTAAAGAAAAAGAGAAAGAATCTCACTGGTCTCAACACTGTGGAATCTCTGAGGTGCGACTCGAGCAATGGCAGGAGATGGAGGGACTGTTTTGGTCTTTATTGTGGATGATGTTGAAGACACACTTGCTTCAGAAACAGACGCAGTTACACAAGCATCCGACACTGACACAGACACACTGCTGTCTGAGACAGACAGATGCACACTGGTGTCTGTGTGCTGGGTGTCCTGATCATCAGAGTCTCTCTCTAAACCACTACTGCCTGTATTAGCTGCTGTGCTAATGCTGCTGCTGCGGTTTCTTTCAGTGTGTGTATTGTTACTGTAAGCATCAGTCTGCTCCGCATCGCCGTTGTACTGTGTATATGTGTCAGTCTGTGAGTGCCTGTATGTGTTTGTGTTGCTGTTACGGTGTGCACTGGTGTCAGTTTGTGTGTGTGAGTGTCGTTCATTGGCAGGTTTCTTGTTCAGGAGGTTGCTGATCTCCATAAGGTTTCCGATGATTTCCACCTGACCCTGCACAGCTGGTTTATTGGTCTCTGTTGCCTGGTTACCGGCTATGACACCATCTTGCATTTTCCTCAGGTAGGCAGCTGGAGCCCATCCCTCCTTACCACCATAACTGAGAGGAGAACAGAGAGAGAGATGATTCACATACTCACAATACATAAAACCAACCAAGGGCATTTTCTCAAAACTATATAATTATATGCAATACCATTCAAAAGTTTTGGGGTCAGTAAGATTTTTTTTTTTTCATTTTGAAAGAAATTCGGCCTGGTTATTCGAGCAAAGAGCGCATTAAAGTGCTCAAAAGCGTCAGTAAAGCATTTATATTTGAAACAAAATATTGCACAAATAAAAGATACTGTTCCTTGAACTTTTATTATAAAAAAAATACTGAAAAAGGTTGTACTGTGGGTTTCCACAAAAATGTAAGCAACCAATGTTTTCAACATTGATAATAAGAAAATATTCTTGAGCACCAAATCCGCATATTAGAAGATTTAAGCTTAGAAGCATATTGAAGATCTGTCCTTAGGGTACATCCCGTGGACAAATCTTTGTACCTTTATTCTGATTTTGCAGTCGTGGAGGAGAGAGACGTGTAGAGGGGTAGGAGTGACTGGGGGGCTGCCTGTTTGTCATCAATGATTGATCTAATGCAAACTTTACAATTAAATTTTTTTTTCTGCAAAAACCCATTAAATATTGAGACAATTCCAGCTAAAGAAAGCAAAGGATTTTTAAAATGTATTGAAGTAGTTTAAAGAGAAGAATAAACATGAAGATGAGTTTACCGTATGAACCACCAGCCCTCCAGATTCCTCTGGATGACCTCAACAATGACGCCTCTCTCAAAGCCCAGCTCATCCTGACTTGAACTGCTGAAGGACTGAACCGTAATATACCTCTCTGCTACAAACAAAAGAGGAAAGAAAGCACAATGTACACTGTCCTGCTACAAGATACAATGTACATAGACATACAAATGCAAAGCTTAGAAAAAAGAATAGAACAAATATATTGTAAATCTGTGTGTAGCTGTCCTGCATGTGTATACCTGTACAGTATCCTCAAAAATGATTTGGACACTTACATTTAAAAATGTACAGATTTTATTTAATTTGGTGTGAAAATATCAAAATATCAGTGAAAAAACGTTTCTTCATTACTAAGGATACTGAAATTTGTTTTTCTAAAAATGTGTGCTCATGCTATATTTCTTTAAAATACATGCCCTACGATTTGATATTTTTTATCTAATGCAATGAAATTCATACATTTTTAAATGTGCCTTAAGTGTCTAAATACTTTTTGGGCCACTTTAAGTAATGCTTGTGTGATTCGTTTGTTTGCTATTTTGGTGTCGAAGTGGAAAACCCAAATGAAACATGCAGACATTGCAGAATCTCTCCACCACAAGTCACATTCTCTCTCTGTAATATAGGTCAGTGTGCGCTAGACCTGATTGTACAGTAAAAGCTTCTGGACCAGGAGATGGAAAATCTGACATCTTTGCTGGAATTTCCACTCCCAGGCTGTTAAATGCTCCCTGAACTGTGTGTGTGTGTTTGGAGCAAGGGGGTCCCTTGGCTATGATGCAATGCCTGTATGGTTTTCATCCAAGCAAGACTATGTGCTGACATGGCATGAACTTGCATCCGTAACAGAATTCACCAACAGTTTTCATCCATAAATCTTTTGAAACAAATGAATGGAAACTATTAAGAGTTAAGGGTTGCGCAAGACAAAGAAAAACAGGACATTTGGCCACTGCTTGTGTTTTACACAAGCCAGCCGCTCTGATATCTGTTGTGAAAGATGTGGCTTGTTTGTTCAACGGTTCTTGATTCAGTTTAGTGGCAGCATGGGTGATTAAACGGGTAGTTTAGCAGTGTATCTTTGTCTTACTCTCTCCATTTGGTGCTTTGTGGCTGTCTCGACGTCCTGTGAGAGAGACAAGGTATGTAGCAGGAACCCAGCCTTGTTCTTCAGCTGTTCTTACAAACCACCACCCTGAAGCGAAAGAGAGAGAGAGTCTGTGAGCACATACCACTGATGGAACTGATTCCAGCTGTTCATTTGAATTGGGGTGTGTCACTCACTTTCTGTCTTCTGTAAAATAGTCCTGAACATCAAAAACGAAAACAAAAATCAGATCATGTTAAATAAAAGTTTAGGGAAAAGGAATGGCCCAAACGCATCGGGTGATTCTGTAATGCAATCATTCAGGCCAAGGGACCTTGTGGATAAAGAGGTGGAGCAAAGATCCTGTACATGTGATAAATATGAATGCTGCCCACGCCTGGCCACTTTAATAGGATGCATTAGTATCATATATTATTTCATGTTACCATTGCAAAAGCCATAAATTATCTGTATGACATGCAAAGTTCGGTACAACATGATATTTTAAGGGGGGACAAGGAACATGTAGAGAGAACTTTAACTTCAGAAGTTAACAATATCATATATTTCAGTAAGATTTTTTAAACGTTTTTGAAACAAGTCTCTTATGCTTACCAACGCTGCATTTATTTGATAAAACGTTAATATTTCAAAATTAGTATTACAAATTAATAAATAATACCCGTTTTTTTTAGCTATGTTTAAAAAATCATAAATGATGTTATGCAAACTGAATTTCAGCAGAAAGTACTTCCAACACTGCAGGAGTCACATGATCTACAGAACAACAGTTCTAAATAGTTTGATTCTTCTAGGAAAACATTTACTAGTATTGTGGTGTGTGATGAAAGAAACAGTAATTTGTCTGTTCGATCTGTTCAGGTGGAACACATGATTAAAAAAGACTGAATGAATGTCAAGTATACAGGTGATAAATGCTATCACTGTCTTGACATAGCACTTTAACACTTGAAGCACTTGCTTGAAAACAAAATTGCATTCTTTTATAAATAATTCTGAAAAATTGAGCAGTAGTGTATGGACATCAGTTGAAATTTTCCAGGGAATTTTTAACTTTAACTATATACTTCACTAAGTTTTAAAATATGCCTTAAAATTGTAAAAAACCACAAATTGTTAGGGGTCTGTAAACACAAAGCCCGCTTGTCATGGTTGAACACACTGCAATGGTTAGTGCGTCCAGTGTGAGGACGCATCATTAGAGCAACAAACACACGCACGAGGTCGCCGATTCCCAGTTATAGTGCTCGTGTAAAAAAATCCTTTAGGCGAACAACAAAATGGGACCGATTGAACCTCACATGGTACAGACAGTACCATTCGCTATATGCAGTCTTCTTTGTTAGATATATGCACGAGGCCTTCATCTGTTGTGATGTAGCCATGTGTTAAAGGGACAGAATCCCGAAACATGACAAACTAAAGTAAAGAAAAAAGAGATATGATAACAGGATATAAAGATAACTCACGATGAGGGAGAGAAGAAAAAAAAGAAGGAGTTCTTGGAAAGTTAGGAAAGTGTATTGGCTTATGAACTCAGAATGATTTTACACGGCATGGTCAGCAAGACACAAACTCAAACAAAAAGGACACAAACAAGTACACATACGCATATGAATACACACTTTTTCTGCTGAGGAAAGATTCTGGCGGATCCATTAAGATGATCTAAAGACCATCACTCAAATATGAGTCTCTGGCTGTGGTGGGCATTTTCCAGACACATACACAAACTCTTCTACTGCTCTAAAACGACTCAGTATCAATGCTTTCCTCAGAACAGATCATTTAATTTACTGTCTTTGCATGTTCAAGTTTTCAAATTTCAAAGCAGTATTTCAGTAAAATAAATAAATAAATAAGTCATTCTGAATTCTCTCCAGACACACTATTTGTTTCAAACCCACAGTGTAGGCTGGAAACTTTCCATTTCTCCAAATGAAATCCAACTGCTGCTTTAAATTCTGGTAAGACATGTAAACCAAACAATATTTACTTATAAAGCTTTACAATAACTCATGTTGTGGTGCAAATTTTCCGACATCCAAATAGATGCAGAATGGTAAATATTGCTGCTTTTTGCTGTGATTGTGAAGGTGATTTATGATGAATGAGTATCTTTGAACCATTTTTTTTTTTTGCATGTCTTTGGAATTAAATAGGTCATTTTGTGGTTGCTATATATCATTATTCAGTCATTTAGCTTCCAAAGAGGCCATAAAAATAATAATTGTGACATCAGAAAAATAAGCACAGTTGCCATCAAAGACAGTTTACAAAAGGTCAAAGTAATGCATTGACAACAAATCCTGAGGACAGCATAAGTTTGTCGCATCGTCACAGTTTGAATGTTTTAAAGAAAATGTTAAGTGCACTTTTAAGAACACATTTTCTTTTATTTGTATTAAAACAAAAAAATAAATTAGGTTTTGATTTATTTTTTTTGAGTGTCTATGTTTGTTAGTATGTTAGTGGATGTTCAAAAGTGTGAGACTACTGAAAATCTAGTATCTAAAATCAAATTTAAGAGTTACTGTATGTTAATAAATATAATAATTTAAAATAAAAAACATTGAAGATTGTGTTCAATTTTAGGTTAATAATCGACATTGATCATGTGACTGTTCAGACAGTCAGATGTTCTTGCTGAAGGACTGGAGGACAAGATGCTCTTTGGATAATCTCAAAACATACTGGAGAACTTTCTGAAATTCATGTTCATTTTTCAATTTAAATAATAAAAAGCGTATAATGTAAGTTGTATATACAAATGTTGTATTCCATTATAAAAATGCTAAGTACAGGCTTTTTCACCAGTGATTTCTGACTTTTGAACCCCACTGTACAAACAAGACTATGTTGTGTGTGTGTGTATAGATGTGTGCCACTCACCACTCTCACTCTTTTCGATCACCTCGACTCTCTCTCCTGCTTTCAGGCTGATTTCTGTATTTTCCTGATGCTGGTAGTCTGCCGTCACCACATACACACGCATACACTCCTCTGCACCCAGGGCTTCTCCACGTTCTCTCCCTGAGGATGATGGAAAAAAACAGGCCGTGAGCCAGCTGCCTCCACGCCCGCGTCCACCTGAACTGCGCCGCGCCATTCACCAAAACCAACACAGCCCCAGCCAATCAGCACGTGGTACCAGATCAATGGCTCATCCAAGAATCAACAACAACACTGGCCCAAAGAGGCTCAGATCTGTAGAGTTAATGTCTCAACAAGCAAAAAGGCTCAGGTACAACAAATCCTACTTTCATCCAGTCTCATCCCACCTTAAAGTTCCAAGGTAAAAGGTTTTGAGCAAGCACAGTTCAACCTGAAGCACATCCTACCGGCCCTGGGCTCAGGGGTCCAACCAACGACAAGACTCATATGGGCTCTGGCATCTCCTCTAAGAGTTTCAGATCCCTTCTGCAGCAGGACACTGGCCTGACTAAATGAAGAAATGGAGCAAAGGGGGAAAAGAAAGACAGAGAGAAAAGGAAAAGGGGTAGCTAACGAAAGGAGTGAAAGATGAGATGAGGAAAATAAACCAAGAGCTATGGGCTCAAGGGGCGGGCAATAGAGAAAGGGGAAACAGATGCCAATCAAATGATGCTCCACCCCTTTAAAACAGTTTAAACAGAAACATATGGCCTATGAAAATAGAGTATACTCACACACTCAGCACATACTCGCATTCTCTCCAACTTTGTTCACATTCTCTGAAACACATCCTACGGCTCTCCGACACAAAAACAGCATGGTCACATTTGAAACACTGATTCTCTATTTTCAAAGAAAAAACAAAGACTACATTAATGGTAGTTTTTAGCATTAGCTTTAGGGCTCAATTCATCTCTATAAAAAACATTATGATGTTTCCGGAATTTATGCTAATTGAAAAAAAGGATTTAATACAGTAAAAATATAATAGTGTAATATGGCACTTTACCTGCACTTTATTGTACATCGTCAGTATGTACAGTACATTACAGTACATGACAGAGTTGGAAAGCTGTGTTGTGTGTGTGTTTGTGTGTGTGTTGTGTGTATGTATCATATATAGTTACACTAACAGTCGGTTTGTTCCTCAAATATGATTGGTGAGAACCTGCTAATGATGAATATATGGAATGTGAATATAACTGTTTTTTGTTTCGAAAATAACCGGTAGCCTATGGACATCTTTTCAAAAAATCTTACCAAACCCAAACTTCTGAACAATAGTGTAACTTTGCACAAAAAGGTTAGTAAGTGATTCTTTCACTCAAGTAATATAGTCTTTGTGGCTATATTTAAAACAATGTGTTTGTGTTAATGTTTATTCTGGTGCAATTATTCTTCTACTGTACACATATTGTTATTGTAATTTTATCACTGAATTTGTTTATTTTATTTTTTAAGGTCGCATCACATGTTGATATTCAAAATCACTCTTGTTGAAATTTTATAAACAGCTTAAAGGGATAGTTCCCCAAAAATGAAAATTGTCACCATTTACTCAACCTCATGTTATTCCAAAACTGTATGACTTTCTTTCTTCTGTGGAACACAAAATAAGATATTTTGAAGATTGCTGGTAATCAAACAGTTGGTGGTTGCCATTGACTTCCATAGTATTTTTTTTCCTACTATGGAAGTCAATGGCAACATAGTTTTTGGCTGAACTATCCCTTTAAGTACTTATCTTATACATTTGCATTTTAAAGCATTTTTACAGTGACATGTTATTGGAGTGATTATCTTTAAGGTATCCTGGAGTATTTCAAGCCCTGATTTTTCCACAGGCTCGTCTCAAGGCTGACACACACACAGAGTTTGATATAAACTTCTAGAATTTTTGCACAGTGTACCAATAAAGGGAAAGTTTTATTACTTTATACAGTCCCTGCTGTTTCTCTGTGTTTTGTCTCAGTTTTTCTCTTCCTTCCCCCGCCAGGGCAACTCTCCCACTCCTCATCACCCCATCAACAACTGAAGCCACTTCCTAGCGGTCTGCACCGCGTAAACGGCCCCCCTGAGCTGAACTGCTTTTTCTTCAAAATCACCAGAAATCCTTATCTCGTCTTTGTCTGACGCTCTTTATCCCCAAGTTACTCTCTCTCTCTGTCTCTCCGACCCCGATATCATATTTTAAATGGGACTGCCTGTCGTTGTGCTTTTCTGGTGGCCCCACAAGGGGGTTTTTTTTGTAGGGGGGAGGGGGGGGGGGGGGGCGCCCCACTTATTTTGTTGGGGGTTTTTTTTTTTTTGTTTTTTTATGCAGGAATTAAGGCGGACCTCATGAACCAAACAGCCACATAATGGACATTTTTACATTTAAAATCTTAATTTTTATAGCTGCACATTCAGTACTGCATACTAAATTACACTTAATCAAGTACATAAATGTGTTACAACTCTGCTTGGTTTGACATGAAAAATTAAATGAGTGATTAAGCTGCGACTACAGCACAAACTCAGGAAAAATATAATAATCTGTGTGCTCTCAGTAGTTTTATGCTGCACACGGTGTTTATGTGTGTTTCTGACCTAGAATAGAGACGAAATTGCTTAAAAATATTCTAGAAGAGAATGCAGGGGTCTCAATATGTCTTTTTTAAGTTTTATTACGTTTAGTTTGATACGCCATCTTAAAATGCAGTGCTCATAGAACCAGTCGCTGAAAAAACAGCAAGACATGATGCAATGGCCAATGACATCAGTCTGTCTCATACATACATAGACCAAGAATTAACATTTCAGACACAATGTTCACAAAAATGTATTTTAATCATCTTCTTTTGGAGGGTTTTCTCAGCAAATTGTAATATTAATAGAGCGCTGCAGCCATGACATCAAAACCCAGAAAACGTCTCAGGTTACTTATGTAACAATGGTTCCCTGAGTAGGGAAGTGAGACACGGCATCCTCTAGGGGAGGTCGCTATGGGGAAAGCCTGTCGGTTGGACCCTGTTCGAGAGCATACATTTCGGAAAAAACAGCCAACTCGTTGGCTGGCGACAGCCTGACTGACTACCGGTGCGACGATAGTAAAAAAAATAGGCGCCGGCGGGCAAGACATCATTAACTTCATCGTCTGAAGCTGCGGGTCCGCAGCCTGGCACGGATAACTAGAGGGACGCGCGTGTCTAGTCCCTACTCAGGGGAAAAACCATGGTTACAAAGGAACCTGGGAACGTTACCCGTTTCGATGAGGGAAGACGTGTCGAGACCTGGCGTAGTCTAGGGGCGGTCGCCGAATGGGGGAACGGTATCCCAGCAAGCCACAGCAATGTGGAGGGGAGTGATGCCAGACAATGGCGTGAAGACCTAAAGTACAACTCTACCCGTATTGCTATGGCGTCAGCCCTGGGGACGTATGAAGAAAGCTGGCAAGTAACTTATACCTAACTAAGGCCAGAAGCTAAATAACCCAAAATAAGTACCTGTTAGGTCATGGGGACTCAGGCACGGGGGGATTGGAGGCAAGGCTTGGAATAGATTCCCTTTACAGGGAAGACGACCCAGATCTCGATCATGCATGAGTCTTCGCCGGTCACACAGGGGCATACGCACGGTGTTCGCTTTTATGTGCTGAAGGAACTGTCCTCAACAGACCCCTAGTAAGCAAACACCCTGTTAAAAGGGATCCAAGGAGAGATACATAGGAGAGTGGGTGAAACGCTAGGAACGAGGAAACCGGGGGGTTTTGAACAACTAAGAAAGAGACACTAGTTCTTGAGCGTTAGCTAGTACAAATATATGGATTTGTAGAAAAAGTAGGGCAAAAGGCCTAGACGTGCACAGATAAAACTTATGGGATTGTATCAACGTGGCCAAAAGCAAGCATTGACCGTGCACACTACCAGCTATGGGATTTTAGAAGTGGGAAAAGCATAAGTGCACACACTTGAAAATACAGTTCTAGGGGGTTCTCGTGGGCCAAGCCCTGCAAAGCGCAGCACATAGATAGAAATAGCGATTCCCCAAAACGCTATGTCTTAGGTATCAATGCTGGAGTGGCTAGCAGTAAACTCTGTAGCTGAGGGAGCAAACATCCAGCTTTCAAACGAGAGGGAGCTCAACCTACAGCACGTTCCAATGGTGGAACAGCTAGCAGTTATTTAGCTGAGGGGAGCAACACACCCAGTTCTCAAATAGAGAAGGGGGCTCGAGCTGCAGCATGCTCCAAAGCTGGAACAGCTAGCAATAAATTACTTAGCTGTGGGAGCAACACACCTAGTTCTAAGTCGAGAAGGGGCGTAGACACACCCCCCTTTAAACCGAAGTTCCAATGCTGGAACGGCTATCAGTAAGTTACCTAGCTGAGGGAGCACAAAACCCAGCTCTCAACCGAGAGGGGGCTCGACCTACAGCATGAATGATAGAAATCAGAAGGATAAGCGTACTGCAAGCTAGCCAAAAAACTCAACGCATCAGAGAGGCAGAGGAAGGGCCTAATTAGACATGAGGCTGCTGGTTTTCCAGGTGAATCTGGAGTAGAGAAACAGGAGGGAAAAAAACCCCTTTGTCCCAAAAACTTTTCTCATGTGAGAGGAGAACTCTGAATTCAGAGGAAATAACGTTGCTCATTCCAGGTAACCATTTGATAAAGGGGAGCACTGCTCAATACTACCACGAGGAAAGCCCATGGAGCGAGGAATCCAACTCCTCAGAGAGGATAAACACTTGAAAGAAACACCATACTCACAATAACACTCAATGGTGAGGGGAGGGATGCTTCCAGAGTGTGTCGACAGAGAAACACTAGTTGAGTGGAGCCCAAAGTACCAGGGTCTAAACCAACTCAGAGAAAGTGAACAAGGTCAATAACGCATAACCCTTACCATACAGAATTTCAGAAAAGTGTGCAAAGCATAACGTGCACACTTACCACTTATGTGGATTTAAGAAAGTGTACAAAGACTTTACGTGCACACTTACCACCTATGTGGATTTTAAAAAGTGCGCAAAGCATAACATGCACACTTACCACCTATATGGATTTGTAGGAAAAGTGCGCAAAGCTTAACGTGTGCATTCCCTTCCGTGCCTCAGCAGCGGCGGGTTCTGAATCGCGGGAAGCAGACAGCTGCCCTTTTTTCCTCGAAAAGAGAGACAAACGAGGCAGAGTTTTTCCCTTGGAAAAAAAAACGAGAGCAGTGCCACACCGATGGCATCCCCGGAGAATCGGTGCGTGTGATCTTCGCCAAAACAAATAGGCATAGACGTGTGTGTATCAGAGTAAACAAAGTCAACATGGATGCACAAAGTCCTTAAACGCTTTGCTAGGGGCTCGCCTAATGAGATAAAATAGAGATCGCTCGTACCATAGAAATGGCCACACTTCAAACAAAACAGTTTCAATGAAGGACGAAGAAGAGAATGTGTGTAGCTCCAGCGCCTATTTTATACTATAGTCGGCAGCGCACGAGGGTAGTGGTCACTCATGGATGTAGCCGCGCCACAAGTTGGTGGTGTTTTCAAGTATGATTCAGACACGGGTCCGAAGAGGGCGTTCCCATAGCGCCTTGAGGACGCAGTTCGAAGTTCCCATGAAAGGGAACTAATTTGCCATTGGGTTCCCTCAAGATTTCCCTATGGGTTTTTATAATGTTTTTTTTTTTCAATTCATGAGTAAAATAAGGTCTGTGGTAAATATATATTTACAATACTTGCACATTTTGTTGTACAATGTAAACTGCACACACTCACACCCCAAAAGTTATTATGTAGTTACTTATTAGAAACATTGTTTTAAAAAAATAATCGCCTGGTTAATTTCACATTTTCAGTTCCAAGTGGGACATAATTTAACGTTGTAGACCAACATCCAAAAAGTTAGTACAGTTTCGTTTGTACCAAAAGCTATTTTATAATAACAGGGGAAAAAAAAAAAATTTTAAAAACCAAGGAAAATCTTAAGGGAAAACCCATGGAGCATAGTTTCGGGTTGTGGATAACGCCTGAAGCACTCTATTAATCGCATTTCATGTAGTAATTGGAGTATACGTTTAAGTGGTTACAAGCCCTAAAACTAACATATAAAACATTGTTTGAAAGGTATGGGTGAGAACTTAACACTTAAAGGATAATTCAGTACCAAATATGACAGTATTGTGTGCACAGTGAAAAACAAAACAGAACTATTTTCATCCTTCTTTCCAATAAGCCCCAAGGAGAATGTGTGCTGGCCACAATCACATCGACACAACATTAGTGTTTCCAGTTGCTATGGTGAGGGAATGGCAGAGTTGAATAAACTCCAGGCAGCAGGAAGAACTGAGTAGATTCTTCATTTCAGACCATTCAAGAGCAAGAAAGAGAAAAACGCAACAACATAAAACAGTATTACATTCCTCTGTGTTTAGAGATACAAATCACCTCTCCAACATGTGTCAATTTAAATGGATATCAATCTTTAGTTGCACACCACAAACACACACACACACACACAATGATATTGGGAATTGAAGGCAATGTAAAGGCTGTGATATACTGTAAAAAAAAAAAATGAATCAATAATGCTATTTCACAAGGTAATTGTCTGTATTATCGTACATTATCTTGTAGATGTAACCCACATACATTCACATCAGCAGTCCAGGGGATCTTAACAAGGATATTTCTTCGCAAATGGACTCCTCTACTTTTTTGTTGAAAAGATGCGCTCTCCCATGATGTAATGTTAAAGTAGCTTTTCCTGAGAAAGCACTTTTTGTCAGACATGCAGGACACCTACTGCTAAGTCAACCTGTAAAAAGTTGGTTAGATTTTTAGGGGAAAAAATGGCTTTACATTAATCAGTAAAGTTCAGGACAGATAAACCAGCTAACATCAAGCTAACACAAATAGAAATCACTGTAACCTACAATCAAACAACCTCTGCAAATGCACAAGAGACTCGGCCAATGTTGAATGTTAAGGATTATTTTGGAATTGCCTTAAAACCAGCATGCACCGAAGTGTTTCATACCACTCACCTTTAATTTGATACAATTTACCACTTAATATCCTTACCAAACCTAACTAAACTGCAATCTATGAACAACAGCACAACCTAGTGTACAAAGACTAACTCTGTATGACAAAAATCAGTAGAAAAACGGATAATGTCCTGGCAGAAATTTTCCCTAAAACACAACACAATTACAATTTAAGTTAAACACCTTCATATTAACATGGTATGCTACATTGGGCCATATCCTTTACAGGCTTTTCTTAGATTGTATATTTTAGGTTCAAACTTAAGTAGCAGAATTCAGAAAATATAGAATACAGAAAAAAACAATATCTCCACTGTTTTACAATAAATAATATTATTAATTTTTCTGTTACTTCTTATTACATGCCAAGGAAGCAAACTGTATAGAAATGTACTGAGCTATATGACTGTTAGATCATTGCTTTATTGACAAAAGACTATGGATGAGTACAGCAGAAATAAGCTCTCATTAACAAAAGTGGTTCAAAAATGTAAACGGTAATATTCACCTACCAAAGTGAGGGGGGTGGGTGTTTTTTTTTTTTTTCACAATGTGAAGGGTTCACCACTGAAATCAAAATCACACACTTGCTCTGAGGATTCCTGACCAATGAGTAACTGTGTGAAAGAGAGAAAGAGGGCCAAGTGTTTAGGTTGCTGGAGTGACCACAGAACAGTGCTTCACACTCCACAACTCTCTATTTTGGTTTCTTTAAAACTCAGTATCCGTACTCAGCCAATTTCCGGGGCATTACATTCAGGTACAGCGTGTATAAACTGTAAGTACTGTTATGCAGATGTTCTGTATATTTGTTTCATAATTAATTATTTGTAATTAACTCCATAATTTCTTGTATTAATTCATTTGAGGTTCGATTAAAAAATGTATATGAGTTGTAATGTGATGTAAATTCATTTGGTGTACTTTAAAACATAAGGCGCGAGAATGCGTCACTTTAACGGAAATTACGTGTTTGTTAGTCGCCCTGATGGACTGATGATGAGCGGACGCATCACAAGGCTCTGCTAAGTGAAATACGTTTAGGTTTAAAATCAGTGCTGTCGCAAGCCAAAAGGACAGTAAAGAAGATTTTCATAAACTCAAAGACCTCTATTCATGACAAGCAGCCAATGAGGTATTTGTTTGTAAAATGTAACGAAAGTGTTCATAATAGCGCTAAGCGCCATTTTGTGTTTGATGTATTTGTACTGTTTTCACTTGTGTACAGTTCTCACGGCGTTGTGGCGTTAAGACGTCAAAGGCGCGAAAGACATAAAGAAGATGACCCTAAGAATAAAACGCCGTTCTAAAGAACCCCCCCAAACACCGTGTCCTGTTGTAGCGTGAAGAGAGCTACCATAAACATTACAGGACCGTGGCGGCTCGTGGGTTTAAAAAATGAGGAGGCAACTAATGTATTGGTATGGGATTCCCATGCCGATTATTATTTGCTTAACCACCTTAAATTGGCTTTTGGTTGCTTTTAGTCAGAAAACAAAGAAAACAACATACAGCAAGATAATATAACTTCACTTACCTGACCTATCACTTGAAGCAAACATCCATCACTTCTTAAAAGTCTGTTTTAAAAGAGAGCTGCTTGTTGCGCCATTTCATTAAGTTTCATAAGCGATGCGTAAACGTTAAGGGCTATATATAAGCGTAGGGAGCTGTTTTCCCTAAATTTGTATATATACTGTTTGAATGACAGATTGGTAAATCTGTTGGCGATCAAATACTCAATATCACTACTCATCATAAGTACTTACATTATCAGCGCAGCGGCAGACGTTCAACTAATATCACGTAATTTACATCTCCGTGATGATTGGTTGATATCAGAAAGAGGCTAGCCTCCCTTACGAGGTTTCTTTTCTCAACAATCCTCAGCGCTGAAAGTGAAACACTCGATGCTGATTGGATAATTTCTTTTAACAAAAAGAGGCACCAGAGCTCAGCTCTTAAACGGCCCCCTTACCCGTTCTCTACACGTAGCGGTGCAGATTCAGCAGATTCGGCACATTCGCGATAGAAGCGGCGCTTTCACGTTATGGTATTGCAACTGTGAAATTACAAACAAAAAATACACATTTTCAGACATGAACTGAAATGAATTGTGAATTCTATTAACATTAAATCGTCCTCCTCCCATATTCACCTCAAAATTATGGGAGGGCCGGCCACTGCAGTAAGAGAAATTAATTATAAGAAAGGTCAACAGTAATGAGGGTGCGGTCGGTATCGTTAAAGCAACAAGGGCCCACAACTCACGCAATTGACGCTGTTCTCACCACACATTTTCTCATGCACTGAAAACCCTCAAGCAAAAGCGCCTTCCATTAAAACTAATAATTTGGAGACACAGATACGGCAGCCTCTCAAGTGCGAATTTGTGTTGTGTTCTGGTAAACTTCAAAAGCTTAACATGTTTTTGTAGCGTTGAGCGATGTAGCCAGTCACATATCTGTGGCCATTGCGTTCAAATTACTTAGAATTCACTCAACACTCAACACTTTTATTTATTTATTTTAATTCTGCAAGCTCCCGAATCCTCTCATTATAACAAAGTGTATTCACAATGTAAATAAGGGATCCATTGATTATAGTGGCACCTGCAGGTGTACGGCGGGTACGCGGCCATGTGCATACCATGAGCGTCTGACTGGGACTGAGAAACATTCCCTTTTCTGCAGTTTACCGATTTGTGGTCCCGGATTTCTGTCAAAGAACCAGCGATGACAATCATTCGTGATTTAATCATTCTTTTGAGTCAGTTCTCTCTTTTCGGTGAACTGGCCGAACGCGTTTGGACCTGTTTGATACAGGTTATTGGTAGTTTAAATTTGGCCTAAGATATTCACAGATCTCCTACCAAAAGAGATATTATGTATTTTAACCGACGCTGACAAAACTAACAGTAAATCTAAGACATTATGTTTTTTTTTTACGGGGCTCTTTAGTTCATAATTATATCATGGTTTGTGACACGTGTTGAATATGGGGTTTCCCGTCTTATGTTCACACTCCAGGATTGCTTAATGCTCAATGAACTAATACAGTGATGTAAACAAGACCTCAGATCTCAGTATACACTTTACTGATGATGCTAACTATACCTGAGGGTTAAATACAAGAAAAACATATTAATGTTGCCTCGCCATCACTCTCCAGAATAAAATGATACTGTAAATGTCATCAACGTAATAATCAATGCATAATACCTGTACAGTGCAGGGCTCGACGCTTACTTTTCTTTTTAGGAGCACCTTCTAATCAATAATCCAAAATGTTATCAAAAAGTAGCCTTCCCATTACGAGGTAATATTTGACTCCTCTAAATTTATTAAAAGTATGTCATCTTTTGTCAAATACTTAAAACAATTATATTGTATAAGCTTTTAAAAAATGTTCATTAAAACGACAGAAGAAGAACAAGTAGAATAAGAAACATACGTTAAAAATCAAATGAAATCAATATTAACAAAATTAATTTATAGCGGTGGCACAGAAGAACACAAAAAGTGGCTGATGTACTATTCCAGCACAGTTAATGAGGTTCAGAGTGGAGGGCACGTAAATCATGATGATATAAGTTTTTTTCAAAATATAAAAAATATAGAAAGATAAATGTTTTAAAATAACCTGAAAAGATACCTTTAACAAATAAAACTAAAACTGCAGAAAGGTGGCGGCAACTCAATGTTTTATCATGAATCCATTCAACGATAATTCGAATGGCTTATTCAGTTCGAATAAAATCAAAGTGACTTTTCTTTGTATGAATGGGGTATGTGAATCACTGACTCACTAGATCTTTAAAAAACAAACCGTTCATTAATAAACGGAAACATGCTGGTTGAATGGAGGTGCGCAGCGGGCTCTTGCTGGGTCTTGTGTTTTAAACTATTTTCTGACCAACGTTTAATAGAGCAAAAATCAGACAATAGTGGTATAGTCAGACAATTGTAAGTCACTGATATTAAACTTCTGTTGTGAATTGTATTGATTAAAACAGTTATCCCACTTTTACAAAATCCCTTAAAAATTAATTTCAAGTATCATCTCATCTTAGTCATCGCGCTCAAACTTATAATCAACGAAGCTCGTACATGCGTGATGAATCTTTATTTACACACTGGTCTACACTTTGTTAGAAAGGATCGGGAGAATAGTTGTGATTACATTACTTAGACGCGCAAAAAAAAAGTAGAAAGTTTGAGCTCCCTGAGCGCAATACAAAGTTGATGATGAAATCGGGTCAGTCGCAGGTGATACTAAAATAATTTCATAGTCGAACGCTAGTAGTTGGTCGCACTGTCGAGCACTGGCATGAGCTGTCATTGATCCTGCTTATTTCAAACCCCATGCAAATGTATTGACAGAGCTGGGTGTTGGACTCCTGAGGAGTACTGAGAACCAAGCTATTGAAGGAGCGCGGAGGACAAAGCCTGACAAGCAGGTGCCGCGCGCCAATGCTTGAGAGTTGGCAACAATGATTAGCTGGCCCGATTAAAAAAAATTAAACCAGAGTAATAAGATTACGATCATGTAAAATGAAGGTCGCGTGGTAACAAAAGGGTAAATACGCTATTACCATGGCAAAACACGTAGACCATAAAAACCCATGGTAAATGAGGAGCAGGTTTTTGCATGATTATGACTTATAATACTACAGTTAACCTATATTCAAGAAATTACAGGGGTTCCCTTGATCAGGGCAACACCAAAATAGCTTTATAGTTATACTAACAGTTAATTGAAGTAGCTAAACTATTTAATTCAAAAGAGCCGTGTAATATAAAGGATATTAATATTTGTTAAATGCATTTGCAGTAGATATTCAAAAATATCTGTTATTTTTTTTACATCCTTTATATATTAACAAATCATTTATATTTTCAAATTGCACTAACCCAGCAAAACATTTATGGGGAACATATGGGCCAGTTGGGCTGAGTTGTAGCCCTGATGATTCTCTTATATGGACAGAAAGAAGACCTTTCAACTAGAAGACTATTTAAAGTAAACTCCTTAAGGGAGCTGTATAAGTCGTTGCTGTTTCTGGAAACCTGTTTGCTTTGAACTCATATCTGGTATTAATGCATTTATGTTTTTAATGTGTTGCATCCAGGGATATTTAGTATGTATATATTCATTATATCTCTGTGTTTGAAATTGTATTATTTAAAAACATACTGATTGTTCCTGTTGTATAAAACATTGTGGCACCAAGATAGGCTACTATGAAGTGGGGCCCTTGGGTTTGCTATAGCCCCAGGGCCCTTATGTGTGTCATTAAAGACAAAAAAGATCCAACGTACACAGTATTATTACAGTATTACGGTATTATGCATATACCATATAATTTTTATGCATAACAGATTAGCTTGTTTAATTTGACAACCTTTTTTTAGTTTTCATGAGCACTGTTAATGGCACATAAACAGTAATATGATTTTCGTATTCAACGTGTCAAACTTCATAAAGAAACGTAAAAAAGGCGAAACAAAACTTTTATAAAAAATTTGTTTCACGATGTAACGTTAATCGATATCTGGCAACATAAGGCTAGTTGTTTTTCCCGCTTGGGCGAGCAACCAACCAATGAGAATGCGGAACGCTGACGCAATGGACTCCAAGGCTGTTCTCGTTCCTCTCACCTTAATCCCTGTATAACTAAATTAATAGTTAAAGTACATATTTCATAAAACCTGCTTTTTTTGCAACTGAATAATTTGAGGACAGCGACATAACACTTTTTGTTATGTAAATATGCTTCGTTACATCTCAGTTATTGCTAATATGAAGCAAGCTTTAGCAGAGATATCGCAGCTTAAATGTTGTACAGCACGCCGTTTCTATGAACAAACGTTTGTGTTTGTTTGTGTGTTTTTGAGAAAATGTGTTCGAGGGACCCGAACGCGTTTTATAACCTGTATCCCAACGAACCCGATGCAGTACATCGTTCATGTCACACGTGGGCAGTAAACACAGTGGAATACATGGGGTTATGCAGTGTGAAGCCCAGCAGAAGAGTTACTACAGAGACGGCACATTGCAAGGATGTGGGCTCAGAAGAAGCCCAGGATGAGAGGGAGAGGGAGAGGGAGATGAGTGTTGATTTAGAACATCTGGAGTTGGCTGAATCAGTGTTTATTCCCCTGACTGCCTGACAGCAATCTGCTGTAGAAGACACAGGTGAGTTCTTGAAATACAGCTCACACAGATATGCATGTTTCTACATTATATACTCAATGATTCTAAAATAAATAATGTGTATACAATAATTTATATATGTAACTATTTAAACTCCTGTTTTTTTGCAAAGATGATTGCAATGGTGTGTTCAATTTATGAATTTAACAGGGACACAGTTGCATTATTCTGTGGTCTGTGGAGCATCTTCATGTGGCTGAAGTTTGATTCGCTGTGACTGGGTGATGTTTAAGCCTTTGTGGATGCTTTTGTGTCTAAGTAGAAAAGGTTGTGTTCTGTTTAGTGAGTTCTGTTTAGTATTTTATATCAGATTAAATGCTCTTCCTTTTTGGAAACATTGATATTGTGCATAGTTGTTCGGAAAGGTTAAAAAGCTTGTAGTAACCTACAGTCATCTGTTGGACTTGTTGACACAGACTGCAGCTCTTTGGTGTTGCCATGAAGTGAGGACACACAGGCCATTTTCTCCTTTGCACACATAAATGCAAGCACATTTTAGATCAGTATATTTGTGCAGGTGTGCAGTATGGCGACATGATTCAGTGATAGTAACAGCTTTATTTGGAGCATATTTGAGTTAGAATGAAAAGCTGTGTCTTAGGGTTCAATTCATACCTTTTTAGGGATGTTCTTCTTCATCTGATAATTCACGTCACACAAATAGGATTTTCTAAGAGAATTTACAATTACCCTTGAGCCAAAGGAGGTCAGAGATCAGCACAACAGCATCTGTGATTGTTTTGAAAATTAAATTCATGTAGTATTTAAGTAAAAAAACTAAAACCATCTAGAATCTCAGAATGCGCCCGGCTTTAATATCACGTAATCTAGAGCTCAGGGTCTGTATTACAGTTGAGTCAGAATGTCTGTGTGTTTGTGCAGATGTGAGTATTTTACGGTTTGGTCAGTGTGACATGTAAACTGCCTTAGGGGAAATCCACACCTGTAGGAGAAGAATCGGGAGAGGATGTGAGATTGGTATGATTATGAAAGGGAGAGAAAGAGAATGAAACTGACAATGAGAGAGTGAGTGCAGGAGGTTAATATGATCGTCTCTCTCTCTGAGTCCCATCACAGGTGAAAAATAAAATTTTATGATGGTAAAAAAAAAGGATACCTGTTGTAAGGCAGGGTAGAGATCACTATTCCTATTTTCCTTGCTTTGTCACATAAAAACAGGAACGTTTATGTCACAGTAGGCAATTTTAATTCAAACTAACAGATTTTTTATTTTATAGATGTAACATTAAAACTATATGGTCTTTTTTAGGCCTCCATAGTTTATTTTTGCTTCATAGTTTATTTTATCAAATACATTTAATGTATGCATTTTAGATTTACCCTTTAGTTTTACCCAGACTTTCAAACATAAACTATGAAAATCCATTATATTTCATTATAAAAGTTGCGAATATCTAACCAATGAGTGAAATAATCACTCAATAATCAAAGTATTTCACTGTTTACTGAGTGAAAATGATTGCCAGTGTAAACCTCATAGAATATTTTATAGCACTATTTTCAATCAAACTGTAATTTTGTCAAATGATGCTAAATTGAGAAAATATTATTTAATTGTTTGTGGTGGAAACACCCACACATTTGACCATAACAAACTGATTTTAGACTCAGCTTGGCACTGTGTTTGCCAAGTAGCAGAAATGTTTAGTCATGAGAGAATTCTAATATTATAATATAATTAAATGATGGACACTGATTACATCAGGAAGTCCAAAATTATCTCATTATGTCTATCCTCTGAATGAGAAAGAGAGATAGAGCCACGACTACAGCCAAACATGAAAATGTAATTTGTTGTGCAAATAAAAGATGGTTATGCTCATTGTTGCATATCTAGCTCTGAAAAGCCTACAAAAGCTTAAGTACATTAGACTAACCTA
This sequence comes from Sinocyclocheilus anophthalmus, assembly GCA_018155175.1. Lineage (NCBI taxonomy): Eukaryota > Metazoa > Chordata > Actinopteri > Cypriniformes > Cyprinidae > Sinocyclocheilus > Sinocyclocheilus anophthalmus. The sequence continues at coordinate 372,530 of JADLZN010006588.1, read as the reverse complement.
TTCTGAGATCAGCTGGCATATAGTGAACTAGGCTAATGTCTCTCTTCACATGATTTGAACCAGGGCTTCAACACAATCAGTCTCTATGCCCTCTTGTTTTAATTTTTGTGCCAGCACCCACATAATAATATATGTCATGCAAATTGTATTGATTGGCTGTGCTGCTGTCATCAGTTTCTCACCCTCATGTTGTTCCAAACCTGTATGATGTCTTTCGTGGAACACAAAAGGTGAATGTTGATGCTGCTCCTTTCCATATAATTGCTTTCTCTTTCACACACAAAGCTATTGTTTGGACTTGGAATATAGACCATGATTCAAATAGACTAGTGTTATGAAACTTTGATGATGTTTTTACCTTTTTGGAGCTTGACAACCCCTGGTCACCATTTACTTTCCTTGCATGGAAAAGAGCAGGGTGAACATTCTGCCTAATGCTTACCTTCATGTGCTTACAGAATTAGTAAAAATTAATTATCAAAAAGATCATTTTGTCAACAAGCTGACTATCTTAGCATGGCTATGTATACCATAATGCGGTATTTTTTATGTGGTTGCATTTACATTTTATTAAAAAGCCTCTGGATGTTGACAAAATATCTTCTACATCTATGTCTATATCTATATCTTCTACATCTATATCTTCTATATTTTTCTCCAAGAAATAAGTAAGACTGAACCTGCCATCCTCCATGATTCCTATTCTTTCTGACAGCAAAGCACTTGAACGCATCAAACTCACAATTGTGACTTATAAATGGGAAGTCAGAATTTTTTCGAAGCATATAAAGGCACCATAACATCTCTTTTTGTGTTCCACTGAAGAAATAAAGTAATGAGGCTGAGTTACTGAATACTGATAATATATTTTTCATTTTAAGGTAAACTATCTGCTTAAGAATTTAGATTGGTGATGTGAAGTGATGTGAATGTAAAGAGCTTTTCAGACAAATCAAGAACAGTTGTGCAGTGACTTCAGTGAGCTCCATGTGTGTTAGTGTGTGCATTCAGAGCATCTATAGATTATCCATAGAACACTCAGATCGATGTGAGACCGTTCTGCAAGCCTGCTACCCAAGACACACACAAATAAAACACTACAGTCTGCTGAGACGGACTGATTGCATTCTTATTATAAGCCATTGCAGGTCTTGATCAATGGCCACCCCCAAAGGAACATCTAAAATTGGATGCACTGCAAATCACAGTATCATTCCACCCACACACTTCTCTTTTATCTCTTTCCTATTATTTCCAACTACAGAAAAAGTAAAATAACAAAAAGATCACCTTTTTATTTTTAATCAAAGGTGTCAACCCAATTCTCTCTTGATGTAAAGGTCTACATTCTCAGAGGTACCCATGATATTGCTCTATAAGAGTCACTTTGTGGGATTAAGTAAAACCCTTGTCTTTAAATCACCTTTAAAACTTTTATACTTTATGTCCTCATTACTTCCAAAATAACTGTTATAGCCTCTGTAGTGTCATAGCTGCTGAAATGCATGCTGAGTGTCCCAGGGGTGTGCACGTCTAATTTAGATGCACCTCTTTGTTATTTTCAGACTCCCAAGATGCTTTGCTGTCTGGCGCTATCCTGAGGTGGCCAATGTCGTCGGCTCTCTTTGACATGACGTGGTGGCAGGCGCTCTTAAACTCCACCCTCAGCCTCAATCAAAGCAACAGTAGTTTGTTCCTGCTTGATGTCCCCTGCTGGCAATCAAGCACCATGACACTTACAATAGTGCTATGCTATTGCCTAGTGCTTATTTTGGGCTTGCTTGGTAACATCCTCCTCATTTGCATTATTATGCACCAGCGGGACCCTCCTAACGTCACTAGCATCCTCATTGCCAACCTTTCGGTTTCTGATATCCTGGTGAGTGTGTTCTGTCTTCCCTTCACCGTGGTTTACACGCTCATGGACCACTGGATCTTCGGTGCGCTGCTATGCCGCCTAATGCCATTTGTGCAGTGTGTATCGGTGACGGTTTCTGTTTTATCTCTGGTTTTGATCGCACTTGAAAGGCACCAGCTCATCCTGCATCCATCTGGCTGGAAGCCGAGCGTCCCCCAAGCGTACATAGCTGTCTTGATTGTGTGGCTGCTGGCCTGCATAACATCATTACCTTTCCTGGCATTTCACTTGCTCAGCAGTGAGCCATACAGTCTGCTTCCTGCGCCACTCAGCCAGCTGCATGCCTGTCTGGAAGTCTGGCCCTCTCAGCAACACAAACTAGCCTACACCACCAGCCTGTTACTATTCCAGTACTGCTGCCCACTGTTCCTCATGCTACTTTGCTATCTTCGCATCTTCCTGCGGCTGCGACGCAGACAGCGCATGCTGGAGCACCAGTGCAGCCACAACCGAGAAGACGAACACCGGCATGTGATGCACAGCAAACGCATAAATGTCATGCTTGCCACTTTGGTGGTAGCATTTGCCATGTGCTGGCTGCCATTAAATGCCTTTAATGTGGTGGCGGACTGGCACCAGGAGGCACTGCCCGTGTGCTACCACAATCTGCTGTTTTCACTCTGCCATCTGCTGGCCATGAGCTCCACCTGTGTCAACCCCATCATCTATGGCTTCCTCAACAGCAACTTCCGCAAGGATGTGGCCTCCGTGGTGCTACACTGCCATTTTCAGCCACTAGAGGACAGCTACGAACACTTTCCAATGTCCACAATTAACACTGATGTATCACGGACATCTTTTAGACTCAGAAACAATTCTGTGTAATTAGGCTAATCGCCCAGATCTTAGATCAACACTGATTGTTCCACTTCAGTGCCAAAACTTTCACACAGATGCCAGCCCTAGACTTAGCTCTTGTAACCCATATGGCCAAAAAAAATTCTGGCCAAAATATATTTTTAAATATATGTTGTAAACATCAAATTATAAATATGTTTTGTCCAAACCTTCAAATGCCAAAATATATTACAAAATAGGGCTGGGTAAAAAAATATACATATCTCGATATTAATCGATTCTCATTTTTTCGGAACGATATCGATTCTTACTGTGCGTTCACACCGCTGCCGTCGAGAGCGTCAAAAATCGCTCTGACCGCCCTGCCAACAACGCTGTAGAAAGATTCGTGGACGCTCTGACGTAGATCGAATGCTTATCTTGTATTTAAAGGGAACGCAAAGCAAACACGCTTGTTGATCTTGTGCAGACTGACCACAAGAAGGGTAACATTATAAGTTAACCTCATTAAATATTGTTGTGGACGAAGTATTAAGATCCTTTACCTCATAATGTATAAGCACTAATACCACACTGTAAAAATACTCTGTACAAGTACAAGTAAAAGTCCTGCATTGAAAATGTAAGTATCAGGTATAAACATTACTTAATGTAAGTATAATCAGGAAAATGTATTTAAAGGTTTAAAAGTGAACTGGGACTTTTATACTATTATGTATTACATTAGATTATTATTACTATAACGTTAATGCACATCAGCAACTCACCAGGAACACCAACAAACTCAGACACCTTGGTCCTCGCATAATTTTTTTATTTTATTTATGGACACGTCATAGATTATTGGGAAACCCACCACAGCACTAATCAACCTCTCCTCCATTTTGCTTGGGAACTAATGTGGTCGGAACCAAATTTTACAGGACGGTCTCTGTATCCTCTCAAGCGGTGGACTTTCTAGTCCGATTGGTTGCCACCAGATGGTAGCCCAGATGCCGCCGAACCACGTCAACCCTCTTAAAAATAAAGGTTGCGGCACGAGCCATAGAATAACTTTTGTCTAAAGGGGTTCCATAAAGAAACTTAACATCGCAAGAAGAACTTGGTCGTTTCACAAAAGGTGCTTTGAGGGCGAGAAAAAAGGTTCTTACAGATTATAAAAAAGGTAAGAAAAGAGATGTTATTTAAAGAACCATTTGATGAATGGTTCTTTGTGGAACCAAAAAATGGTTCTTCTATGGCATCGCTTGAAGAACCTTTTGAAGCACCTTTATTTTTACGAGTGTAGCTCATTACCATAAAGTTGACCTGATTCCAACTCTCCTTGACGCCCTCAACGTCCAAGTCTGGTCGGGAAATGTCATGCCCCTTACGATAGCCACCTGCGAGCTTCAGTGTAAATATGCGTCAAAATCAAATCAATTTGAGTGCGATTTAAACCAGAATGATTCTAACCACTCTAAGTTCGTCTGCCTTGTGAAAGCTAGCATGTCTCCGACTTGGTGATAACACTCGCTGCCTTCTCTAGTGCAGCTCAACCAGGTCTCGTCCCATTCGTCGGTGGTTGTGATATCACAAATCCGGAAAATATGCGTTGTAGTCCAAAGAGTCGTTCGTAGTAGTTTTTGAAAATTGATTTCTGTTAAACAAAATATCTCCTTTCGAATTAGACTTTGAGCTTTGTAACGTTGCAGATCTTTTTATGCTCAAACAGCAACATACAGACTAACTAAAGTTGAAAGAGTGAAAAAAGCATATGACACCTTTAAATCCCAAGAATCGATTAGTCTGTTTTCAGTTAATGGACGGAATGTTTAAGGGCACTTCCCATCCAATATATCGCAATTAGAATTGTGCTTTGGTACTTTTAATATGAAACAAACTCTCAGATTTCAAATTATGTCCATTGTATTGCAGTATTCAAACAATAAATGCCGTTTTGGCGCTGTTTAATGTGGAGTGAAAGATCGTGCTGTAGCGCCTCAGTTCAACAGACGCAGCGAAGCGAGGTGCATGTGAACTGATCATTTTCTACACATTAATACCAGTTTCAGCACAAAATAAACATGACTAAACATTCGAAGGTAAGTTAAAAGAAAAAGTACAACTTTACAATCATTACCCTGTCTCATGTAATCTCTCAATCAGAGTTTCAGCCGTGCAAAGATGTCAATATAAAGTCTTGTAAACAATGTCACATAACGTCACATTTACCTCAGAAAAATATAATTTGGTGACCATAAACTCATTAGTCAGATTGAAAAATAAACTGGAGAGGGGCATTTTGCTAAATATATGCAACATATAACATATTCATTATAAATTTGACTGTTCTTCAATTGTTAATTATGTTGACAAATCATCAAGTTTTATGCAGCCACAGTTATATAAAAAAAAAACAATTGAAGTAGAAATATTATGTAATTTTAACTTTTATTATTTTAAAAACTTCATTAAGTGTAATTTTAACAAATCAGTCCATTTTAACCTTCAATATTATAGTAATGTAGTACCAACAGACTCTCATGTAGATTTTACAGCATTAGTTGAGAGATTTCTTTTTCCTTGAGAAAATTTGGCATGTACTGTACCTGACATATATATTGATTCGAATCGAATTGGTAATCGAACTGAATAGCAAGCTTGTGAATGAGAATCAAATAGAATCGTGAAATTTGTGTCAAAACCCAGCCCTATTACAAAATGTACTTCAAAAGGCAAGAAAGTACATTTAAAATCTTTAAAATATATTTTGGACAATATAATTATATTTAGATTGTCAGTAGATAAATATATGATGACATATAGGTAACTAAGCATACTGAAAATATATTTATAAACTATAAATATATTTATAAACTTCTAGGACTGAATTGTGTGGATTCTGATTGGTCCATGAAGGAAGTCGTGACTAGAACCCATTTGATTTCTCAGGACTGAATCTATCTAATCCCTGTGTTGTAATATCAAGGTATTTAACGCACGCTGATTATTTCTCTTGTAGAGTTTTAAACTGCAAAAGAATTTTACTCTGCTAAATCTTGTGGACTATAAATGGACAAGGAAGCAGAAGATTATTTCTGAGCTATGTACTTTTTTCCACTCAAACACAATAAAAGCTATAAGGAATGAATTAGTTGAAGGCAACATGTGCATTTGAAACATTATCTCTTCTTCCTTGAGGCAAAGAGCTAAGTTTGGCGGTTCTGGCAGTGTACAAATGCCTGGAAATTGCAGCTAGCTAAGCCGTAATGCTAACCCTAATGCTTAGCGTGATGCGAGCTAAAACCCACCATAAATCTGAATATACCTGTCATCTTATATTGTCAAGCTGCAGCCTAAAAAGGGGGAAACTGACAATATCCACTGGGCAAACAAAACTGAGCTGGAGTTTTTCATGCTGCTGGGGATTATTTTTGTGACTCATCCTACCAAACAGATGCACACACAAAATCAGCACAAAGCATTTTTGTAAGATACACTGTCTGAAATGACCTATCAAATATGTAGTGTTTCAGAACATGTTAACTAATATTGTATAATGCGTTAAAACTCAAAAGGAGCATTAAATGGAAATGGAAAAAGAGACACAGAAGTCACCTTCATAGGCATTTACAATGGGTATAGAAAAGAATCACCCCCCTTTAAAATAATCACATTTTTTTGCTTTGTAGCCTGAAATTAAGATGGACACAGTTTTTGTTTTATCCAGCTGCGTTTACTCAGTGCAACTTATAACTTCCAAATAAAAAATACAACACCAATATGTCAGAAAAAGACAGAATCACCGAGTTGAAAAAGGTTCACCCCAGTAGTTTGTTGAAACACCTTTTGCTAATTACCTGCTTTATGTCTGTTGGGATCGTCTAGTATAACTTGCACACCTAGAATTTGTTGTTTCATATTTGCCCACTCTACTTTGCAGCACTGCTCACGTTCAGTTAAATGTGATGGTGACCTTTGTGGACTACATCTTCAAGTCATTCCACCTATTTGCAATAGGTTCAAAGTGGGCCTGACTAGGCCTGCAAGGCTTGGGTCAATTGTCATGTGGAAGGGGAACTTTCCCAGTGAAAACTTCTCGGAAAAGGGCAGCAGATTTCCAAGGAATTGACGGTATTTTGCCCCATCCCTTTTCTTTCTTATCCTGCACGGCTCCAGGTCCCTGCTGAAGAGGAGAGGACAACCCCATAACAGCGACATTACACCCATTATTTATCTGTAGGAATGGTTGTTTTATTTGGTGGTAAACTGTATTGATTTCCAACAGGACATATTGTGTGATGTTGAGGCACATAATTCAAATCTCAAAAGGTGCGTTTTGGCAAAGCTCAGACATGAATGCATGTGACGTTTCTTGAGGAGTGGCTTTTTTTTTTCTTTCAACCCTCCCATACAAGCCACATTTGGAGAATTTGTGATATTGTTGTCACATGCACACAATGACCACGCTTTGTCATAAATTCCTGCAACTGCTACAAAGTTGCTGTCACCTCTCTGGTAGAATATCTGATCAGTTTACTCGGCTCTTTCCGCATTTGAAGGACGTCCTGATCAGGGCGGGTCTGTGTTGTACCAAATCCCTTTCCACTTATTAATATAGCTTCACTGTGCATATAAGCCTTTGAATTTTTTGTATCCATCCCTGACTTGGGCCTGTCCACAACTTTAACCCGGAGATCTTTTGACAGTGCCTTGCCACCCGTAGTTGAATGTTCGCATCAGTTGCACTGCCAAGGACTGAAATGCTCCAGGAAAGCTCTTTTCATGCTGAGCTAATCAAAGTGACCACAGTTGATCACAGTTGAAAGTCAAATGGCTTTATGTGCCATTGAGAAGGTGATTAGCTACACCTAACTGAGTTTACAAGTCATAGTAGGAGGTGGGGGGGTGATCTTTTTTTCTGACATGTTGGTGTTATATCTTTCACTTGGATGTTATAAGTTGCACTGAGTAAATACAGCTGAATAAAACAAAAACTAAGTCCGTCTTCATTTCAGTCTGCAAAGCAACAAAATGTGATTATTTTAAAGGGGGGTGATTTTTTTTCTAAACCCACTGTATTCTCACATTAATATCTGAATGCATTCAGCAGCAAGATAGGAATGTAATTACCCAAACTTGTCTTATTGTAGTGTTATATATTTTCAGGTTTTGTGAAACATTATAAATGTTTGCTGTTCTGTTCTGTATCTTTGTAATGTTATATCCATGGGTGGAACATCAATAAATCTCTTTTATGGTCAATTGGGGTGATACCAAATGTTGTAAAAGGGAAAGCAGAGATTTAGAGGGAGAAGTGAAGAGAGGATAGATGAGTTTAATATGAATTTTCCTGGAACGGTACACTTGGCTCATGCTATAAGATTCTCACTTATGCATCTGTTTGTCTGTATTTCTTCACTACACTTAAAATTGTTTTGATGCTGTTTAGTTTTTGTAAATATGTCAGAAGGTTAGCACATAAATAAAAGGAAAAGCTTGGCTGTAATTTAGTTTCAAGTTTATATTACATTTGATGTTATGTCTCTTAGCACTTTATCTAATGGTCTGGAATTTTACTTTTAATTAATTTTTTATAGTACAGATATGTGTCTCAGGCATGTTTAGGGTATCTGTCCACAGGTTGTCATTTAAGTCTGCAAGTTTTTAAATTAGCGATGCACACTACTTCAAAAAAAAATTTTTTTGCCAGCAAAATAATACAAGGCATGTATTATGTGCAATTTAGAGGGACAGATGACATTGAGATTTAAAAAACTGAACAACATCACCAGTTGTAATCTTCACAAGGACTATTTCAACCACTGGCACTTTATTAAAATGTATGTAAAACATTTTTCATGATCAAAAATCATATTCAAAATGCTACATCAAAAATATCAAAATACATCAACATATGGTGTCCCACTGGTGTTGCTGTCTGAACATGACTATAAGTTTATTAGACAGTTCTCTTCTAATTGGTCAGTCATGGTATTTAGTGGTCAAACTGACCGTTCATCAAGGCAACCTTGAATATTGGAGATACTTTCTTTCGTATCACTTTGCGTACCAGTTCACGGCCTCTATGGAGTGAAAACAGTCTCAATATCCTTTGACAAATACGCACAAAAAGTGACAGCTTGAATGGAGCCTGTGGACTGCTGTGCACATGTGTGGATCTCTTTTGCATTTTTGTTGAAGGTATTGAGACTTTCACTTTGTTCATACCGCAAGATAGTTGGCTAGGCTTCTCCAGTTAAAGAACAACAATGCTTGAAAGAACAAGGAAACTGTAAGAGACAGAAAGAGCCGGATGAGACAGAATTTATAGTGGAAAACATGTAGCTGGATTGTAGATTAATAAAAATATATACATTATATTTTAATATTGTTGCATTGTTCGTTTTATTGTTAGGCCTATAATATTCTTGGTGGAAGCTTTAAAATATTATTTAAAATCATGACGTTCTCGACATTATTGTGATTGGCTTATTACTCTGTCAATATTATAATGCCCGCCTGTCTGTCATGTTCTCATCACTATGATTGGCCAATTATCCAGTCAATCTGATGACGCCCGCCTCTCACGTCCTCTTCATCACTATGTTTGGCCGATTACCATGTCAATGCTTTAAATGGCTGCTTCTCATAGAGACGTTCCCGCACTCACTCAAACGTCAACATTGTTTAGGTGCAAATCTAAGTGATCAAGAAATTATTTGTAAGGGAGTCTGTTTTATGCATACACATTATCGATGATACATACTTTGCACACGCAAGCAGATGGACCCAGAATATAAACACAATGCACAAAGTTTCACATTAAATATTTTCCCATGGCAAACTGAAAGAAAACGCAACCATTTAGCATATTGCGTCTATACTCTGAGCTCATCTCATAGAAGATATTTAGAAAAATGTTAATATCCGAACAGTTGATGGGCACCATTGCCTTCCTTAGTATGTTCAGATACTAAAATTTTTCTAAATATCATCTTTTCTGTTCAACAGAAGAAAGAAACTCATACAGGTTTGGAACAACATGATGTGAGTAAATGATGACAGAATTTTCATTATGAAAGTGAACTACTCCTTTATGCACTACTCAAATCAATGATATAGTGTATGACTTATTAAAAGTTATTTTGTCATTCATAATCGGAGTCTGATAGCCCCTCCCCCTTCGCTTTATGTAAGGAAATCTCACAGTTTGAAGTGGGCATGATTGTCCAACGTTCCACACTTTGAATTTTTGGGGATATTTAAGTGCATCATCCGGGTATTTAAAGTGGACTTTTTTTTCTTGGAATTTTAACTTTGACTGTATGACCTTAATCGCTTTACAAACCACAAATCCTGGCATTATAAACTCTCTGAGCTGTACTGGCTCACTCTGTCTCCCCTTCTGGCCACCAGAGGAACAGTGGGACTTATGAGCTCTGTTTTACGAGGTGCTGTATACCCATGGTTGACGTGATTCCCAAGTACCCCCTGTTTCCTGGATCAACGATCCTTGTTGATCGGGAACAACATTCCGATCAACCAATCATAACTGGGATATAACTTGTCTGGAAATATCTTATTCAGTCTTAATCAGGGTTAGGTGCTTGTCTCCCTTGTTAGCCGTAGCATTCCACTGATTTTTAGGAAAACTATGTGTAGGGTTAGGTTTAGGTTGGTATAGGGTTAATCGATCTTTTTGAACAATAATGGTTGCCAGGATCACCAATATGTTTTCCAGGACATGTCTGTACTTGGGCAACATCCTACTCCCTCGAAGTAAGTCGGTGAAGGGAAGTGACTGTGGCCAATATGGTGACCTATACTCGAATTTGTGCTCGGCTTTAGCCCATCCAAGTGCACACACGCGGTAGTGAACCACACCACCCGACAGTCGTAGGGAGGATATAGACTCAAAATGATTAATAGATGCACGCCAATTATAGTGGTCGCATATGCTGTGGCCAGGGAACAGTTGGGGGTTCGTTGCCTTGCTCAAGGGTCTCACCTCAGCCGTGGTATTAATGAAGGTGGAATAGAGCGCTGGTTATTCACTCCCCCCAATGACTCGAACCCATAACCTTCGGTTACAAGTCTGACTCGCTAACCATTAGGCCACGACTGTGTCAAGACTGCGTTTCAGCTAAAGTGTATAACAACATAATACTTACAAATGGCTTATCAAGCTTAATGTTTAAAAAAATTCAGAATTTTAGGCATCACTCCTGAATTAATACATTGATCCCAAAGATGGTGCCATTGCTCAGTTTATTTTTATATTTTTAATATTTATTCAAATATCATATAAAAAATACATGTATGCAGATAGCCTATTCTCATGGGTGTATTTTCGGTTGTATTTAATAATACAGTTTCGTTTTGAACTGTGTATCAAGATGATTTCTGTCCATCTTCTCATTATAGACTTTACAATTCAACTTTATTTCTGTTTGAACTTAATCAGGTTTATATGTGTACTTCTATGTATTATTGGTAGTCAGTATAATTTTTGTTTGTGGCCGTGTGCTATGGGAGGGTGTATTAGAGGCCAGAATATTAAAAGCATGGAAGTATTTATAGGTTTGTTTACTGAGTGACCAGACAGTCCATATTAAAAATACATAAGGGCATCTCTCTCTCACACACACACACACACACACACACACTCATTCACTCACTGTCTGCCTGTTATTTTTCCACTGCTCCAAATGGAACATGCCAATAGCAATGTCTTGTATACATGACAAGGTAATTTTCCTGTTACTAACAACACAAACACACACACCAGCATATACAGCTGGTAAATATTAGGACTAGTAAATAAATCCTACAAATACAAAAACAATTCAGAGATATTACATTACTGTGACAGATCTTCACTGATTATAGCAAGCTGGGTTTTGTGTGTCTTTTGTGTGTGCAAATAATCAATGAGATTTACAGACTAAACAAAGGAACCAGGAAGCTGCCATTAAATGATCTAATATGCACAACGCTATATATCTAACTGCATGCACAATATGCATCATACATACACATACAGACACTTACTTTAAAAAAAAACATGAACAATTGCCATGTTTCACCAGTTCATCAGACTCAGTTGGCTGTGGGGAGCTTGATGCACCTTTAAAATGAAGCTGTTATATTAAGTTCTAATCACTTACTGAAAACCAACTCAGACTTTCCAGATCTCCCAGGAAATGTAGATGAGACACTCCATGAGAAAGCTTCCTTGCCTTTGCTGCAAGGAAAAGGTGGTTACTGATATTAATGATAGAACGAGGATGTTTGTCATAAATCTTTTTATTGTCACTTAAAAATTAACATAGTATTGTATAAAACAGACTCACTGAAATAAAATAACAAGACAGATAACAAGATGATATAGAGGGACAGTGTTACATTTTATACAGAATTATTTTGCACCCAGTCAAATGTTTACTCAAGACACAAAGCAAGTCTTTGGTTAAAAGTGTAGTGGCCTTTTCTTAACATTCCTTTGCAAATATTTATAAAAAATATATTAAGATTCTACTACATATACTGACATGAAATAATGACACTGGCATCTCACATATACAGTAATAAAAGATGTAGTGTTGTCAGGGACCAGCCTGTTGAAAAACTGCTGCGGATGACCATATTGCCTGGCGCACACATACACATACATTGCAGTCACAGAATCAAACTCTGTCTGTCTGTCTGTATCTTTGTTTTGTTTTTTTGGGGGGGGCTTTTTTCATTAGCACATTCTTATTTCTAAATGATTAACGATTAGAGATGCAGAACATGCTGAGGTATATCTTAAAATCAAATGTGGCTAAAGTTAATTTCAAAATACGGCCTCTCTCTACAAATTAAATTGGTTGTCACTTTGGTATTAGACAAAAAAGAAGATAATGTGAAGACAGGGCCCCCTCAAGTGCAGGGCCCAGTGCGGCCGCACCAGTTGCAGCCCCCTAAAGACGGCCCTGTTTGAAGGAGACTGTTGTTAAAAAAAAAAACAGGATGATAATGTGCAGTTACTATTTAAAGTGCACTTCAAAGTCCTTGTTGCTCCATAAATAACAAAATTAATCTTTTGGATCTGGATTTTTTAAATGTTTTTCATGGTAAGTGCAGTGAAAAACCCCATTCACACATTATATAATTCTCTGCAGCTTTCAGTGACAAATGTTCTCATTAATGGAAGCATGTATCTTCACAGGTTGATGATATCCACATCCAACACAGTAAGACCATTCATCTAGGAGAGTAAAGTAACACAATTCAAGTGATCAAGATCTACGAAAAACAGCATTTGTGTTCAGTAAACAATCTACTTAATATACTAGCAAACAACTTTTGCTATATATAAGCCTCAAAAATGAGGCAGTCTTTATAAGCATCTAAGAAAAATGAATACACCCTCTCAAAAATGACAGGGTTTGTGGGACATGTACAAAAAAGTATCACATTGAACAAAAGAAAAAGTTAGGCACCATGAGAAGTCCCCTGTCAAAACCGTACCAGATAAGAAAACCATAAGAAAAGGAAGACAATCTTCTACATGTTCAGCAGAATGTTAAGGCTAAGGTCAGTTTTAGACCTTTGAGATATTGTTCAAGCCACAGAAGCTACTTTGTCACAATCAAGAGTGGGCTGTTGAGAAGTGTTGATGCCCTCTTCTGCAGGAGAATTTCCCTCCTCTGACATCCTGTTCCAGCAAGGCAGAGTGGAACAGAACAAGAGCAGAAACAATCCAGACACTAAAACACAAGTGCCACTGAAGTAAAATGCCAAGTCATATGACTGAGTCCAGTCAAAAAACCAACCTGTAAGAAAAGAAAAACAGAGATAACATCAGTAAAAGGAAAATATATCTTCTGTATTTTTCTTTAGTACTTGTCTACTTTTCTGATCATGCAAGCTTTTGTCTTCATTTTTAACCATGCTTGTGTTCATTAGCTGCTTCTTACCTACAACAGGTGGCCCGAGGGTGATTCCAAACCCTCCGAAGCACATGAGAATGCCGTGAGCCTGACTGAGTCGTTCAATGCCCACTATCTTGGTAGTGATGTAGGATGTGAGAGACCAGTTCCCTGAGAAAAATCCAACTGCGGCTGACAAAACTTGCAGACCCATGTAGCTTTTAGGCACAGGAATGAACAGCAGAGCGGTGCCTGTGCCTGTCAGCGTCAGGGCGTACAGGTACAAGCTGTTCACCCATCGCATGTCTGCCAGGATGCCCAGGACCAGCTTACCGATGCCTGTTGTAATGGCAACGATGGAGACGAGGGGTATTAGTGCAATCCCATCGATAAGCCCCTCGCTCTGGGCTACGTCCTCCATGAAGAGAACAGGGGGGAACGCCCCTAAGCTGAACAGGAACATGGCGATGCAGAAAGCCATGAAGACACGGTCCTGTAGGAGCTCTATAGTCTCGCACAGGTACTGTCCATAGGGGCGCATTCGCTTCTTGATAGCTCGTGCTACTACTGAACAGGTCGATATCCCACCTTTTCTTTCCTCTTCACTCTCTTGCAGCTCGGTGGGTTCCTTGATGATCAAAAGCTTAATGGTGGCTGTGTTATCGGCTGAGCCGGGTGTGGTTTTGAGATCAGAGTCAATGATAATAGCAGTAGGTTTGGTGTAGAGTGGTTCTGGTTCCTCTGTACACTGTAGAGCAGCTCTCTGCTTTAGGTAGTAACCAGGTAAGTTCATAGGTCGCATTGGCCCAGCACATGCCATCAGGTTGAGCGCCAGCGCTCCAATGATAAGCAGACAGCCCTCCAATCCAAACAACTCAATGAGCTCATTCTGGAGTGTGGCGTAAATGAACCCACCCACACTTGTACCTGAGAAAGATGAACATAATTAACATCTAAACAGAACCTAAAGAATCAGGTAATCAAATAAAAATCATTGCTTTTTGCTATCTGCACCATTTTTTATGTTTTCTAATGAAAGTTGATTACTTCTTGTGTATTTTTGTATTTGATGTATTTGTTTCACTTTATTTTCATGAAGCCAAAAATGCCTATTCAATACAAATTAAAGTACCAATAAAATATCATAATACACATTTTATTACATTCCACACCTGTGGTGACAATGCCCAGTGCTAGGCCACGCCTCTTGTCAAAGTACTGGCAGGTTATGGTCAGTGTGGCAGCATGGACAAGTCCACAGCCAATGCCTTAAACACAGAAACATAAATGTATTCTTGAATTCAACATGAATGTAGCATTTCACAACTATAATTACACATTTAAAATCTCTGGAAAATGATGCATTTAAAAAAATTACATATTTAAAACTATAAATGTAATGTTATTCTGAAAAACCTTAATATAAATATACACAATAGGCCTTGTCAGCATCATGACTGCCAGTGAGGATGAGATGTAGGTAATTATGTAAGCATGGAGTTGACGAGCCAGAGTCAATAGTGCAAAATTTTAAATAATTTCCTATATTATGTACTTCTGATTGAGGCAACAAAGGTGTGAAAATACTTCAACAACAGGATGAAAACAACTATGTCTATGGTTAGGATGACTCTGGTGTATGTAAAGTAACTCCACTGAACTTGAATATGCAATAATTTTTTTGTGGCTAGCATACTTCTGTGTGTGTGTTCAGAGGGTTTGTTGGTGTGTATGACCAGAAGTCAGCACTGTTAACAGTGATGGTACCATGGTTTCAAATTCTAAACTGTCAGTAAATGTTGTATAATTATAATTAATAGCAACCCTGTCACAAACACACCCTGACATTATGCAAACTGTTCAGCATTTACTGACAATCTTGCACATAAACACATACCATCACTCTCTACTAATATTATGACCTGAGAAGATAAATACAGGGCATATAGGTCAAAGAACAGAAACAAACACATCTGTTTCTACTGGTAAACTGCTATTCAATCAATGCTAATGATGCTTTTATTATCTTACCGACAACAATGCCATAGGAGAAGATGAGGAAAGAGATGCTCGGAGCAAAAGCACTCAGCATCAGACCTCCAGCCACCATCACACCACTGAAGACGGTTACAGGCCGTGCACCAAAATTATCCACACAAGCACTGCACACCGGGCCTACAAAGAGAGAAACAGGAACCGTATCTTACTGAATGCAAAAAAAAAAAAAGATGATGATTCTGGGAAATGTTCTAGAGTGAAATGTTCAAGAAAAATGATGCACACCACAGATTTGACAGCAAACCACAAACTTGCCAAACAATGAAAAATCCATTCGAGTTGTATCTTTGCCTTATGTAGTTAGGTACAATTTTTGCTACAATTTTTACCCTTATATTAAGATTTATTACACCATAAATTATTGGTACCATGTTATAAGACCCCTCACTGGACCCTCACTCCAACTCTGTCTTAACAGATACTAAATTAGACCCTGTCGTACTATAGTGGTGAAGAGAATGTGTTTGTCTATCTATCATTAGAAATAACAAATGACTCAGCACTGAGTTGCTCCTAATATGGCCAAAATGGCTGGACACTGGAGAGCATCTAGTGGGAACAGTGTGTGTGTTTGTGCCATCCAGACTAAATAATTTCTCAGTCTTTATTTTGACAGCTCATTAGGTTCTGTACTGTCTGGTATGGGATACTTTATATAATCTAACATCACAGCCAAATGCCCTAAAACACACTTATGATTACTCAGCACCAGCCAATCGATTGTTGACCTACACTACACTGATATCAACTTTTCCAAACTAGGGCTCTATACACTGACCATGAATATCAGTATGGATGGACAACCAACAGCTGAACCAGAAATATCCAACCCAAAATAACCAGAACTCTATCAAGCATAATGAGACAATAAATTATAAAGGAGCCAGTATAATAAGGGGAAAGAGGAACTATCTACTCTTGCCCTTTCACAGGGTGCATCTGATCAGGAATCAATTAGAGCATGATAGACATCTCCTACTAGACAGTACTGAATAAGATATGTGTGTGTTTGCTTCACAGGCCAGAAACAACTCAGTAAATCCCTCTTCTTCTGAATCAGCATGACCAGTGCACACAAACACATGCTACTCATGCTCACACATACACACCCATGTCCCAGACAGTCCCGTCCAGTCATGACTTTCCCTGCCGTGACGAAGGACCACACAGCTATAAGTGTCTGTAAACAAAACCTGACACCTCCAAAACCCAAACATGCACACAGACACATTTATACAAGCACATTCGGCCTGTGTGAACTTTTACTGTAGCTCATGAAAGGTGAGAGAGTGCTGTCGTTCTTGTTTTCGGAACATTAATCTCAGTAATTGCAAACCGTTCACTAATGGATATATGTTGCTTACAAAACAAAGGGAAAAAATGCCATAAAAGCTCTTTTTATAAAAAATCTGTTGAGAAGCAGATTATGGTATTTACCACAAGTGGCTAACTTGGCCATACTAACAAGCCAAACCTAGACTGCTTGGCTATGGTTCAATCTTTCTGCCCTCTTTCTCTATCTTGTAAGTAAAGTTTAGAAGATGTTCTTCTGGACGTGTCAATTTGACCTCTGCAATGCAGACAGCAAGGACCGACTAAATACAACTATAATGGAAACAAGAAGATAATTTCTTTATCTGTTAACGTGTCTTTTCATGGAAGAGGGCTTTAGAACACTGAGTCAGCAGCATTCTATGGGAATAAAGAGCAGTATGTTTGTGTGATTTTTATGTCAGATTAGACACTTAGGACAAAGAAACAGGTTTGATAGGAAAGAGCAGTGTAATTTATCTCATGAATTTTCTTAGTATTTTGTCTTTTTTCCATTAAAACAACAAACATTTGAATTTTATCAGTTACCATGAACAAAGGTTAATAAACGCTGTAAAAATAGTTAGTTCATGTTAACTGATGCAATAACCAATGTTTTCAAAGGAGACCTTATTTTAAAGTGAATTGATTTGATCTTGTTTAAAGCATAAATCTAACAAAACCTACATTATACAATTTTGCTTGCAAAGTTATTTTTTTCTTGTTCAAATGTTTATGACTGATTAAGACATTTTTAGCACCCTCTTTTTTTGTCTTTCAAAACGTTGAACACCTATTTGTCAGCATGTGTGATGATTTGCATTGCATAACAGCATCAGAACTCTTGCCGTTTGCACTAGCTTCTTTTTATAGGAAACTTGTACACACTCTCTCGCTCTCTCTCTCACACACACACACACACACACAAACACACACACAAGACGATCAGTACTCACTGGTGGTGATGAGTGCCACACCGGACACCATGGATCCGACCCAAGCCGTCATGCCTTTTCCCTCCTGGAAGGCACTGAGCCACTCAGGGTACAACACCCCAACAGACTGGGGGGATCCAAAGGATAGGAACTGGGCCATGAAAGAGGCCAACACAATCATCCATCCCCATCCACCATCTAAAGCACCCTCACTCTTTACAGCACCCATTCTCAGCACTGACTTCACTTGACACACAGACCTGCAGAAAGAATGGGAGAAAGTATAATAGGGTGTAGTTCACATGTCACACAGTGACAGCAGTGTTCTACAGTGTGATATGCTATCATTTATCCAAAACGATCATTCTTACAGGAACTATATATGTCATTTATATATAATCTGCAATATCATATTTAAACTTCATACAACAATAAGTAACTTTTTAGGTTCATTGTATATCGATAACGGTGAATATAAAATAGAAATTGAACTGCAAAAAGTTAACAGGTGATTTAAAAGGGTGAAAGCTTGAAATGTTAACCAGCAACTACACCTTAAATATTCACTTTTGCTTATTCAAACAAATCTAAACCTATGATATAGGTTATGTGCATGTTATTGTCAACTACCAGAGAAGTTGAAAATTAAAACTTAAAACATTAAACTTAAAAGCTGTGAGACTTACTGCAGGTGGATGTTGCTCTTGCTTGGAGAGCGCGGTGCGCTGAACCGCTCGTGCCTGGTAGACCAGGCCAGTCTCACGCGCTTCTCTGCTGAATACCTTCTCGAGCGCAGCATCGCGCGCCGCCTAGTTTTAAAGGCTTCTGGAAAGAGACCACACCTCGAAGGTGGAGAGACCAATGACCGGACTGCCTTCTTATAGCCCTGTTTTCTTTAAATGCGTCAATTTCCACATATGACATCCCGCAGTCGTGAGAAGAACCAGTGCCAATGGCAGCGCGCGGGGATGCATGCATCTTTACCTCCAGCGAGCGCAGAGCGGCGCAACGGAAGCGCGCTGAAGTTTCTCCTCAACTGCAGTTCACCACCTAATAATTAACAACAATTTTATCTCATAGTAATATATTCACGTCTATGATTTAGGATGTATATGCTCAAATTAGAGAATGTTTTGTTCTTTTAAGAGTTGGGAAAAACTTGCGCCTTACCAGCAGAGGAGGAGAGAGAAGTGACTATAGGAGAGGTGCGTTCAACATTAAAACGCCATTTCTCTGCTGCACTTCATAAGGCACTTATGCTAGGTTGGACATTGCAGCCAGTGCACGGGCATGTACTTTTCTCAGCAAGTTCTCTTCTATCCCGTGAAATAAAGAACGGGTTTGAAGCCGTTCGCACCGACCGGACTCGTGAGTCACGGAGAGATCGACCGGCCCAAGCAAAGGACGATTCTCTGTAGCTTTTGGATTCTTTAAGGATTTTATATTGCGTCTAAGGAAAACTATACTGTTGCTTTAAAATGCTGGAGAAAATGTTTAATTTAATAAATAAAATAAACAAATGTTAAAGGGGTCATATGATGTTGCTAAAAAGAACATTATTTTGTGTATTTGGTGTGATGAAATGTGTTTATGCGGTTTAAAGTTAAAAAAAACATTATTTTCCATATACTGTACATTATTGTTGCTCCTCTATGCCCCGCCTTTCTGAAACATGTCGATTTTTACAAAACTCATCGTTCTGAAAAGCGAGGTGTGCTCTGATTGGCCAGCCATCCAGTGCGTTGTGATTGGCCGAATACCTCAATCGTGTGACGGAAATGTTACACCCCTTATCATACTGTGATGCCCTGTCCAGCTGGAGCGAGGATTCAAAAACATTAAAATCCATTATAAACGAGGCATTTGTTGCATCCAGTGGGGACATAATTATTGATTATAATAATTATACTGTCTTTTTACGCGTTGCATATCGCGCTGCGTAAACATAAAACCATGTCTGCATTTGTGATCGAAAAAATGACAAACAACAAGCGCTACTCTACACTGCCCAAAACTCGCGTTTGAATCGTCAGTGGCAAATTCTTTAAATATAAAAACGTACTTACAGACTGTGAGTCAGAACAGCCGGCATTGTAGTCTACTCTACCAGGATCAGGAAACAGTCCGCCATAAAATGCGTGCACACATCTGAATATTTGGGTTGAACTGTTCTGGAATAGTGTTGTAAATACAACTGATTTGTAGTCGTGTCCTCTTTTGGAAGACCAAACAAAGTAGTTTCGCTTTCACAACGAAACAGCGCCACACACCGCGGCCTAGAGTGAGTGGAGGCCGGCTTCAGTGAGCAGTGGCGGGCGTGCTTGAGAACGGTGTGGCCGGCGGATTCGACGAAGGAGCGTCCGGCGGGCTTGCGGCAACCACATGTGACGAACCCGGTCTGGACTCCGCTTCGTCCACGGTGAAAGCCGATCCGGCGATCCACAGCACGAAGTTGATGTATTTCCTCAGCGACCAGCACGGATCAGCACGGCAACAACAATACTACAGTGAGAATAAAAGTTACGCCTTCTTTCTTTGCGTGAACATTTGGGCGGCGTTATGCAAATCTTCCCACACAGTGATGTAGACATGTGGGGGCGTGTTAGAATGAGCCGTTTTAGGTAGGCGTGGTTGACTCTTAACTTTTATAAAGAATATCTCTTTGGATTTGAGACTTTAGTCTTTGCAACTATACAGATCTTCTTTATGCACCATGAGCTTGTAACACTCCAAAGAGAAAGGAAAAATTTTAATCGCATCATATGACCTCTTTAATTATTTGGTGATATTTTATAGTTCATGGGCTGTCCAATCTTAAATACTGAGACTGTGATGGACATATATCCCTACTTTCATATGCATATTCTGCAAGTGAGTTTAATGACAAAATGTATATTTTAGTTAAAGGAAACTTTGTTGATACATTTCTAAGTAAATCTTTGGACATTTGAATTCATTTCAGGGTTGTCTAATGAATGAATTATTAAAAGCAATCAGTCAGTTTATAGTTTGATTCAGGCCATGCATCTTTGAAGTAATATACAAATTAAATAAAATAAAATAAAGGGATTCTATATGACTTTGGCATCACAATAGGCTTCGACCTCTGTGTTACTATAATTAACTTTTTTGGAGGCATAAAAAATAAATATCTGTTTGATGCCAGAGCTGAAGATATTGAAGGACATGTTTAGACTCGGCAACACACCCAACTTCGTATAGAACTAGACTTCAGTAAGGACTAGAATTCAACTTCTTCCCACCCTTCTACATCTCTCCTCTCTGTCTGGGTGGTCGGATGAACTTTTGTGCTGGGTGAGTGCATGAGGGTCAGACGGCTTGGGCTTTAAGCCCACCGAGATCCTGTTCCTGGCTTTTGCTTGTACTCGTTCCCACACACACATAAAACAAGAGGTTTGGTCTTCCCCCACCCTGACTCCGTAATCCCCTCTGACATGAAAAGAGAGTGAACAAAAAGAAAAACAGAAAGAACAGAACAGTTAATTGCATTTGCCTCATATCACCCTTTTGGACAACATCTCTTCTTATGCAGCGTGACTGCAGCTCGCAGGGATCTGGGAAACCAATGGGATACTTCTGGAAGGAACATACCCTTGGCTCTAGATTACATTTGGATTAAAAAGTCTGCTTAATGAGAAAATATAGAGCTTGACATGATGGACAGAGCAAGTTCATCTACAGTACCAGTCAAGAGATTTTTAACACCCACTCAGTCTTTAGTATATATTTTTGCACATTTAAAATAACATTCATCAAGGAAATAGTATGTTAAACGGTGACTAAAGAATGTTAGACTGTTTTATGTTTTTAATTTTTCAATATAGCCGCTGTTTGATTTGCTAACACTGCTACACACTCTTGGCGATCTCTCAAAACTTCACAAGTAGCCACTTCAGGTGCTTTTCCAACAGTCTTCAAGTAGTTCCCATGCATTCTGGGTACATGTTGGTTGTTTTCCTTCACTCTCTGGTTCATTTTATTTTTTTCAATTTCAATTAAAATGTTGGTTTTGTAAATAAATTCATACACATAGTTTATATTTGTCTACAAAACTATATAAAAAGGTTTCAGAGATCATGAGAAACATCAGTCAAATGTGGGTCTAAACGTTTGACTGATATTGTACATCTCTCCTGTAGTAGCTTTCATTTTCTCTCAATGTTGATGTTCAGTTTGTCTGAGTGGCAGAGAAGATTGAGTTATATTAGCAGAAATAGCTTATGGTTTAATTTAGTTTAGTTGGATTTGCTTTAATGTTAAGTAATCACGAATGCCATTCTTATCAAGAGCTTTTTTGGAGTTTTTCTTGGAAAAAAGATTAGTCCCGTTTTCAGAGGAAAAGTAATGAGAGCAGTCCATCAGGTCTGTGCTGTGGAATTACAGGAACTCTGGAAAACAAAAGCTGTGAGTGTGACATGATCTCCATGTTTGCTATGAGTTTTTGCTTCCGCTTTTAGGAGTGCAGACTCAACCTGACTAGCGTGGCAGGAGAACACAAACCTTGAGCGACCTCTGTGATATCCTGACACTCCCTTCCCTTTTCCGTCTCGTTCTGTTATTGACTTGCTTACACATACGGCATCTCCTGATGTTGACAGTCTTGTTTTGCCACTCCATTCGTACCCTTAAACAGGTCAGCAGCAAATCAAGCTTAGGTCAGCTGAGGGAATGGTAAGAAAAGACATGCTCTCTCCAAACACTGACGCGGGGCTGTGAAACTCAGAGCTGCTTTAATTAGCGTCTTCATCTTACTCAACACAAAATTTATATCAGGACTTGTTCAAAATGTACCATTTCATTATTAAATTCAAAATGCAACTTTTTTTTTTGTCTTAATGCACCCAAAGATCCATTAGTAATCAAAGTGGCTTTTAAATTATTATTATTATTTATAATTTAAACTATACATTATATAATATTAGAATTATTAATACACTTGACAGGTTCTCCATGATTGCTACCAAAATTATGATTACATTTTGTTAAGTTGTATAAGTGACTTATTTATATAATTTTATTAAAACCATACATTATTTGATATAATTTAATTACAATATTATATAATTATTTATCTTACTTATTGTTCACCGTCTCTGACATTTCTTTATGATTGCTAACGATAATATTCCTATTATATTCTTGTTACTATAATTATATTATTCAAATTATTTAATATTATTCACTTTTGACAAGTTCTCCATAATTGTTATATTTAATTTTAGGTAATAAATTATTAGTACGTAAGAATTAATAATTATTTTTACGTATACTATATATAATTCTATATATATATATATATATATCTATATTTATATATATATATACTATATATATATAATTATAATTCTTATAATACTAATATATGTTAATCTACTGTGTAATTATTATTATTTACATTAATTCATCATTTCTGTTTTAATAGGTCTACCAAAGGAAATTGAAAATCGTTACAACCACTCCGGTTGTTCCCTACCTGTTAATGAAGACACATGGGCATATCTATGTTAGCTCTTTCAGAACCCAAACACACACTGAAAAGCATGACTTTAACTATTCTTCTAATCGGACTGTAATGTTAGAACTTGAGGGTCGGTTACACCCCCTTGACCACCCTAGCCTGACAGAACTGGTCTGAACCAGGTGAGAGTGGCCGTTGCCAGAGAGAAAGCAGCACAGGACAGCTTATGCTGAAATACTTGTGCAGGGATTACCACACAGCCACACGACTCGATGGATGTGTGTGAGAGAGAGAAAGAGCGCTTGACTAAGAGAGATGTTTGGTAATCTGGAAAACTGTGGTGGGGGCTTGATGTGCAGTCCCAAACAGGTGTGCAATATTACCGGACACCTCAAGAGGGCTGCTGTCATGAAGGGTCACATAATGTACGTCTGTCTGTACTTATCAAAGGAAGGTCAGAGGTCAAACGACTATAGCTACAGCAAAGACGTAATTAAAACTAAAGAATGTGTTTTACAGGTTACCGTTCACACACCTCTGTAGATCTGTGAACCGGTAACAGAGGTTACACGTTACATAATCCAACTCGCAGATAAATCATATTGCCAACACATGCATGTGCTCTGTGATACAAATCAAGACATCTTGGTAATAATTGAAGCCTGCAGGACATATTTTTAAGACCACCTAAATGGAAATTTTACACCCTCAGAAAGAGGTCATATATATATTTTTTTAATCTCGTTTAAAAGCCCAGGAAGCACATGAACAGTCAGTAAGGTACTCAGAAATTCCATTAGTTAGGACTAGTTAGGACTGCACTAGTTGGGGGAAGTCGTGGCCTAATGGTTAGAGAGTCGGACTCATAACCCAAAGGTTGTGGGTTCGAGTCTCGTACTGGCAGGGATTGTAGGTGGGGGGAGTGAATGTACAGCGCTCTCTCCCACCTTCAATACCACGACTGAGGTGCCCAAGGCACCGAACCCCCAACTGCTCCCCGGCGCCGCAGCATAAATGGCTGCCCACTACTCCGGGTGTTTGTCCCGGGTCTGTGTGTGTTCACTGCTGTGTGTGTGCACTTTGGATGGGTAAATGCAAATGCAGAGCACTAATTCCGAGTATGGGTCACCATACTTGGCCTCATGTCACGTCACTAAAAGTTTCCCTTTGTTGCAGCTGTATAACTAAAACTTCATGGTTTTTGAGGATGAGGGCATATATGAACTATTTATTTTGCTATACTAACTGAACTAATATGTTTAGTTTTTATCATATGATTTTCACATCGTTTCCTCTAAAATTTTAGATTTTAAATAAACCCATCACCTTTTAATCATTACAAATCAATAAGCAATATATCAATTAAAGTATTTCTTCACAGAAACAGACCTGTTTAGGGGACCTGGTTACAATAAGATGAGTTTAAAAAAAAAAAAAGTAAAAGAAATTAAATATTAAAAATGGACTCAACACAAACCCTGTAGTGCATCTCAAAAAGCTGTCAAAATAGCAGGAAACGTGACCTATCACTTATGACTTCTGAATCCTTCCCCCAGGATCTGACTGAAAAATAAAATAAAAAACCTTCGAAATCACAATATCTTTAAAAATATTCAGTGAGGTTAAAACACATACCACAGCTTTATAAGCTGAAGTTCAATAACTTGCACACATTTCAGGTCAAATAAAACACACTTTTTTTTTTTGTACAAGCATTTAATCATGTTGAGTTAATTGTTCAACAGTACCTTGTTTTGTTGCATCAACAGGTTGGTTCATGTTTGGGTGTTATATGACATTGGCATTAAGCAAAATTCCCCATCTGAATAAGTGTTCAGGGCACTCCCTTCACAGTGAGGGCTCTGAGAGAGGTTGAGCTGCTGATCAGAAACCAGTATTGACTGTTTTCGTAGTGGGTCATGTATGGATTCTAGCAGGGAGACTCGTGGGAAACCTCTACGGCTGTGCAGACACACACAAACACTATAATCCCACTATAATACACACGCAGAGAGGCAACAAGTGCTGTTTCAGTACATTTCAGTCTGTCTGTCCCTTTACCATCTACATGCTGCCAATAAGCCACACGCACACACATCTGTTTAACAAACAAAAACAGCCTAAAACTAACAGACAGACAATAAAACAAAAGAAAATGGTTTTACCCCACGGCAAATGTGCTGGGATTTCTCTCAAACTCTGTGAAGATGCACTCATATGAGAGGACAGATTTATCCAATTGAGCGTTGAGTCATTAAATGGAAAATTTAGATTACATTTAACAGTAAATCTGTTAAAACAAATAAGATTACATGAGGGCTGGGGAAAGACTTCCCCCCCAAAAAAATGCAGGCATAAGCAGCTGTCAACCCTCTCGAACGATCTTCCTAACCTTTCCCAAAACAGCTTGATCACTTTAGAGAGAAAAAAAAACACAGTAAGAATAACAAAATTTAACGGCATGGGGCTGGTTATGGATCTGTCAGTTGGGCCAAGCATCTACACTTTCTTCCTTTTCACATTCCCAGTTCTTTCGCTCCCCAGTTCAACTGTACTCTAATTCCATATTCACTCCAATCCCTTCCAACCTTTGCCCAGTGGAGGATCACGGAGTTGTTGTCATTGTAGTAGTAGTGTGGCCTAGCTTGAAGCAGCCTAGCTTAAGGTAGCGCACGGTGCATGCATTAAGGCTGAGAGGGGGGGTTCTGTGATGTCACAGAGTGGGAGGAGCCTGACTGAATCATCGGCTGTGCGGGTGGAGGTGGTGGTGGATGGTGCTGTGCTCCAAAGTGTGTGTTTGGGGATGGAGGCGGCGTCGGACGCTTGAACTTATCTGGGCTGGTGCTTCTCCTTGGGGATGGCCTCTGTATGAGGGGAGGAAATACAAGACAAGCTCATGATGTGATATACAATAAGGGGTCAGCAAGTTTTTTTTAATACTTTTTATTCAGCAAGGACGCAAAAGTGACAGTAAACAGATTTGATTAAAATTGTATTTCAAATAAATGGTGTTCTTTTGAACATTTTATCAAGATTCCTGAAATAAAAGAATATCAGTTTCTTTAAAAATATGATTATTATTAATGTTGAAATCAGATGTGCTGCTTAAGACAAAGGGTTTTTTAAGCACCAAATAAGGATATTAGAATGATTTCAGAAGAATCATGTGACCCTGAAGTCTGGAGTTTTGGCTGCAGAAAATTCAGCTTTGCCACCACAGAAATTAATTGCTTTTTAAAAATTACATTTAGGCTAGGTGAGCATAAGAGATTTTTTTTTTTCAAAAACATTCACGAAAAAAATCTAACTGACCCCAAACCTTTTAATGGGAGTGTAATTCATAACATCTGCTAAATGGCCTTAAATGTCCGGGTTTTCACTTTGTTTTCATATTTACTGAAAGTAATGACTGAAAAGTAGTTTGACCAATAGCGTGCAGGCATAATCGACCAATCGTGGCATGCGAGAAGGTAGGATCTACAGCGAATGCTCAAAGCAAAGCAAATACAGGTACATATATGCTAAATTCAGGACTACATACTAGTACATTACGCTTAGTACTCTTGCACTTACTGCATAAGAATAGCATGCTAGCATGTGGTTTCGATCTTAGAAATAATATATGAGGACAGTAGAGACCATGTCAATAGGAAAACAAAGTCAAAACACGGACATTTTAGGCAATTTTGAAATCTCGACCATGACATGTCTGGGGAGCAGAGGAAGTACGGTCATCATACAATTCAACAGTTGTACTTTCTGACAATTCTGGTCATGCTTTTGCTAAACAAAACAATGCTAAAATTTACATTAAATGGTCATTGGTATCATCGCCCCTAGATTATTTGACATACAGTAAGTGTATTTACATGTGCAAACTGAGTGTGAAAGTGCAAATGTGACCCCTCTGAGTGTGCTGGAAGGGTCTGGCTCTGCTGTCACTCCTGGTTTATCAAAACAAGCTGACTTGTTCAAGGCACTGCGGGACATGAAAGTGAGCCAAATGCTTTTCGCTATAACAAACAGATCAGTGTTGCTATAGCCAAAATATAATCCACAACGTTCAAATGGGTATCAGGAAAGCAAAAAGAGGCAAAAATAATGAGTGACATGAATTAGCGAATTAGTGTCATGACTTAGCAAAACTTACACCGAAATACTCGGACTTTTGGATTTTTTTGTCTCAATAAACTACCTCTGCAGTATGCATAGAATATTTCAATTGGTTACAAACTCAAAATCTTGTGAAATGTGATGAGCAATCGGAAACAGCAAAAGTCTTGTTGATGTTTTTGGTTATTTAGATGGCTATGGTAAAACTTGCAATGAGCCATTAAGGGATGGCAATGCTGAGGTTATGTAACGTGCTTACCTAGTCAGTCCCTTCATCAAAGTCTCTGCTGGTAAATAGAGGGGTCATATTGGTGCAACAGACAAACATGAGGCTGGACTAACTGCTGCTGCAACATGGCTAGTCTTACATTGTTGGCCCCCACTCAACTGGACAATATCCAGAGGGTGTTGCGGAACATACATAAGCTGAAATTGAGACCGGCTGAAATGGTTACTTCATTGCTGTGCATTTATAGCTAACTTATTTAATTATAGCTAACTTATTTATCTGCTAGCTAACATTAAGTGACACACTAAATCCACGTTGCAGTTGTCATTTATCTCAAATGTTACTAAATAGCTTGAAAAGGCAATATTCAAAACCATTCAAAAGTCTGAGGTCTTTTGTTTTATATAAAAAAAATAAATTAAAAAAAAAAGTTATTTTGAAAAACTTTCTTCTCAAAGAATACACCATATTTCCCCAAAGTTTCCACAACAAATCTTCCGCCGCAGTTGTTTTCACCTTTGCTAACAAGACCTGTTTAACTTCAGGATAGTAGGACCTTTTCCTTTGGCAAATCAATCTGTCCAGTATGACTCCTTCACTTCGAGCTGCCCATGCCTTGCTAGTGTGATGAAAGAATGTCCAGGTCTTGTCTGTGCTGGCATGAACCTGGTCCTGGCCCCCAGAATGAGCATAAACAAGCCTACACGTTATTTTTTAAACACTTGTTTGACATTCGTAACCCTTATCACCATTTGACTTACCTTTTCTTACTCAACTACACACCTGAGTCCCCTGGGGACCGGCCCTAAACCCCGTTTTATTTAACCCCTACACTCTCCAATCTTTTAATTACCCCCATCCACCCAACACCCCCCGCCCCCGCTGCGCACCATGTACTTTAGGGAATAAACCATGTCACTTAACGAAACTTTTTTTTTTTTTTGGAACCATTCTTTGCGAACCCCCAGTGGCATCTACACAGGCCGCTGAACTCTGCTCGCCCCCCTTTACCACCTACCAAACCCACACATCCGGACCCCCCCCCACACCCAACACCACAAAAACCCACCGTGGGCGCAACCCTTTTGGTTACCCACCCCCGTTGCCGTTTCCTCTTATCGGTTTCTGTCATTGTCATATACTTAATACTCAGCCGCATTCAACCACCCACCGCCTAAAACAACACCTCGCCCCCCCTTCCTTGCTTTGCCTGGCCATCCCTAAGCCACTAGCCCCGGTCTGGGTGGCCCCCGACGTCCCTTCATCTCCACAGGTCAGAACCCTGCCAGGTACACAGCCAGTCAGGACGCCGTTTTTGCGCGCATTATTCAATTTGGATGGGCTTGCGGCTTCCCGCCTGGCTACAGTCCTCTTATTAACCTGTAGACGCACCATGGGGATGAGGCCGAGCCTCTGGGTCCCAGGTGTCCCCCCTGGGACCCCAAAACGAGATGCGTCATCCCAATGTGTTGTTTTCAATTCCGCCCAATGACCATAAGAGAAACCTTACAATGGGATTCTTCACGACCACCAAGGAGCTTGAAAAAACCACCAAGAGACGTCCACTGGATCACTTCTGCTTCCTGCTGTCCACCCTCTGTCACAACACACCTCCCAAACTGACGACAGCTTGCGCGCGAACCAACCACAAAGTGCGTGGCCGACCTACTTCCATCGAACAGTGGACTCTGCGGAGCAAGAACCACGATCAACCCCACACAACACACCACCAACTGTGTCTAGGTGGTGTAGGACCTGTACACGTGTGAGAGGGCCCTGGGTGGACAATAACGTGGCTGTCTCCCCAACCCACCACGAGCCCGGGTGAGACGTTGTAGTGGGGGGACGTGGTGCCTCGGCTCAGCGTCGCCGGAGGGGCGTGAACAAACCACAAAACCGTGTGATAGCGTACGGCAAAAACCTGGGAATTGTTGAAAAGAGCAATATTTGTAATTCAGTTTTGGTGAGGTCCCTTTTGCTGTTTATTTTTGTTAACATGGCCAAGATTTTCCCAACAAAACAATGAGCCGGCCCACCATAATGACAGTATGCAGACACAAATATAAAATAGCGAAGTATATAACCCTCTGGATCATAGGAAAAAACGTATAAATAATGGGAATCAGCAGAGAAACCTATGAACGAACTGAAAGACTAGATTGGTCAGCTTCTAATTTGCTTTCCACCACCATCAAAAAACGCCCCGTGTCTACTTGGCATTCATGCATATCTAAAATTCTATGAGGCCATTAAAAAATAGAGCAATAAAAAATGTTAACAGGATGCAACCAGTTAAAAAACTGTTCATAAAAACCCGCATTTAAAACAAAACGTGGAGTTTTTGGATTTAAATAGCTTATTCAACATTCATCTTGTTTTTTCAACAAATGAATTGCAGAATTGAATATACTTGTTCAAGGTTTTTTTTATTATTATTAAAGATGATTATTAATCCTAGGTATTATGGGGTTCATAATTCCTACAATACCTGAAGCAAATTAAATCCATTAAATATCGATGCCAACAGTCAATTTGAAAGATATTTATGGACGACTTCAAAGGTTAGCCTCATTATATGGTAATGCAGAATGAGAAAGCAAAAGACTATGACCTAATATAACTTACATTAACTGGACAGTATGGGGAGGTATTGTTCTTGTTTTTTTCGATTACCGTGCCAAATCGATACTTTTAAACAGGTTTCTGAGTGCCTGAACAAATACTTATTAAAGAATAGCGAACGAAAAAGACAATGCTAGTGTTAGGGCTAATTTCTTTATAATAAAGCAAGTAAAGCGAGGGTGCGCAGACAGAATTACTTCGAATAGAAATAGAATAGACGCGAGCAAATTTTAGAGGATCAGTTTTTTAATTAAAAAAAAAAACAAGCAGATAAAATTAGAAGTAGCATTAGAATAGAGAATGCTAGAGTTAGAGAGTCAAATAAAGATGGAAGAGATGTGTTTTAGACGTTTCTTGAAGATGGTTAAGGACTCAACTGCTCGGATTGAGCTGGGCAGGTCATTCCACCAGGAAGGGAACAGTAACGTCGAAAGTCATGAAAAGTTTTATCATAGGTAGAATGCAGAATGTTTCAATACAAGCATTTCAGTCAAATGTATTTTATGCAATATTTCAAACCTTTAACCCCCTGGGGAAAATCAACCCATGGCAACATTTTAAAAGTAGCCCAATTCTGTGGAAAAAACGCGGACTTGGCAACCCTGCATCCAACAAGAGCAGCAGGAGTCAGCTTTGACTGATCACAGCCAGGTCGCGCACCGGAGCGATGCTGCCACGACCATGCTTGATTATTGCTGCTCCACAGATCTGAGTAATGCCCCAAATCTGATCTTGAGATTGTGCTCCCCTTTACACCGCTTGTGTAAACGGTAGAGAATAACTCGTATCTCGCCACACCCCACCAGGAAATCCGCACCGGATAACCGCTGACGTCATCCAGTAACCGTTAGGTTGCTTTACCCACTCTGCCTCCATACTCACCT
The DNA here is from genome assembly GCA_018155175.1 of Sinocyclocheilus anophthalmus. Taxonomy (NCBI): domain Eukaryota; kingdom Metazoa; phylum Chordata; class Actinopteri; order Cypriniformes; family Cyprinidae; genus Sinocyclocheilus; species Sinocyclocheilus anophthalmus. Next base: position 341,285 of record JADLZN010006588.1, on the reverse strand, counting down.
ACCAAAGAGCAATTTAACCATCCCTCAACGCCCCGGCTCTGATCCGCGTAGCGCGCTCCCTGATGCCCACACCAAATTATATACATACATTTAGACTGACCATAAGTTTACACAGGCACAAAAACACCCCCCCAAACTCCCAATTGTGGACACGATAATTGCCTTTCCGTTCCTAAAACCGACCTAAGCCCGCTGCGGCGAAAAACATGTTGCGGGAGCAGGCGGCAATGGTCAGAGATTCAGCGGGAGCTAGATTAAGAAAAAAGCCGAATCCCTGACATTTTGGGCAATTAAGAAATCCCGGCCGGACGCATTTTTGTAGGTCCAAAAAGAGGACCTGTCCGGGGAAAAGAGGACGTATGGTCACCCTAATTTATAATCTATTGCTAATAGATGTATTCTTTTTAAAGTAGCATACGGAACATATTTTCTGCCTCACTCTGTGACAAGAAGCCTCAACAGATAACAAAAGGAAGCATTTGACTGGTCTTTCCGACTTGAGTTCACGTGCATTTTCTCAGTCGGGAAATTATTTTTCACGTGCGGTGCCAGTGATTATGCTTCTTACATCCGTTTCGGAGAACCGGAGGAAAAATTTCAATCGATCGATCAGGCATGGCACCGAAATCTGCATTCTGATTCGGTTCTAGTACATACCGGTTACATAGGTACTGGTGCCATATTGGTACCGGGTTTCGGTACCCAACCCTACTGTACAGTACAACTTGCATAATAATTAATACTCCATAAAATCACGTCTAATCATCACCCTATGAACTGAACCAAAGGCTGCGTGCCGAAAGCCTGTATTGAGTTTTAAAATTATGTGAATCGAAGAAAAAGCACATACAATTTTTAATCATGTACTCTAATGTTCAAGAGATATTATAGCCGTTTTTTTCAGTTTTTGAAATATGTTTTATATGCTCACCTTTGATTATAATAGAGTAAAATATGTAGTAATACAGTAAAAGCATTTGTGCAATGTGTTAAAAATTTGAAATATTATTACAATTTAAAACAGCTGTTAAAGACCGTTTTTGCTACAAAAGAGTGATAAATCATCAAAGCTAACCATGTGGACACATACCAGGGGAGATGGGGCGGCTGGAGGAGGGAGAGGGGTTGTAGGGGATTGGGCTGGACACCGTACGAGCTCTCAGTCCCTGAGCAGACATCTCATTAAAATATCTAGAGAGAGAAAGAGAGAGAGATGTGAGAAACAAACCACAAAACGAAATGAAACTGGCAATGCATGCTTTTTGTTACAATAGTCATGTTAAGACCACTGTGTCTGGTTATTTTAGTTTATCAAAATATGTACCATAATAAGGTATGAGTCCAGTCATCTTTTGTGGCATGAATGCACCTTCACATCGTCCATCTCAAGGCTGATATCGCTCTCTGACAGCTGTCTAACAGTGCCTCCTTCTATCCATTTCTATATGGAGTTTCTCATGAAGACGAATATTCTCTCCCCTCATCTGCCTTTCTCCTCAATATCCTGAGCACGCTTCTCTGTGTCTGGAACGAAAGGAGGGATAGACAAACAAACATAGAAAACATTTATAAAGTCTCATTAAATTGTCCATTTAAACCCGTGAATACACAATGCTTAGGATTTTGAAAAAAAAAATAAACTGAAGACAAGATGCTCTTGGGATGATTTTAATTCTGGAGGAAGTGATCAATTGTTATCTTAAAAACGACATCTAATTCATGCCTTATTTCAATTAAACGTCTCACTTGTATGCTGATATTTACAATGCCTAAACTACTATTAAATAACTATACAGTTGCAATAAATTAAAATTAAGTATTTCACAATATTTCACTATTAACTTTTTATTTATTTCAGTTTTAAAAGGTTTGATATCAACTTATGGACTCATACACTGCGGGGTTAATCCTGCTTAAGCTTTCCTGATTTTTTTTTTTTTTTGTTTACCATGAGCTTAAAAATAAGTGTGGTTATCTTACTGTAGGTAAATGGGCATTGTCTCCCTCTCGTGGCCAGCACCATTTAAAAGTTATCAAGCTAAAGAATAAATAAATGTGTGTCATCCATGACCGAGCTGTTCCCCAACGACACCGAAAGAAGATGCCGCAAGAAAAGGACCCTTCCCACTACATATAGCTCAACTACCAAATACAATAATTTACTTACTATACAGGGAGTCAAGTTTACCTTTTGGTTTTTTAATATTACAAGGTACTTACTAATTGGGACGTACTAATCCTAATCTGGGAATGTATCTCGTATACCATGAGGCTACTGTTAAGTTAAATTTAAGGCTGATTCAATTCACAGAAGAGTTTGTTGCTTTGGCTGTAGTAGTATGATGGCCGAGAGGCTGTGGTGTCCGGATGAGAAAGGTCCGAAGATGACAGCCTGAGTCCAGCTCGAATGCAAGCCTCAGCCACAGTGCAACGCGCACACCCCTGATCTACAGTTGCATGTTAACTTGGCGCCCACCAGGCAAGACGCAGAACCCTGCTGCTACCAAGCAGACACAGCGGGGCACACTCAATCGATAATGTACATACCGCAGCTCTTTGAGCCTCTCCACTTCCTCTTCAGGACACCCCACGCACCGGACACATGTTGCCACACAGCAGACCCTGCTCACTACGTAGACCAGCAACAGACCCACTAGCGAGTACAAACTCAGACCCACCCCGACTAAAACCTATATCAAACCGGGGACGCAACCCTGGACCACCCTGCTCAAACAGCTTTCCTGCACACTCTGCCATCCACATGAAGAGCAAAAAATCATGTGATCAAGTAATTGTTAGCCACATACAAACAGATCATCTTTAACGAAGGTATGATCAAATGCATTGTTTACAAGAAGCGAAACCCAGCCAACAGAAACTAAGACAACAACGGCGACAAACTAGAGTACCACCTCAAACCCTTTCCCCTACTGCCTCCGAGGGTTGTCCCTTGACCGGTTCCAACAGCAACGGCGATTGAAATAGTTGCTCTCAACTGCCTCCCTCGTATCCCCAGTAGGTTTTCCCCGATCACACTTCTCACGAAGAGACCCTGGACAACATAGATTACGTTCGCACATTAACCCCACACGTCAAAAGCCCAATGAAGTTTGAAAAATAATGCATGTTCTTAAGGAAAAATGTTGGGCCACAATAATAATCAGAAATTTGCTGAATCTGTGTGCCAAAGCCAGATACTAGCAGATGCCCAAGCAAACGAAAAACTAGGTACTTGGAGACAGCTACTGATTTGAACATTTGTGCAATAGATGGAGGCCATTCAAGAATGAGTTTTTTAGAAATGTGAGGCTGGACTAATTGCTACTGCAACATGGCTAGTCTTACATTGTTGGCCCCCACTCAACTGGACAATATCCAGAGGGTGTTGCGGAACATACATAAGCTGAAATTGAGGTTAAAATGGTTACTTCATTGCTGTACATTTATAGCTAACTTATTTATCTGCTAGCTAACATTAACTTGATAAAGTGACACATTAAATCCACACTGAAGTTGCCATTTATCGCAAATGGTACTAAATAGCTTGAAAAGGCATTATACACAACCATTCAAAAGTCTGGGGTAAGTAAGATTTTTTTTTAGAAAGGAACAAATACTTTGATTCAGCAAAGAATGCATTAAATCAATCGAAAATGACAGCAAAGATAGTAAGAGATAGTAAGTAAAAATTATATTAAAGATAGTAATGATCCTGTTCTAAAGCAGGATGTTTGAAGAACGTACCTGCTCTAGAGTGAGCTGTTTGGAGATGGTGTCGTTCTCCAGTTTTTTTATCTTTTTCATCAATTTATTGACCTGGAATTCCTGCTCTTGCTCCAAATGCTGCTCCAGCTCTGCCTTTTCATGCTGAAGCTGAAAAAGAAAAAGCACTTAAGAGAATAAAAGTAAAACACATGCAACACACCCAAATCTAAACACGATGGGCACCCCAAATGAGCTGTGATTCAAAGTGACGTTTTGGTGCCACATTTTTTTTCCCTCGTGTCCTTACAAACGATAACATGATAATTCATTCTTTGTGGTAACTATTTTAAATGCTCATGCATATTTGCTTGTGTTGCATTACCATAGCAACATATTTTAACCAGATGAATTTGCAACAACGTTCAAAACTCAATACATCATGGAAAAAAAAATGTTTGCAAGCTATAAAAGACTGAAATATAATCAATGAGAAAGAGACAATGGTAGAAGGATAAGAGACAATGCTAACTATTAGTATAAAACTCTGCCATACAGGGCCAAATTTTAATTGTTAATATTATGTTTTTAGCACTACCGTTCAAAAGTTTGGGGTTAGTAATTTTTTTAAAGAAATTAATACTTATTCATCAAGAACACATAAAATTGATCAAGCAGTAAATGCAGTACAGACATTTACAATGTTACTAATTATTTATATTTCGAATAAATGCTGTTCCTTTCAACTTTCTATTCAAAGAATCATTAAAGAATCATGAAAAAATATTTCCACAACAGCACTGTTTTCTTAAGCACCAAATCAGCATATGAGATTGATTTCTTAAGGATCATGCAACACTGAAGACTGGAGTAATGACTGCTGAAAATTCAGCTTTGCCATTACAGGTATAGATTACATTTTTTAAAAATTACAATGGAAAAGTTATTTAAAATGGTATTAATTTCACTATTTGAATGTTTTCACTGTATTTTTTTTCTATCAAATAGAGGCAAGCCTTAGAGAGCATACAAGTCTTCTTTCAAAAACATTATAAATCTTACCGACCCCAAACATTTGAACAGTAGTGTAAACATAGTTGGCATGACTCATTAGTACGCACACTAATCCCACTATCTCTCCTTACTCCTCCACACAATACAGCACACCTACTAAACACATGCACCATAAACAATGTCATCTGGTCTCAGCAGAGGAGCCAGATTCAGTGACCATCTACAAAACAAACTCTCATACGATTTAATCAGCTACCATTGTTTGCTTATGCTTACCTTTGACAGCAACCAAAATCAGCATTATATAAGAAAGCTGCTGAACAATAAATTTGTAATGACATAGATACTGTATGTCAACTTGAAAGTTATCTTTAGGGATGATACTAAGGGCAAGTGATCACGTTTCCTACCCCTGACCTCAAACGCCACTGATGGGCTCTTTCCTTCTAGAGTTTCTCACCTGCATGAGCTTCCTGGACAAGTCATTGGTGAGGAACTCCTCTTCCTTCTCATAGTTGACGGCGAGCGTCTCCTTCTCCTTTTGCAGAGCCTGAATCTTCTTAAATAAAGTGTTGGAGATGAACTCCTCTTCTTGTTCTGCCCGCGCTTGCTGCAGAAAAATAAACACAAAGCAAGCTTGCATTTGAACACTCAATTATTCTTACAGATATATTTTGGAAAAATAACTGGCATAATCTTTCCATACGTTTCAGTAAACAAGCAATCACATTGTTTGATCTTAAAACATGATTCTGAAAGTATCAAATTTGACCACAAATTCCTATTACAAAAGAATTAGAGGCATTAATTACCTAATTATTGACAATGAGACACATAAATCCTATTATGCATTATAAAATCATTCCAAATCCACCAGCACTACTCAAAAGATGAATGTCAACATCATGCATTAGATGCATTTCACGCAGTGAACAACTGCACGACCAACAAACAACACACTGCCACTATCGATTTCCATCATTAAAGATTGTCGTAAATGCAAACGCACTTGATATCAGTGTTTCTCCAGTGACACTTGAGTGCTGGCTCTTTGTCTAAATGCAGATGGTCTGAGTGAAGGGCTGATTCACATACAGGATGTTGACGCATTAGAGCCAAATATTCAGAGTGCCAACTTCCCACCCTGACACAGGCCTCAAATATAAACTACTAATGACAACCTCATTCGCTTAACGCAAAGAATCAGAAGTGCAAAAACACGTCCTGCATTAAAACCATGATGATAAAGCATGTGGTAAATCAGTAAACGCCTTATGTGGTCAGTACACAAACCCACCGGAGTTAAGATAATAAACATGTACAAAGACACATTCATTGTGGGTTTTAATAGTCCATATAGAAATGTAAACTATTTTGAAGCAGATGGCCTGTGATATACATTAGCACTAATGCTATTAAAGTGCTGGCTTTTGTTGTTGGCTCTTTTCACAGTTAGCTAGAATGCTAGCAAGCTAAATAGACTCAAACGCTTCTTTTTGCCCCCAAATAAGTTAATATTGCACCCCAATGTGGTTTGTAATGTTTCTCAGACTTCTTCGCATGCCGTGGCGGTGTTGTCAGGTGCGCCGCAGGGATTAAAGCAATAAAAACACGGGCTGACTCACGATGGTGACGCTAGCTTTGCGCAGGTCGCGGTTCTCCTCCTGCAGCGCTTTGCACTTCAGCTTGAACGTCTCGAGCTCGATCTTCAGCACTTTGTTCTCCTGCTGCAGCGACGCGAGTCGGTTTGTCAGCTCCTCCAGTCGGGACTGGGAGATCACGACGCCCTGTGCTTTGGTGGCGGCGTTCATTGTGGTCGTAGTGGTGTTGGAGGCGGCCGCCGAGGTGCAGGAGGACTGCGGGGTGGCGGAGCTGCTGCTGCTGCCCGCGCCGTCCGTGTCGCTCTCGCTGTCCGCCATGGTGTCGCACGCGTCTTTCCTTGTGCTCGCGACGGTCTTCGAGTGGAGTGGGAGTGGATTTCACGGTCCAGGGAGAAAGAGGGTTAGCGCAAGTGTGGCTCGACTGGAAAGGGAACGGTCCAAGAAATGACTGGGCGTGCTGAAAGTGCAGGCGAATGAGGAGGGTGGCGCCGTCATGTGGTGGAGAGGACAGTGTGTTTGGGTTTTTTGATTTATCCAAGTGACTCGAATCTTTGGAATAGTCACCAAAAGGATTCGTTCAATTACCCTTTATTTGGGGTTACATACGCCAGTAGATGACAAGACGACAAGTGAGTCTTCCTGTGTTATAAGTGAATCTTTGAATAATTCACTTAACCGATTCATGCACGACTAAAACAAGTCTTTTCCCCGCTTTAATGTGCATGTGTCATACCTGCTCAGAGACTCTATATAGATTATTTAGTTAAGTTCTCCATGAGTAACAACACATTTCTCTCATGTTCATGACTTTCAAAATGCAGAAATCCCACCAAAATAACTGACTCAAATAACTGGAGTTCAGTGCGTAATTTTATGGTCCTCAATCATTTTACACCGATATGTGTGTTTTGTAAAATATGGTAAAGTTTGTGTAATACAGTGATCCTAAAAATATTCTGAGATTTAAGCTGACACAAATGTATGAATGTCATTGCTCTATATAGCAACATTTTAAATAAAGTAAATTAACGTAAAAAAATAAATAAAACACAACACACTTGTAAAGCAAAACAATGCACATAAATACATTGTTAGATATTAAATTATTAAACAATAGCTTTACTGTTCAAAATTAATATAGTATTCAGACACTTTTCGGCTGTCAAACATAGCTGACATGGCTCACTTAATGGGATTCATTTCTGTGGTCTAGCTTCATTTGTTTGCAAATTCTACTCATTTTGATATTTTGTTATCAAATGCAATGAAGTGAAATTCATACATTATTAAGTGTCCAAATACCTTTTGGAGACACCGTTTGTTCTGCACCGTGGCACCTTTTCTACAACCACACTGGAGAGAAGAGACAATAAACCAATAAACTTATTTGACTTTGACTTAACAATATGTCAGTCTTCAATAAACTCAATGTGCAAGGTCACCTTTATGGACAGAGATGTAATATTTCAAAAGAGTAAAAAGGTGTGACCATTATCACTTGTAATGTGTTTTATACAGAGACGAAGCATGTTTAGTTTAACTTGATATAGTCAAAATGTCACAGTTGATAAATCATGGCTGGTTTGCTCAGCAAGTTTTCATGGCTCTTATTTCAGTAATGATATAAGCAATGTTTATAGAGAAGTTAGCATCTATTTGAGGCACTACAAGAGAAATGCAAAACCAAATTTCCAAGAACAGTGAGAAACCTACTTCATTCAAAGGAAGCACGTATGTAGCCCGTTAAAAGAGAAAATTAAATCATCATAAAATAAATCATAAATAGCCAAAACTATAGATAGGAATCCAGCTATGAATGGAGTTGTTATACATAAAGATCTCTGCAGCCATATTCAAATTTGATAATAAATAATTATAATATCATGCTGCCTCATTAAGCATAAACTCTAGATACATATTACATACATGAATAATACTTTGAACTATGATGTAATGCACAAACTGATGGAAAAAAAGAAACTAGATAAAAAAAAGAGATGTAATAGGTTTGTAAAATCAATGCGTTTATTTTATTTTTAAATCAGATTTTTGTAAGACATTTGAAACATTATGGTGGCATCATAGCTGCTAGTTTCTAAAAGAGAAGACCTCAAATAACCAAAGTGCTATTATAGTTACATTTAAATGGCTTCACTCATTGTAAGAATTGTACATCAAAAATGTTGCTCAGGTGAAAACATATTATATTAAACAAAATCAACCAATTGGACCATGTCAGGCCCCGCCCACAGTTTGATTGACATGTAACAGGGAAGCAGAACCACACCCCATCACAACCTAGTTTCCTAGGTCTTTCAGATCCCATTGCTATAGCAAAATTCAGCACACTAAAGGATTTTTCACACCATACACACCACAAGCTAAAAAGACTCTATTAGAGGAAAACGAAACAAATGAACAAACAAAAAGAAAAAAAATCTATATTATCAAAATCGATGCAGAACACTGCAACACATTAACTCGCTGGTCTTAAAATATATCACACAATTTCAATATTGGAAACGATTTCTTGTAATACTTAAAATTATAATGACCATCCAGTGTGTGTCATTTGTAATACATAAGCTATTAAATCTACAAGTAATAAAAGTCTAAAGATATCCCATACGAGTAAGTGTGATTCCAGATGAGAATGTTATTTACTTAACCTGAAACAAAATGCCAACATTTGAAAACCTGTAAAGACATTCCTATAATGATTACAAAGAGCCTTAAGACAAAGAGAGACCTCTACATTGTACAGCCAATACACATGATACAGTGATAGTTGAACAGAAATGCTGATTACTAGCAATACATTCTGAACACCTCTTACTTGCAGCGCTCAGGCTAACATCAGCAGACGCTGTCTTCCATATGAAGGATAACAGATACTACACTGAACTCCTAAGGAAGCAGTCTGGTTAGAGCTTTTCACACTTAACCGTTTCTACACGAAGTACACTTGTAGGGTGACATTTTGGAATATAAAAGTTGAGACATGTTAGAGTTGTATGTGTACACAAGAAAAAGTATTTTCTCATTTGTCTTTTTAAATACAGTGTTTTGCAAACTTAGAAAAAAAGGTTCTTAAAATAAGGTGAACTGCATGCATCAAAATATTAGACCTCTGTATGACTTCTTCACAGGATTCGATAAATTCCCATTTTGGGAATCGTTGAAATTCGCAGAGGATTTTAAGGAAGTGTCCCCTGAAAACTGAACCGTCTTTTCACATATACAAACATACCTGCTATAATAATTAATTATACAAGAGCATGTGAAGTTTCACTGTCTTTAAAATGTCGAAAGCACTTGTAAAGTGTATGTTTGCGGTGCTCTCGCCAAACCTAACTACTAAATGTCATTTTATTTTTTACATATTGTGATTTATGTACAGAGAAGTCCACCACATACTTTATTTTTGTTTTATAAATTAAAAAAAGTAAAACACAGGGATCCTCCTCCTGACGTCATGGGTCCACGGTAACGTGTAAGGCGAATGTAAGGTGTGGTTCAACAGCATCTATTGTTTTTTCCCCCTAAAACACGAAAAAGAGCTTTTGTGCCATCTTTGGTCAAAGGGAAATTTGTTTGAGTATACGGTTTGGAGTTTAAGGGGTCTTTTGAATATACCCCTCTCATTTAGTCATCTGATATTCATGGCACACAAAACAGTTTCTGATTTCCTGATGGTCCAGGTCAGCGCAGGTATTAACCATCAAGAAGAATGAAGTGTAATCTCGTAGGTCCCCCAGAAAGAGTAAGTAGAATTACATAGGACCCAACACAGAGAGGAAGTAGAATTCACCGGGACCCATCTCAGGAAGTAGAATTCATCAAGACCCCCTTGGAACAGGAAGTGTGTCAGCAGTGTGATGCATGCTCATGCGCAAGGGAATAGGTCAAAGTATTGTCTCTTTGAAGACCATGCGTTTCAGAGTGGAAGCTGTAGATGTTTTTTCAGGCCAAATGTCTCTTTTCAGCTCTTGTGACCCCGCCGCTCTGGAAACAGATCAAAAATATACCTGCAAAAACAGACAATATAAGAAAGTAACTGTTAAAAATGTATTAAAATGTATTGTTAAATTGTCTAATTGTAATGTTAAAAGTTATATGACGAACAACGATTTGCCATACATTACCATTCAAAAATTTGGGTCCTTTATGTTCACCAAGGCTGCATTGATTAAAACTTCATTAAAAACAGTAATATTATGAAATATTGTTACAATGTAAAATACCTGTTTTCTATTTTAATATATTTTAAAATGTAATTTATTCCTGTGAAGCATAGCTTAAATTTTCAGCATTCATTACTCCAGTCTTCAGTGTCACATGATCCTTCAGAAATAATTATTATATGCTGATTTAGTGCTAACGCATTTCTTATTACTATACATACTGAAAACAGCTGCTCAATATTTTTGTGTAAACCATTAAACTTTTTTTCAGGATTCTTTGATGAAACAGAAAGTTCAAAAGAATAGCATTTATTTGAAATAATAAAATAAAATAATTTGTAGCATTATAAAATGTCTTTACTGTCTCAATTTAACACATTCTTGCTGAAAAAAGTATTAACTGACCCAAACCTTTGAATGATGCACAGAAAATAATTATAATATTATAAATAATGACAATAATACACAGAGAGATATTTGAAGTGCTGTACCTGCCTATAGTCATGAAGCCACATTTATGAATGATGTTTTCTCTCTGAACGCTTTTCTTCCTTCTTCCTCAGCTTGGAAACTTCTCCCTGTTACACATAAAGAGAGAGAACAATTTACAGGAAGTTAATATTAAACGGTTCAATTAGTTCAGTTGAGTTCATGTCATTTGTTGCTGGAGGGGAGGCATAGTGTATGAAGCTGGAAGGAAGACAAAAAAGGATAAAAGGGGAGGAAAAAAAGAGAAGACAAGTTGAAGGTTAGAGGAAAAGATATCGGTGTGATACAAAATATCTTAAACATTTTTTAATTTATAAATTATTCAAGAACTTTAATAAACTCACACACAGATTTACAGGAAACAACAACAACAACAACACTGGGTAGTTCTGGTGTCCAGTCTGTGCGGATATAATGAGGATTTCTGGTATCCAAAATGGTACTACTGTCTACAACATTATTATTTTATGATTACATATACTACCGTTTAAAAGTTTGGGGTCAGTACAATTTTTTTTTTTAAAGAAATTATTACTTTTATTCAGCAAGGAAGCATTAAATTGGTCAAAAGTGGGAAATATACCTCCGGTTCCACAGACAAGATTTTAAGACCAGTCTCAGACTAAAATGCCTATATGGGATGTTTTAACTGAAAGAAACTTGCACTGACATATCTTAAAACATGTCAGTGCCATTGTTTTGCCTCAAGATGACATAATCCTGGCTTAATCTAAGCCCTGTCTGTGAAACCAGGCCATAATGTTACAAATCATTCTATTTCAAATAAATGCTGTTCTTTTGAACTTTGTATTTGTCAAAAAATCCTTAAAAAAGTGTATCATGTTTTCCACAAAAATATTAATCAGCACAACGGTTTTCAACATTGATATTAATAAGAAATATTTATTGAACGCCAAATCAGCATATTAAAATAATTTCTGAAAATCATCCTTTCACATATTAAATTAATATTAATATATTAAAATAGAAAACCGTTCTTTAAGATTATAATATTTCATAATATTACTGTTTTTACTGTATTGTTGATCAAATAAATCCAGGCTTGGTTAGCATAAAAGAGTTATTTCAAAAACATTTACAAAAAAAAATCTTATCGAGCCCAAACATTTGAACAGTATTTCAAATATTTAACTTCAATATTTCTAAACAATCATGGGAGAGGGACAATCTTATCCTAGTGAGCATTTTATTGGCCAAAAATTTGATCAATTTTTCCATACATAATCAAATACACATATATGGAAAGAGAAACACTCCACACAGACTGTGCAAACCTCAGCATGTGTAGCGAGATGGGTTTGGATATCAGGGACCAGGGGGACGTGGCTCTTCCCCAGGGTGGTAGGGTCTCCTTGTGACCCCATGCTACTCCCCAAGCCCTGGTTTTCAGGGGTGGGAGTGTTCACTCGGAAAATCACCTTTCGAATTACCTGTAGATGGGTATTGAAGGTCAGAGGTCACCATGAATGCATGTCATGGGAAATCAAAGCAATGTCAGGAAAGACAGGGGAGGATCGGTTAAGATTATGGAGGTGTGAGCTGCAAGAAAATGTGTTGTATTCAATCTTTCTCTAAATCAGCTCTGAACAGGCAAAGCTAAAAAAAACTACAAGCAACCTAAGGAAGTAAAATATGTCTGAAAATCAGAAATGGATAAAAGAATAGGAGAAAAAGAAAACATTAAGGGAACAATGGAGTTACTTTTCTGGTGATGATGTTTCCATCTTCATCAATAAACTGTTCCTCTGAAACTGACTCGCCAGGAATGTTCCGCGCCTCCTCTCCCTAAAGCAAGACAGCGCTTCGTTCAATATGCAGACACACATTTCCAAGACACCTACAAAAGCTGCACACCACACCTACAAGCACATTTCCACACACCCAGAGCAGTCATGTGAACCTGCAAGCAAAGCTGGAACTTTAAATATTAGCCAACATGCCTTCATGCCCAGCATCAGCATCTTTAGAAATCACACAACACTCCACTATGTGCTTGCGTATCTATCACACAGGCAAATAAGATGATAAAATGCAGAATCAGATGTAAACTCAAACCAAGCACCTGTAAGCATAAGGAAAAAGGAAACATATGAAGGTATTTTTGGTGCAAAACAACTGAGTGACCGTGACAGCGGAATTTGTAGTTGTAGAGAATAGCCACACATGTGTATCAGTAAATCTGAAGTCACAGACAAAAGTTGCAAACTTGTAGATATTTTTTTCTCTCCCACAAACACAACACAACAGTTACACGTTCTTGAATTCTTCACTGCAGGTGCACAAATCCTAGTCTACGAATCACAAATCAAGAAACTCGTACGCTCACAAGTTTTGCTACTATTGCTGCAGTGAATATGGTGCAAAACACATTCACACACCTGCATCAAAAATGTGAAGTCACAGACGAATTTTGTACATCCGCAAATCAGTTTGTGAATTCTTGCAATTAGATTTGCACGCTTGTAGAATGTTTTCTTACATATATATCTTTTTTTCTTGGATGCTTTTTCTAGCACAAACACAAGTGCATAACTACAACGGCGTGAATCTGCTGCTACGAGTCTCAAACACTGTTTTTCGCTTGCAAATGACAAGTTTCACGCTCTCTCCCTTATGCACCGCCTATCTGTGTGATAAATGGTGCAAAAGTGATTTGTGCATCTGTAGAGGCAACGGCGTGCACTGTTCAGAGAGCAGAGAATTTCAGCCAATCAGAAGAGCTCATTTGGGCGCCTGAAACACGCCCCCTAGTTTTAGCCACAACCCCGAAAAATCGCGAGCTGCGAGCATCTTGACAGCGACAAGTATCAGAAAAGGTACATGGGTATTTTTTCTTTCTGAAATCATTTGTTTATAGCTTAAATATAGCTACGTTGGTAAACAGTGTTTCTTAGTTAGGTTAGCAAATCTTATTTCACGAAAGGTAAGCTAACGGTAGCCTACCTGCACTGTTAAGTGTGCTATTCAATCGTCTCGTATTAAATTACACTGTCTAATATAACGATTTATTCCTTGTATTCTGTTATGCTTTACCTTATAGAAAACTAAAGGTAAACTAAAGGTAATTTACAGCAGGCAATCTATAGTTTTCTATAGATTTGCTAACCTAACTAAGAAACACTGTTTACCAACGTAGCTGTATTTAAGCTATAAACAAATGATTTCAGAAAGAAAATATAGCCACGTACCTTTTCTGATACTTGCTTGATACTTCTGAAGATGCTCGCAGCTCGCGATTTTTCGGGGTTGTGGCTAAAACTAGGGTGCGTGTTTCAGGCGCCCAAATGAGCTTTTCTGATTGGCTGAAATTCTCTGCTTTCTGAACAGTGCGCGCCGTTGCCTCTTCAGATGCACAAATCACTTTTGCACCATTTATCACACAGATAGGCGGTGCATAAGGGAGAGAGCGTGAAACTTGTCATTTGCAAGCGAAAAACAGTGTTTGAGACTCGTAGCAGCAGATTCACGCCGTTGTAGTTATGCACTTGTGTTTGTGCTAGAAAAAGCATCCAAGAAAAAAAGATATATGTAAGAAAACATTCTACAAGCGTGCAAATCTAATTGCAAGAATTCACAAACTGATTTGCGGATGTACAAAATTCGTCTGTGACTTCACATTTTTGATGCAGGTGTGTGAATGTGTTTTGCACCATATTCACTGCAGCAATAGTAGCAAAACTTGTGAGCGTACGAGTTTCTTGATTTGTGATTCGTAGACTAGGATTTGTGCACTTGCAGTGAAGAATTCAAGAACGTGTAACTGTTGTGTTGTGTTTGTGGGAGAGAAAAAAATATCTACAAGTTTGCAACTTTTGTCTGTGACTTCAGATTTACTGATACACATGTGTGGCTATTCTCTACAACTACAAATTCCGCTGTCACGGTCACTCAGTTGTTTTGCACCAAAAATACCTTCATAGAAACACTGCACAGCAAGAACCAAGTGACGTAAAAACATGTAATCAGATCACACTGTGTTTCTGATTGTATGAATCAGATTCAGTCCACCAGCTACACCGAAATCAGACTCAGACCAAAATCGGATCTTAACCTGACTGCCCTGCAGTTTAGCAGGCAGATACCTTGAGAATGAGACGTCTACGAAACACTTTGGTGGTGACAGTGCGCTCTTCGTCCAGGCCGGTCTCTGTTGATAACCGCTGCTAATGGATGCATATAAAATACATCTTAATATGTGTGTGATTTCAGTTCTCTCATTTAATTAGTGTAAATGACCATCAGTGCTTTCTTTCATCTGGAATAAATAAACTGTTTTACGATGTGAATGATTCTGATGACCATCTCACTGTAAAAAAGTTAAGAGTGTCATTTCATAACATAGACATGAGCTGAGGCAAAGAGAGCGGAAGAGAGTTTTAAACTGGAAGTAGCAGCATTATCAAATCAGTTATTATATGCTGGTATTTGAGCGATTATCTCACCTGGACTTTGTGCTCAGCGATCAGAGCACCTTCTTGCTTGCCCGCCCCTGCCTTCACACCATTGGCTGATTCCTGAGACGCTGAGCTACGGGGCATGGTGTCAGAGCGCTCACCATTATGTCGAGGTTTTCCTGAATCCCCTCTGGATGACGATGTCATGGAGTCACTAGAGTTCTCCTGACTGCAAGGGGGTTGAAATGTAACAATTTAGCTAGTAAGGAACAAATGTCTTGAGATGATATTGGGTAAGAATGCATTAAAAACAAAACCATGCATTCTGGCAAACCTGTGTAATGTTTTACTTTTATATAAACTATCATTCAAAAGGTTGGGGTCGGTAAGATTTTTTAATGTTGTTGAAACAAGTTTCTTATGCTCACCAACATTTACTTGGTCAAAAATACAGTAAAACATAGTAATATTTTGAAAAGTGAAATCTAAATATTGTGAAATGTAATTTATCATAGATTAAAACAGAATTTTCAGCAGTCATTACTCCAGTTTTCAGTGTCACAGGATCCTTTGGAAAACATTGTAATATGCAAATTTGGTGCTCCAGAAACATTTCTTATTATTACTAATGTTGAAAACAGTCGTCCTGCTTAATAATGTTATAGAAACCATGATTCGTTTATTTTCAGGATTCTTTGATAAATAGAAAGCTCAAAAGAATCATTTTAATGCATCCTTACTTAATAAAAGTACAAACCATTTTTGAATGATAGCGCATTTTAACAGGATGTTAATTTATTATAATTTAGTTTTGTGATGCAAAAGAAATTTGAAACATCATACATTGTCTTTCTGGAAAGAGAGACAAGCTTTGAAATTTACAGTATGTCTTCTAGTACTTAAAACACATTTCAAATTTGACTTATTATGATATGATTAAATGTGGGTTAATGTAAGCATAATAATTGTAACTATGTACAGTACCTGTTGTCCTGTCGGTCCATGTAGTCTGACCCGTGACTCCGCCCTGAAGCGGGCGGCTCCGTGTTCGATGTCTCAGTGAGCCAGCCTGCGGAGAGTGAGCATAACTCAGACTCAATTTGTTCAACACCTCTCACTACCTCTCTCACTTTCTCCTTAGTCATCTCCTCATTCACTTCCCTCTCACTCTCTCCGACATGGCCTCCAGACACCTCCAGTTGCTCCTGTCTTTTCTCGGCTTCCTCCTCCTCCTCTCCTCCTAAGCCAGACTCCCTCAGGACCTCTGCCCAGGGTCGCAAAGGGGACACATCATGACCTTTGACCTCTTTCAGAATCACTCTTTCCTGTCCCCTCATGCTAACGTTTAGTTCTTCTAATGTTGATGGTAGTAATGATGATGAGGGACTCTTAAGCTCTTCTTTTCCCTTGTGTGTTAGGTCAGTCTGTTCCACCGTAGGGGACGATTTCTGTTGGGAGTGAAAAGACTCTTTTTTCTCATTTTCTTTTCTCTGTTCCTTTTGTTGAGACCCCTGGTTCCCCTGTAAAAGGTGGTCCTGTTCGATACTGGTCGTGGGTGGGTCTATTTTGGGGACAGACTGGAGTGGTACAAAGCAAACTGAGAGGTTTAGAGGAGGTTCATCATGGTCTAAGGGAGAAAGCTCAGGGGTAAGGTGTGAGTCAGGGTCACATGTGACAGCTGAGAGTTGTGTTATGAGTTTGGGGTTGTCGGGAGGGAACTGAGATTGTGCAGGATCTGGGGAAAGTATGTGTGTGTGTATTTCGGCAGTTGTTTTAGAGAGTGTGTGATGCTGGTTTTCAGGTTTGGATAGGGGCAAGTCACAAGGTCTGGCTGGGGTAATTCTGACAGACTCGTCCTCGTTGTACAGCTCTAGTCCCCAGGAGGGGCAATAAGGTGGAGGGTCAAGGGGCAGATCTAAGATGGGTTTGAGGTCATCAGACATAGAGGGGCAGAGAGGGGGTGTGGTGGGGGTGGGGTTGGAAGTTGACTGCAGTTGAGCCAGGATGTTGTGGAAACCTGGGTGAGATGATACACACACAGATGGATGGACATGACAGGACACAATTACAATCACACACAAACAAGCACACACATATACATGCTTAAAGAAACAGTTTACCCAAAAATTTCTGTCATGAAAGTTTACTCCCCTCATGTTGTTTCAAACCTGTATTCTGTTAATGTTTTGAAAAACCTTTGTACTATTTATTAATTTTATGTTTTGAAACACAGATGGTGAATCACCATGGCAATTTCATTTTTGGGTGAACTATTTTTTTAAACATAGACAGATAATCACCTAAGCCCACCCTGCGTAGCAAAGCACTATTTGAACCACTTTCCCCAGAGCGTCAGCAGACATACTGACCACAAACACACAGGTAATACACAATGACATGGGAAACAGAATTGCAGGCTCCACAAACAGAGAGGTTATGATTGCATGTACACTACAGTTTAAAAGTTTGGAGTCAGTACAATTTTTAGAAGAAATTAATGCTTTTGTTAAGCAAGGATGCATTAAATTGATCAAAAGTGACAGTAAAGACATTTATAATAATACAAAGGATTTCTATTTTGACCTTTCTATGCATCAAAGAACGCATTTCCACAAAAATGTTTCTTGATGCCCCAGCATTAGAAGGATTTCTGAATGATCATGTGAACCTGATATACAGCTTACTGTATTTATGATCAAATAAAGCCTTGGCTCAGCCTTGGTGAGCATAAGAGACTTCTTTCAAAAATATTAAAAACCCCAAACCTTTGAACGGTAGTGTATGTCTATGTGTGATCTCCCCATAGTAAAAGAGCTGTGTGTGTTTATGTCTAACTTTAAAAAACAAATGTACAGCATTAGAGTTAAAGTTTGAGCTTATTATAATAAAGTGGTGTAACACTAGATTAGCGAAAACATTAACTTTTAACTAAGAGTTTTCCCTCAATAAACTCTTAAGTACTGCTTATTGATAGTAAGAAAGGTAGTTGCTGTAGTAGATATGTTTAGGTATGGGTAAAGGTTAAGGGATCTAGAATATGGTCATGCAGCATAAGCCATTGATATGTGCTTTATACATACTAATAAACAGCCAAAATGCTAGTAATATGCATGCTAATAAGCAACTAGTTAATAGTGAGTAGTGTTCCCTAATCTAAAGTGTTACCAAAGGTGGGTGCTACTTTAGTTGGTTAAACACCATTACTAATGTTACATAAGTGCAAATAAGAAGCACAGTCTTAATTTTACAGTCATAGTCGAGATGGGGAGATAGTCTCAGCATGGGGAGACTCAAAATCTGGCTGAATAAAAATGAGGATAATGATGTCTGTTCAGATGAAAAGCTCAATAGAAGAATAATTGAGACAGAGGGATGGAGTGGTGAGGAGTGGTCCTGGGGGCACGCAGGGGAAATGACAGCATGTACAAGGGGGTAACAGCGTGGGTGGCGGGGAGAAGGAAGCAAGACTCAGGCAACGTGATGCACAGGGAGAGAAAGAAGAAAGAGAAGAAGGGCAGGGTGAGGGAGAGAGACAATTTCTACGTGCAGAAATGGGAGATGACAGGTTGAGAGCAGGAGAAGGAGAGAGAGAGGAGAAAGAGAAGGAAGATTTAAGAGGAGCAGATGACAATAGTGGACTGGATGATAAGTCTTGGGCCACATCAGGATACAGTTGTATGAGGTGTTGTGGTGGAGCATTGGGAGTGTGGGGAGGCAGAGTTAAAAAAAAAACACAAAATAGAACTTGTAAGTTAGAAAGACATGACAATGACAGTGTTAATGAGAAGAATGACTGGGGTCTGGGAGGGGGAAATGAGGGATTGTACTGGAGGAGAGGAGAGGAGAGGACAAGTCATTTTGTATCTGACAGAGGGAGGCACAGGAGACTGTCAGGAGGAGGAGACTACGGAGAGAAGGATGATCTCCTTCTTTCTCTTCTTTTTCCCCCTCTCTCTTTTTAGCCCTTGCTCCAGTGCAGGGGAGGAGAGGAGAGAAGGACAGATGGAGGAGGAAGCAGATCGACAGCTTTAGAGGCAGAGGACAGCTGAGTCTTTTAACTGAGGCCATGTGCTGTGGTCCACTATGTACAAAAACAGCTGGTAACACTCCTACCAACTAATATAAAAACAGCTACAGCTGATAATAGCATGCATTTTACTTAGAAACTGACCTTTCAATAACAGAATAAATTTCATGGCTGTTTCATGTTCCATTGGCAATATACTGTAGGGCCTTCATTAAAACCAAAAGAAAAGTGTACACCCTTCCTACACTTGTTGAGGCAAAGCATCATGCTGTGATTGCTTCACGTCACATGACCATATACATGCATGTTCAAACCAGGCCCATGCATATGGTGTTGGGAGGAAGGAAAAGGGGTAACAGAAATGAAAAGTCTCTGAATACAGAAAGTCTTTAAAATAAGAGAGTAGTGAGTCATTAAACACACGGTGTGTAATTGGGGCCTTAAAAAAAAGCTTGTGACTAGGGATGCACCGATACCACTTTTTCCAGCCCGATACCGATACTTTTATTTTTGGTACTTGCCGATACCGAGTACCGATACCAATATTTTTATTGCATTCGTACATTTTTTAAATATTGGGTATATACAGAAACCAAAAGAGTATGTATAATATTAGTTGGTTAACTTCATTTATCAGATAGGATAAATCAAAACCCAATTTATTTCATTCACCACCCCCGTCCCAACATTTCTCACATTATCACGGTTTATTTGCTTTAGTTTAGAAAATGGTAATAAAATATAACAATAACTCAGAACAATTTGCTCAGTGTCAGAACAAATTCAGCTTGATAACGTTAGATAACTTTGACAGAAAGGTATGTAGCCTAATGGATTACAATTAACCAAAAATTATTCAGACAGCTGTTATAGTATGACGGAATTTACACAACTATCAATACTTAGTCAGGAAACCCTTAGCCTTAATGACAGTCTCCTGGGCATGCTGTCACCCAGCATGAAAACCTCAAATTCAGTTTTCCCCAGACTCGGTCTGAATAATTTTTGGACCCAGATTTGTATCAGTTTTACTGGTAGTCTACTGTATGAAGAAATTTTGGGTATAACTTGTCACAGTTTAATTTATTTTGCTATCCTCACTTAACATAAATGAACTATAGTGTCCTACACCCACTAGTAAAAAAAAATATTAAAAAAATTATAATCTGCGTCTATGAATAATATTTTGGTTTTGACTGTTATATCCTTGTTATTTTACACTTATTATGACCATCTCAAAAATGTTTTACAAGTTTTTGTTACTTTCACTTTTTTTTTGCTCTTTGGTACATCATATTTAATTTAATAGCATTAGAGCTGTTCCATTGCAGCGGCTCAGTACTGTATTCACGCGCTTTGCTGTAATAATGCAGGTAACCACTCGTTATAAATCTCCTAACTGTGATATTTTCAGAAATAGAAGTCGCGCTTTTTTTCATCTGAAACGTGCTGCGATTAATATTCCAAAGCCACTCATATAATGCAAAAACAATCAAGCAAGCAAAACGCGCAACGCGTGCAAGTATTTGTACTGATGCAGAATAGTACATCCTAGATTCACTTTCGCCAGAAAGTCGTGTATGCCTAAGGTTGACAATAAATTATGTTTATAGCGAATGCCCCTATAAATGGTCTTATTTTTATGATTTAGTTTTAATCCAAATGATGCGTGCTAAGTGAGTGAACATCAAAGATCACACAACAGAATTGCGCTCTCTCTCTCTCTCTCTCTCTTTTTCTCTCTCTCTCTCTCGCTCTCTCTACCTACCGTTAAGCAACTTGTGCATTGTTTTACTTACTTGTTTTTGACGTATCCGATCGAACTACAAACTTTCCAGTGATGTCTGTGAGAAAGGTATATTCACTCGACAAGCTCGCGCATCTGCGCCGCCGCACGCTCAATCCACTCAGCGTGATTTGCTTTACAGGTCGCGCACATCAGCTATACAGTCAATACTGAATGTTCAACATTATATTCATTGCATACATATACTTCATAGACATCCTTAATCTCTAATAACTCCATTCTGCTGTCTGTTGTTCTGTTGTAGGTGTTTCATTGTCTGAATATGGCACTTAACACAGGCTGTGTGGTATCAGCGTTTGGTATTGGGGCATTTTAATGAGTAGGAGTACGAGTACAGGAGCTCAGTATCGGGCCGATACCGATACCAGTATACCAGTATCGGTATCGGTGCATCCCTACTTGTGACCTAATCTTTTATAAAAGGCAAAGTCTCATTGTGGCTTCAAAATATTGTTCAATGTTGCTCAATTGTTCAAATCATGTTCAAACTATTGGTGGCCCATCTGTGATTAACACTTTGGCAAACTGCACAGGGAGGTTGAAGAGGAAAAAACAAAGGTGACAGTAAAAAAGGAATGAGTTGGGGAGGAGGGGGTGAGGTCATCTAGATGGGGCTAAACTTTACCATCCGCCTTTTCCTGGCACACAGCGCTATCATCTGCAAAACTTCTGGTGCCTGAAATGTTACCATAGTCAAATATGGGCCCTTCCAGCAGAGTCACAATATCCATCCGGTTCACTTTAGTCAGGACAGCCGTCAGTGCATCCGCTAAGAAAATGTAAATAAAAGTAACTTACATTTATTTGCTTCTACTTCTCTGTGTATGTAAGACAGCAAAAAAGAAAGAAATGAATACAAAAAGGAGAGATGGTTAGAAAATGATTCTCACTTGTGGCGTTTTTCCCATCCCGAATAACCCACTTCTTAAGAAGCATAAAGCTCTGGGCTGTGAGAGAGTTTGGGTTCTCTGTGCGGATGTGGTTTATCTCATCCACAGAAAAATTCATCTCTCGAGCCAGCTCTATAAAACAGTAAAATGCATAACATTATAACTAGCATCATCTCTACACAGACAGCAAGTAAATATAAGACAGATGTAAAGACAATTCAAATTAATCCTGCTACAACATTTTTAAGCTTTCGATCATTTTCTGCTTTCTGAGTTTAAAGGGGTCATATTATGCGATTTCAAGTTTTCCTTTCTCTTTGGAGTGTTACAAGCTGTTTGTGAATAGATAAGATTCCTAAAGTTGCAAAGACTAAAGTCTCAAACCCAAAGAGATATTCTTTATAAAAGAGTTAAAGGGTCATATGATGCGCTTAAAATTTTTCCTTTCTCTTTGGACTGTTACAAACTGATTGTGCATAGATAAAATCCCTGAAATTGCAAAGACTAAAGTCTCAAAACCAAAAAAATATTCTTTATAAAAGTTAAGAGTCAACCACGCCTACCTAAAACGGCTCATTCTAACATGCCCCCACATGTCTACGTCACTGTGTGGGAAGATTTGCATAACGCCGCCCAAATGTTCACGCAAAGAAAGAAGGCGTAACTTTTATTATCGCTGTAGTATTGTTGTTGTTGCCGCCCGACCCATGGTCGTAAGGCAGTAGTGTTTCATTGTTGAACGCCCCCACAACTTACTTGGTTTGGCCTTCCAAAAAGGGACGATAGCCGCTCTTCGTCATGACCTAGAAGCTGATCTGTGCGCTGGTTGCTGCAGGAAAAACATACAAACTCGGTGTGCAGCCTGCAATCGCTGGATCGGATTTTACCGTGGACGAAGCAGAGTCCAGCCCGGGGTTGTCACATGTCGTTGCCGCAAGCCTCCTTTGTCGAATCCGCTCACTCAAGCCGCTGTGTGTTTCGTTGTGAAAGTGAAACTACTTTGTTTAGCCTTCCAAAAGAGGACATAATGTTTCTATAAAGTGGGGCAGTTCCAACTTTGCAAGGACAGTCTGGTGCTTCTGACTCACAGCTTGTAAGTACGTTTTTTTATATTTAAAAGATTTGCCACTGATGATTCAAAACGGTAGTTTTGGGCAGTGTAGAGTAGCGCTAGTTGTTTGTAATTTCTCCGATCACAAAAACGCAGACATGGTTTTATGTTTACGCAGCGCGCAAAAGCATAAACCCACAACAGTATAAGTTATTATAATCTGTAATTATGTCCCCATTGGATGCAAAAAATGCCTCGTTTGTAATGTGTTTTATTGGTTTTGTCTCATCGCGCCGGACACATGGAAACCATAGACTGTATGATGGAAACACAGTATGGTAAGGGGCGTAACATTTCTGTCACACGCTTGAGGTATTCGGCCAAAAACAACGCACTGGATAGCTGGCCAATCAAAGCACACCTTGCTTTTCAGACCGATGAGCTTTGTAAAAAAATCGGACACGTTTCAGAAAGGCAGGCAATAGAGGAGGGAAAAACAATAATGTTACATTATGTGGAAAAAAGTAAGGTGTTTTTTAACCTTAAAATGCAATAAACCACCATTGGCATTACACCAAATTACACCAAAATAATTGTTCTTATTTAGCAAAACAATCATATGGACGGTCAAGTTAATTCTTTGTCGTTTAATTTTTTATCTTAAAATCAATTTTATACACCATTTTCGTGTGAATATATCCCCTATCGTATTTGTACAACAAAAACAATCAGAGCGCCTTGTTATCACTAGTTTTATTTTTGACTTCCCGAGTCCGCTATTAGCATATAGCACGTTAGCATTGCTTTTAATGGAGGATGTGTGTCTACCTTTGAGTGCAGGTGAGGACACGTTCAGCTCGAGCTGGAGGCTGTGGAGAAGCAGATCTGCGACCTGGTGGAGAAACAGGCCCAGCTGAGAGAGCGGAGAGCCACACTGGAAACATCCCATGCTGACGCTCACAAGTCCGAGGTAAGTATACAGCACGATGATTAATGCTCCCACCACCTCTACTCCGTGTGTTTCTCTGCACATGCCCGGTGCACCCAGGACGCGATCTTTCCAGATGTCATTCACTCCGGCTCTGGGACACCACGGACCCTGGGTGCACCCCCACGGAAGACGCGAGCCAGGCCCCAGGCCCCGGGCGGGCCACGGAACCGCCGCCGCCTCCGGTCTTCGAGATCTCCACCCGGAACCGCTTCACTCCCCTCCGCGAGACGGAACACGACGCTGTGATCATCAGAGACTCCATCGTCCGGCACGTCCGTGTTACGTTAGCTGAAGGTAAAGTGCACAATCACTGTTTCCATTGTGCTCGTGTTCTCAATGTTTCTGCGCAGATACCCGCGATCCTGAAAGGCGACGAGAGCACCGGAGCGGTCATGCTTCACGCGGGGTCTAACGACACCAAGCTGCCTCCCTTTTTGGCGCAGACGGGAGGACACTGAAAAGGGGCCTCAGGGGCCTGAGCGCCAGAACGGTGCGCCGCCCACAGAGCCCGCGATCGAAACGATCATCGTGTCAGGACTGCTTCCCACGTATCGACGAGGACACGAGAGTTTCAGTAGACTTTTTGCTTTAAATGATTGGTTATTGTCATGGTGTAAAGAACAGCAACTGCTCTTTGTTAATAATTGGAATCTTTTCAGGGAGCATCCTAGGCTTTTTCCACACTGTTGGCCTGCACCCCAGCAGAGTCGGAGAGGAACTCCTTTCGGACAACATCTCCAGGACGCTGCACTCCATATGACTAGTAAGCCCCCCCCCCAAATATCAAATAAACTGCCAGATGGACTTGTGTTCTACCCGCTTTAATGACTCAGTACATTGTGCTGTCCCAATCTCTAAAAGGACGGGTTTTTCTGTTCCGAATAGTGAGGCCCCCCCCCCCCCCCCCCCCCAAAAATATAAATTTAATGCACAGGATCTAGAAAAAAATCTTATCGTGATTAAACCAGAAAAATGTAAAATAAATGAACAAAAAACGATTTTTAAAGTTTGGGCTCCTAAACATTAGATCACTCTCACCCAAAGCAGTTATTGTAAATTAAATTATCACAGATAATCATTTTGATGTACTCTGCTTGACTGAAACCTGGCTAAAACCTAATGATTATATTGGTCTAAATGAGTCTACTACACCAAGCTACTGTTATAAGCATGAGCCCCGTCAGACTGATCGTGAAGGCGGTGTTGCAACAATATATAGTGATATTCTCAATGTTACTCAGAAGACAGGATACAGGTTTAACTCATTCGAAATACTAATGCTTAATGTTCCACTGTCAGATATGCAAAAGAAATCTAACGTATCTCTTGCTCTGGCTACTCTGTATAGACCACCAGGGCCATATACAGATTTCCTAAAAGAATTTGCAGATTTCCTCTCAGACCTATTGGTTACTGTTGATAAAGCGCTAATTGTCGGAGATTTTAACATTCACGTTGATAATACAAATGATGCATTAGGACTTGTGTTTACTGACATAATAAACTCTTTTGAAGTCAAGCAAAACGTCACTGGGCCCACTCATTGTTTTAATCATACGCTAGATTAAATTATATCGCATGGAATTGATCTTACTGATATAGATATCGTACCTCAAAGCGATGATGTTACTGACCATTTCCTTGTATCGTGCATGCTGCATATTACTGATATTAACTATATGGCTCCACGTTATCGTCCGGGCAGAACTATTGTTCCAGCCACCAAAGACAGATTCACAAATAACCTGCCTGATTTATCTCAACTGCTCTGTGTACCCATAAATACACATGAACTAGACGAAATGACTAGCAACATGGGCACTATCTTCTCTAATACATTAGAAGCTGTTGCCCCCATCAAATTGAAAAAGGTTAGAGAAAAAGTACTGCGCCATGGTACAACAGTAATACCCATTCTCTCAAGAAAAAAACTTGTAGTCTTGAGCACAAATGGAGAAAAACTAACATGGAAGTTTTTAGAATTGCGTTGAAAAACAGTATGTCCAGCTATAGACAGGCTCTAAAAGCTGCCAGGGCCGAGCATATCCACAAAATCATAGAAAATAACCAAAACAATCCAAGGTTTTTATTTAGCACAGTGGCTAGATTAACAAATAACCAGACGCCACCCGATCTAATTATTCACTCACAGTTTAATAGCAATGACTTTATGAATTTCTTCACTGATAAAATAGATAACATCAGAAATACAATAACAAATGTAGATTCTACAGCGTATAATACTTCAGCTTCATTCATCGCACAAAAAAAATAAAATGCAGTGCTTTACAACTATAGGACAGGAAGAGCTAAATAAACTTATCACTGCATCTAAACCAACAACATGCCTGTTAGATCCTGTACCCACTAAATGACTTGTTACCTGTAGCAGAAGAACCACTTATCAATATTATTAACTCATCGTTATCTCTAGGTCACATCCCAAAACCATTCAAGATGGCAGTTATTAAGCCTCTTATTAAGAAACCAAAACTAGATCCTAGTGAACTGGCAAATTACCATCCCCCCCCATCTTTTTCAAAATCTTCATTTTATGTCTTTTTTTTTTCAAAAATTTTAGGAAAAGTTGTGTCTGCCTCAATTGTGACTCCTTCCTGGAAAAAATGGATCTCTATGAAGAATTTCAGTCAGGATTCAGGCCCCACCATAGCACAGAAACTGCACTTGTTAAAATTACAAATGACTTGCTTCTTGCATCAGACCAAGGCTGCATCTCATTGCTAGTTTTACTTGAT
This sequence comes from Sinocyclocheilus anophthalmus, assembly GCA_018155175.1. NCBI lineage: Eukaryota > Metazoa > Chordata > Actinopteri > Cypriniformes > Cyprinidae > Sinocyclocheilus > Sinocyclocheilus anophthalmus. The sequence goes on along the minus strand of JADLZN010006588.1, from coordinate 314,358 downwards.
CTTAGTGCTGCGTTCGATACTATAGATCATGACATACTCAAAGATCAATTACAAAACTATATGGGTATTCAAGGGCAGGCTTTAAGATGGTTTAGATCATACCTGTCCGATCGCTACCACTTTGTTCATTTAAATGGGGAGTCATCTGAAATATCACCAGTAAAATATGGAGTGCATCAAGGATCTGTCCTAGGTCCTCTGCTTTTTTCGATATACATGTTGCCCCTTGGTATTGTTATTAGAAAATACGGGATTAGTTTCCACTGTTATGCCGATGATACTCAACTATATATCTCAACAAGACCAGATGAAACTTCTAAATTATCTAAGCTAACACAGAGTGTGTTAAAAATTTAAAAGATTTGATGACCAATAATTTTCTCCTATTAAATTTTGATAAGACAGAGATATTACTTATTGAACCAAAAAAAAAGTACACAGAATCTCTTGGATTACAACTTGCAACTAGACGGATGTAATGTTACTTCATCTACAGTCAAAAATCTGGATGTTATATTAGACAGCAACTTGTCATTTGAAAATCATATTTCCCATGTTACAAAAAAACGGCATTCTTCCATCTTAGAAAAAAACATTGACAAGTACGAAACATACGATACCTGTTTCTGATGCACAGAAAAATGTGCTAGTTTCATGCATTCATGACCTCTTAGACTGGGACAAACTGTAATGACACTGCTAGCTGGTTGTACCTGCATCTTCAATAAAACAAGACTACAGGTAGTCCAAAATGCAGCTTCTAGAGTCCTTACCAGGTCAAGAAAAATATGATCATATTACCCCCAATTTTACAGTCTCTGCACTGGACCTATAAAGTTCTGTATCAGTTACAAAATATTACTACTTAATTTTAAGGCCCTAAATGGTTTAACTCCTGCGTACCTAACTAGTCTTCTACCACGCTACAATCCATCACGCTCCCTAAGGTCGCAAAACTCTGGACTTTTGGTAGTACCTAGGATAGCAAAGTCCACTAAATGAGGTAGAGCTTTTTCGCATTTGGCTCCCAAAATCTGGAATAGCCTTCCTGATAACGTTTGGGGTGTGCAGACACACTCTCTCTGTTTAAATCTAGATAAAGACACATCTCTTTGGCCAGGCATTCAAATAATGCATCTCATAATCTTTTACTGCAGTTATATCTGATCACATGCACATTATTATTCTTTAGTTTGGGTTAAACAAATCAATTTTTGCTTGGTTGGAACAGCAGCTAATCTAATTATGTCTCTATTTGTTTCTCAGTTTTTTGCCACGGGATGTAACTAGGATTTACACAAGCTTCAGTCTGGATCCAGAACACCTGAGAAGAGATGATGCCAACCCCTCAGAGGACCTCAGATGATGCCAAACCCTGAAACAACATACAGAACTACCACATTTTACTACAAGTTTGATTACATCATATAATAATTGCTGTTAAAAGTGTTCATAGTCTGTTTGAGTATGTCTTTAATTGATTTTTCTATACATTTCTGCCATATGTACATTAAACTGACAGTCACCACTGATAAACTACCACGAAATTTGGTAGAAACTTAATGGCCCCCTGGCTAAGCTTGCAACCTTTGCAATTATTTGTATTGTGAAAAGCGCTGTACAAATATACTTGACTTGACTATTTAGCGCCCAAATTCTGGAATAATCTACCTAACATTGTTCGGAGGCAGACACACTCTTGCAGTTTAAAACTAGATTAAAGACCCATCTCTTTAACCTAGCATACACATAACAAAATATCACTTTTCTATCATTCAAATCCGTTAAAGGATTTTTAGACTGCATTAATAAGGTCAACCGGAACCGGGAACACTTCCCATAAAACCCCCCCGCATTGTGCTACTTGCTACATTGTGAGAAGCCTGGCATCTACGCTAATTTAGTCTGTTTCTCTCTTATTCCGAGGTCACTGTAGCCACCAGATCCAGTCTGTATCCTGATCAGATGGTCATTGCAGTCACCCGGATCCAGTACATATCCAGCCAAGATGGTGGATCAGGACCTAGAGATGGCCTCTACAGCCCTGAATGTCTGCAGAGACCAGGACAACTAGATGAGCCCCAGATACCGATCCCCTGTAAAGACCTTGTCTCAGAAGACCACCGGAACAAGACCACAGGAACCAGACGAGTCCTCTGCATATGGGACATTGATGCAGCCTGGAATTGAACTGCTGGTTTGTCTGGTCAGAGGAGAACTGTCCCCCGACTGAGCCTGGTTTCTCCAAGGTTTTTTCTCCATTCTGTCACAGAAGTTTTGGTTCCTTGCCGCTGTCGCCACTGGCTTGCTTAGTTGGGGACACTTAATTTCCAGCGCTATCGTCGACTTGATTGCAACTGATTGCACAAGATATATTTAAACTGAAGTGAGCTGGATGATGACTTCACTGAATTCAATGATGAACTGTCTAACTGAAAAATGAGTGTTTACTATTGTCATTTTGCATTATGGACACACTATTTTCCTAATTAATGCGGTTCAGTTGCCCCCCCTTTGCCACCATCTGCTATTGTACAAAGCATATATAAATAAAGCGTGAGTGACGTGAACTTGACCCATTTACTAGTCCACCTGCCGCTCCTAAAAGCGCCCTGTTCAAACCGCCCCCATGTCAAAATGTGGGAAAAGATTGCCTAACGACGCCCAAATGTTTCACGCAAAGAAGGATAACGTTATGTTGTGCACCGCCTCGCCATGCGTGGAAGACGCTGTTGTGTGTCGTGGACGAAAGTGAAACTACTTGTTTGGCCTTCCAAAAAGGACACGACTAGAAAATCAGTGGTTAAGTTGTATTTACCACACTGTTCCAGAACAGTTCAAACCCAAATATCCAGATGTGTGCAGCAAATTTTATGGAGGACTGTTTCCTGATCCTGGTAGAGTAAGACTACAATGCCGGCTGTTCTGACTCACAGTCTGTAAGTACATTTTCATATTTAAAGAATTTGCCACTGATGATTCAAACTCCGGAGTTTGCGCAGGTGAGTAGCGATTGTTGTTTGTCATTTTTCCGATCACAAATGCAGAAATGGTTTTATGTTTACACGGCGCAATGCAACGCAAAAGACAGTATAAGTCATTATAATCAATAATTATGTCCTCACTGGATGCAACAAATGCCTTGTTTATAATGAGTTTTAATGTTTTTGTCTCGTCGCTCAGCATCACAATATGGTAAGGGGCGTAACATTTCCGTCACACGCTTGAGGTATTCGGCCAATCACAACGCACTGGATCGCTGGCCAATCAGAGCACATGTTGCTTTTCAGACCGATGAGCTTTGTAAAAATCGAAAGGCGGGGCATAGAGGAGAAACAATAATGTACAGTATGTGGAAAATAATGTGTTTTTTGAACCTTAAACCGCATAAACACATTGTATTACACCAAATACACAAAATAATGTTCTTTCTAGCACATCATATGACCCCTTTAAGAATTCCTGTTTCTGAACTAAACATTTGAAAATCTAATCAGAATCAGATATTTAGGAAAATACAATGAGTCTTTCATAGTGTGTTGTCAGATGTGATGAATTATGAACTGAATTTAATTTCAATTAAAATTCTGAATAAAAATAAAATCAATCCAGTTCTGCACTGCAATACCAAGCAAAGGCACAAGAGGGCACCACAGCAATGCTGTTCTGAGGATTGTTTCCCATTGATTATTAGTGATCAAATTATAATTTGACTCCCTATTTAAATAAGTTAGCTTTCAGAAAGTTGGTAGTAAATAATTAGTGTCTGGCAAGTGAAATGTAACCTCTTTTATTCTGGCACATGGGGCAAAGTGAGTCTTACCTGTCCAGCTCAGTCCCAGATGATCAGCAACAATGGCCATACGAAGGTCTGTTCTCTCACAGGGACTCTGTGGACCTGTCATGACATACAGAACAAAAACATTACAAACATGTTACTTATTCATTTCAAAAGAAAAATCCAGATGACTTCCTTCTTTTCTGGCCAAAACAAGGAAAAATTAACAAGATCTTTCTCCAACAGAACCTATTAACAGGAGAGGAAAAATGAAAGGACGTTTTTAGAATAGTACTATGTTTGGCTAGAAAAGGAAGAACAGGCAAGACAGTGAACTAGAACATTTCAGCTACACATTTGGTGCTCTGATTGTGTATGTGAAACAATTTTTCCACAGAATCTATGCAGGCAATAACTGAGTTTATACAACAGTTTAAAAAATATTAAATCAAAACATTAACAAAAAAGAGACTTTGTTGAAATGAGGCATGCAGACAACATAGTACTGTACATTTTTTCTAACAAAGTTAACAAACACTGAAGCAGGTATAAATTCCTCAACAACGCTCCTTTAACCAACCCAGCACAGATAGACTGTTCAGTGCCCCACCCGTCATTATTATGATAAATTATCTGTGGAAGGTAGGGGAGAGAGAAGGGGAGATCTGACAGGGACAGATACAGTACGGTACAGTCACACAGCACAGTGATGAAAGAATGACAAGAATGACAGCTATTGTTCACGCCACAGGCAATCCAGTCAGTCACAACGGCTCATGCAACTAAAGATCAAGTAAAGTTTTCAATAAAGTTTTACAAACTAGGCTTGATCTCCGCGACGGGGGGCGACCTGCGAGCCCCATCATTCTTACTGCCCTCCTTCCCTCCTCCAGTCCGCTTACTCCTCCTCCTCTCACTGCCCGCCGCCCTTGTGACCTTTGTCCTTGAGGGTGTGACCCCTCGGGAGGAGCCAGAGGAGAGGGAGGGCTGGGACTGAGAGGGGTCCGATAGTGAGATGCTTCGTGATGTGCTGCTGTCCTCCTCCGATTGCGACTGCTCTCCCTGTGTCTGTTTCTCCTCGTCTGAAAGTCGTTCGGCCACCTTTATTGCTTCTCCGCTAACATTTTTTAAGAACTCAATTGACTGCCTACACACCTCACTAAAGCTGCCTCTACCTGCCTTGTTAACTGAACCATTAGAAGCACCAGATGACCTGTCTTTAAAAGGCAGCCTAAAGGGAACTACTGGTCTGACTGATCTGTCTGACTCTGTGAGCTTACTTGACCTTGGAACTACCTGAGCTGTGACAGCTGAGTTAACAGCACCATTTCTTTTGATGTCCTTGACAGGTATTCTAGACTTGGGCTCAGGCGTTATGGATGCAGGATCCACTTTCCTTGCCTCTGGCCTCACAACTTGTTGAGGCTTCTGCTTCCCTGAACTGAGTGTGTTAAAACTGAACCCTGCTGCCTTGACTGGGAGCCTAGACTTGATCTGCCTGTTTTCTGAGACTACTTTAGTCTGAGGACTCTCAGTAATGGCTTTGTCCACTCTCTCTAAAGACTCCCTACAAAACTGAGCTTCTATTCTACTAGCTTTCTGTAAGGTGGGTTCAGAAGATGACTGCAAATTGAACACTACACTACCACACTGGATGTAATTGGCCTGCACATTAGAGGACTCTAAAATATTGTTGTTATTGTAGTTTTCTGATGGGTAATCTTTTCTGTCAGTCTGGGAAGAGTTAGTGCCCCTGCTATCAAAGTGACTTTCAGCTAATTGACTTGACTCCAAGCTAATGTATTCCGGCATCTGACTGTCTGAGGACTCAGTTTTAGCATCAGTCAGTTCAGCTGAGCCAGGGTCTTTCTTTATAGTAATGGAAGCTGCGATGCCCATCTTAATGGGGGTGCGTAATTTGGGGTCGACCTTGGAGGCTGTGACAGTGCATGAGGTGGTGTCAGCAAATGGAGGTGCGTCCAGGCAGTCAGCACTGCCTTGCACTGTGCTGCCTCTGGATGGCGTTAAATCTGTGGTTGCCTCTACCTTCCCCTCTACAGCTCTTTCCCCTGCCTTTGAGTGAGAGGCGACTACCCCCGCATTCCTGCCCCCTTTCCCCTTGTCCCCTGACTGCCCATCTGATGTATGCTCACCAATCTGGAAAAACTGAAGTCTCTCTTCAACAAAGTCCCTCTTGCTCATGTCAATAGCACCACTGCGGGTCATCTCAAACATCTTGCCCTCGTGGAAGGGGAAAGGGTTGGGCTCACTAGTTGGGGTGCTCTCATCTGTTGGGGTTCTTGCTGGAGTGGTATCCGGCGTGGTTGCTTGTGATTTGTCTTCCACTGACAAAGCACAGGGCTTCGGATCTTCATCATTGTTTTTAGCATCAAAAGCTCCCTCCTCTCCAACTTTACCAGACCATGGATCGAAATCCAAGCCTTTAGTAGCCACAGTTTTAAAGGTAGTGTTTATGCCCTCCTCTAGTTGGGACTTAAAATAATCGTCTGTAAAACCTTGTCTATCTGGGTGTCTTCCCTCCAAAGAATAGATTTTATCCTCTTTCCCATTGTCTGACTTTTTCCCAGATGGCCTCTTTGTTTTTGCCTTTTCCCCTATTTCCTCATTTGGCGTGCTCTCCTCTTCAATCACTTCAAGTTTGCTCTGGCTGAAAGGCCGATCTCCTGCTTTTCCCTCATTCAACAGGCTGGATGTTTTAGGGTCACTCAGTCCATCGTCCTCATCTTGTAGGTCATACCCATCAAGAGAATCTATCTCAGTGGCATCAGTATCATGGGAAAATTCAGCAGTTGTTGCTAATGAGCAATCAGTGATAGATTGATCATTTCCATTCTGTTCACATTCTACCTCTTCTCCTTTGACAATGCCATTGATACCTGATTCCTTTTGGTGTGAGCTGTTTCTCTCTGGTTTCGTAGGCTTAACATGTTTCTCACACTCCTCAGCCATTTTGAATGTGTACTTCTTAAGGGGGGCAGGCTGAAAAACAGATTCATCATCACTAGAGTCACTATTGTCAGCTCCAGGTGGAAGAGGGGAAGGAGGCTGGACTCTGATTACTGGCTCTGCAAAGAGATGTCTGTCATGTTCCTCTTGAAGGTTCACCTCCATCATCTCTGTTTCTGCTTCTGAGGAAGGACATGACCCCTTCTTTTCAGGGTCAGCATGCTCAGTTTCTAAAGGTGGTGGTGGTGGGAACTCGATGTAAGCTATGCGCTTGTCTTTTGACCTTTTTCCATTTGAGTCTTGCTTTCTTTTTGAAGGTTCTGATGATTGAGTGGCAGATTTGGCTTTTTCTGCTGATACTGCCTTGAAAATGAATGTCTTAGGCTGCTCCTCTTCCTCTGACTCCTCTGGGATTGGGCTAGGCATGCCAGCCATGGAACTGATGACAGGCTCAGGAGCTCTGGAGTTCAGGTCGTAGCTGACCTCCTCAAAGGTAGGCATTTCAGGAGTTACTGGACTCTTCCCTGAACTGTCCATAAATGTAACCTGCTCTAGCGTGTCATCTTCAGGGCTTCCCTGTGGAGATTGCGGCTGTTTCTGTTTGACAGAATAAAATGCTCCACGTGTTTCATGTACTGTCCTGCTCTCATGGCTTACAACTTTTTTGTAAGTGCTTAACTGGCCAGTGGCAGTTTCTTTCTCATACTGTTTACCTACTTGAACGCTGACATACACAGGAAGAGGTTTAATGTCCGCAGTGACACCTGGGGTCACTTTTTCAATATACTCAACTTGGTTATCATCCACACCATTACAGACTATATTAACAATCTGCCTGCTAGAATCTGAGTTCACTACAGATGACACATCACTAGGTGATTTGCTAGCCCCAGAATTAGGGTACTGTGTATTTCTGGCTATGTGAGACCCTGTTCTTTCAGATTTAATGGAGGAATCTAACTTTAAAGTACTACTTTGATGATGGTCTATAAAACTAGATGAAACCCTAACAGGAATTTGTGATTCCGAGTTTTTTTTTAGAGCACCATTGCAATTTTCAGCATTACTAGGATCTTCTCGAATTACAAGCTCTGTGTAAATTATCTTTTTAGTTGTTTCTTCTGTCATGGTGTTTCCATCTCTCAATGAGTGCTGCTCATTCTGTGAGTCATCCTTTTGCCTATCATGCACTAGAGTATGAGTGAGCTTTGTCTTTTGTCCTTTCAGTTGTCCATTGCCATGGTTTTCCCAAGTTTTGTATATTTTCCTATCTTCATTGGCAATTTGCTCCTTACTGTAAACATTTTGGTGATGTTTTGGTGAAGAGTTATCTGACCTATTTCTTTGTCTGTCACTCTGCTGATTTTGGGCAAATGCTTGAGCCTTTCGTACATTGTAACTGTGCCCACCCTCACTATCTTTTTTGGGGCTTCTCTCACTTTCTGAAGACTCTATTGACCTTGGTATTTTCCCCCCTGCAAAAACTTGATAAACAGGCAGCTTACTTTCCTGCAGCTTCCTCACTGGGGAGCCTGAAGTTTGTCCCCATTGCGGACCTTTATCTTGTTTCTGGGTCTCTGATTCAAATTTCATTCTTACCGAGCTAACCTTAGATGTTGAGGGCTGGAAATATTTAGACGAATCACTTGCACTGCTTGTGGATGAGCTGTCTCCCTTTTTCGGGTCATCATTGTATCGAAGCAAGACTCGTCTTTCAGGACTGCTTGGTAGACTGGCACATTTTCTGTCATGGGAATCATACTTATCCCTAAACCTGTCTCTACTCCAGTCCTCTCCAGTACCTCCATTCCTGTACACTGACCTCTCTGGGCTACTACATGTTGAGTTGGGCCCAGAACGAGTCTCCCTCGCATCTTGTCTACGATGCTTCTTTTCAGGGGACTGAAGCTCATCATTCAGTTTTTCAGTTTTATCACGAAAGAATTGTGAGACTTCACTAAGTTTTTCCTCTGCCTCTTTTACAGTTCTGTCTACTCTGTCCTCATATTTGTGATTTTCTCTGCTGTTACTCTGCCCATCCTCAGAAACTCTCATCCAAACAGACTTTTTTGGACTCTCAGGATCAGAAGCATACTGCAGCAAAGTGAGTTTGTCATAATTGTCATCCTCTGATGATCTACCTGACCTATCAGGCTTTAGCATGAATTCTCTAATTGAACCACCTTGTGTTCCCTCACCATAATATCGAGACCTGTCAATCACAGATTCATCTGAGTCTGAATGGGAAGAGTCAAATTTTTCTGACAGGAGCATTTTCTCTGCAAATTTGTATGATTCTCCCCTCGTTTCAGATGATTCATCATCGTGGTACTCCACTGACTGCTGACTAAGCAATTTCAAGGTCTTATCATCCTCCACAGAGACAGGCTTGTGTATTCTGGAGTCCAGATAACAAGGAAGAGATTCTTCAGGTTCTATGTCATGTTGCTCATTGCCCATCCTATTTTGCAGTTCTTTCATGCCACTTCTACCCTGATATATGTACATTTCCTTCTCAGGGTGATTTTTTGTTTTTCTCTGATAATTACTTCAGTTGGTTCAGCTTTGTTGCCTTTCTCGATGTGAACCTCAATGATACGTTCGACTTTGGGCAATGGGTCAAGAGGCCTGACAGATGGATCTGCCCCTTCACTGCTGCTTTTGTGCTCAAACAGGCCTGTTAACTCCCTAGATGGATCCTTCCCAGATTGGAAGGCCTTCATTATGTCTCGTACAGACATGGTCTCCTCCATCCTCTTAGATGCAGCCTCTTTAACGGGGGGTTTGTGGTACACCATTCTTGTAGTTGTTGTTATGTGAGTTTCCTCTTTGACCATACCTTTGCTCATCACATCATCCTCTGCATTGACTCTGGCTTGGTAAGCTTTAACTCTTTCTTTGATCGACCCACCAGGTGATCGAGGCTCAGTGTCTGAACATCGCAGTGGAGGCTTTGTCATTCTAGCATCTTCCAAAGCTGGCTCCTTAGGATCCTCTGGAGGCTCATAACTCCTTATGACATGTACAACCTCAGTGCGTGTTTCAGTGATGACAGGAGGAATATCCTGAAAGAGTCCTTTGGGCCCCATTCCTTCTGCACTTTGGGGGGCAGAGGGAGTTCTCTCACTGCGAGTTTCAAACCCACTGTCTGAAAGTGGACTCTTGTCTTGGTCATGGGAGACATCATCAGGAGAGTCTAGTGCTATTTCAGGGCCAAACAATGCATCGGCTAGCTTTGAAAGTTCTTTTTCTGAAGGTGAAGGGCGCATGTTATTTGGAGGCATTTTGAGCTTGTGTTCCTGTAATGCCATTGCAGGTTTCAGGACCCGTTTTTGTTTCTCATCTCCTTCTTTCCTTGCTTCCTCAGTTCTTTGTTTAGCCTCTGCTATTTTAGAAATAGAACTTGTGCCAATGTCATTGGTTAGGTAATCAACAACTTTAGCAAGGTTAAAATCTCTGTCAGATACTGTTTTTGTTTTGACTTGAGGGGTTAATGTTTCATATCGAGGGGGGCATCTCCACTCATTTTGTGGATTATTATCTATGTCAACCTCTAGGACATCTTCTGTTTTGCTGTTTTTAATATTTGCCTTACTCTCTCTCAAAACATCCTTGCTAAGAATTTCACTGACTTTGACCAGGTCCTGTTTGACTTTCTCTACTATCTTGAAAGGCTCCTCATCTTCCCCTTTATGTTCTTTAGACTCAGAATGATAACCTTTGGAGCTTGAATTTGTATCAGTTTGCAAAATTGCAGACATTCTGATTAGGTCCTCCTTCATTTCAGCCACATCTTTTAGAATCTCCTGGCTATTGGACAGAGGGGATGAAGATGTAGCAGATTTTATTGTTCCTGGGGACATGTGCATGGGAGTCTTGACAGGAGATAGAGTTCTGGCAAAAGAGGACTGAGTCTGGGCATTAACCTCTTGGGGCATGGCTCTTCTGGGGGACAGGAGAGCAGCTGTTGACATGGAGACTTCAGGGAGCTTTTTAAATTGGTGTTCTGGTAAGACATTTATAACTGAATAGACAGGGACTGTAATAGTGCTGGAAGTTACAGTTGTGGTAGAATTCGGAGGGGATCTAAGGGAGGCATACAGTGAGTTGGATGCAGAGGAACGGATAGACTGGTAAGAGGATGAGGGAGTGGAGGACACTGACTTTAGTGTGCCATAGCCAGCAGAGCAGGAATTGAAAGTTTTTTCCACTTCATCAAAGGCAGCATTCACACTTGTTGTTGCTGCATTTGTTGTGGCTTGAATTCTTTCCTGCAGGGTGCTGGTAAGATGGGTTGTTGGGGAGGAGGAGCGATATTTGGTTGGGGAAACTGTCCCATTGATCAGTGCAGCTGCTGTAGTGGCCGAGCCGGATTTCAATGGTGAGGAGAGGGATGACAGATATCCTCTGGCAGAGGCATCAGTGTTGGTTCTGATAGAGGAAAAGCCCGGGACAGTTTTAATGGGGGAGCAGGTTGCTGGAGGGTTTGAGGTTACGACAGACTTATATGGCAAACTTGAGCTGTACATGTTTAGAGAAGACTTAGGTGAGGCTGGAGGAGTAATAGCAATGGAGGATCTTTCCAGCAAGGTTCCGCCAGATGGTACAGGAGATGTCCTGGCTGAGAGCCCTGTGAGGCCTTTAAATGAAACTGAATCAGGGGCACTTTTGACTGGAGATGACAGAAGGGTGGGGGAAGCTTGGACTGGATACTGGGCACCTTGAACTACAGTTTTTATTGGTGAGGAGATTGTTCTGTAGGATCGAATTGGTGATGCAACATCACTGGCAGATTTGATGGAAGATGCTGGTGAACCTCCAATAATAGATTTGATAGGAGAGGCAGAGTTTACAGACCACACCGACCTCAGTGGGGAGGCTGAGGGGGTGTTGGATGAGGAGCTGGAGAGGGAGCCAAATCCAGACTTGGTCTGGCTAGGGACGTTGACGGGAGAGCTTGTCGCCCAGGCCTGGTAGGAGCGCGTCGTAAAGACAGGCTTGTAAGCGTAGCCAGAAGGCTGCGGCGTGGTTTTTGGAGTGGTGTTATGGCCTTTTTCAGCTGTTTCTAGCATAATTAAATTAATAAACAAAGTAAACGGAAATAGTTAAATAAGAGAGAAAAGAGAAACAAGAAAGATTTAGTCAGGGGATAAATCCAAAAACAAGCAGCAGTGGAAATACTGAAACTGTGGAGGCTTTTGACAATGAAAAGTGAAAAAACCCCACAAAAAAACACATAACACATGTCTGTGGCACATGGGTGGCGATGCAAAATTATGAAAAAATATCTGCCACTTAAATAAACCAAGAAGCTCAAAATGTTCTGAAACTATTATCAGATATAAAATGATTAAAATTAATTTCTGCTTAGGGATGTCATAAGTACTGGTGTTTAGGTATGAAATCCTACAGTATTGGTAGTACTGAGTACAGAGTTAATTTATATTGCGTCAATAAAATTTCAGTCAAAACAGATCTGTGCATTAGGCCTTGCAGTGTAAATGCAGCCTAACAGACCTTCCAATATTTATTATATCATCAATATTAAACAAACAAAATTGTATGGAAAAAACACTCACCGATCACAGCTGGGCAACATTAATACATTTAATAAACAATCTACAATTGAACATAAACACAAAGTTAGGCCTACAAGAAAAAAAAAGACATTGTACAGCTAATTTTTGAATTACAATCACTATTTACAGAATATATATGTAATGTTTAATTGAGAAACTCGAATGCTATATGCCATTGTTTTAATTTATTGTTAATATTTACCTTAATAATTAACTTTTTAATTAATGGAGCATGTTCAATAGCCTATTAGTTTTAGCTGTGGTTTTGAAATGAAAATTCACTAATACTGGTATTGGCTACTGACATTTTGGTATTGTGACAAACCTACTTTCCTTTACCCTCAAATGGCAACAAGCAGATAAAGCGGACCAATTACAAGGCACAGAGTTTTAAAGGGGTCATGAACTGAGAAATCAAATTTCCCTTCATCGTTTGACATAAGTCAATGTACTATAAAAACATCCGGCATGTTTCAAAACTCAAAACTTTCTTGTTAGTTTAAAAACAGCTTTTATTGAAATCAAGCTCAAAAAACGACTTGTTTTGGAATGTGCCACTTTATGGCATAGTAATGTGGCTAAACACTGCCTTCGCAGGGGAAGATCAATGACTGCTTCTACATCACTGCCTCTTTAGCCCCGCCCACTGATACGCGCTTGTAGTAGGAGGAGAGGAAATACTAGAGAGATGCAAACACAGGATTACTCCATCAACAGACCCATACATATGACATTACAAGATTACAAGACACTGTGTAGTGTAAATTGTGAAAAATAATCTTTGAATAGCCTCCTTGTGATCCTAACATATCTAGATGGGACGCGAGCGCTGTTGCATCATGTCGCGAATCAATTTCTCTTTCAGGTCAGAAGCGGCGTGAATGCTTGTATGTCATCAGTGTACTGTCAAGTGTAGACAGAATCACAGATTATAATGGGTTCTGTTGTCTATAGTCGCGTTGCATGTCCGGTGTAAACATGCGATAAAATTAGCAAAGAGCTCCGGATCTCGTCAGTTAAACACTATTTGTTTGTTTGCTGTACTTTGCTACATGTTCATTTGTAAAGAAGACAGTATGATGCAGGCTTTTCAGAGAGACTAAAAGAAAACGATGATACAGCGCTGAGACTGAATAGAGTGGATCCAACAGTAATGTCACAACACATAAACATGAGTAAAGTATGTTTTTACATTTTTAGACCGTTTGATATATACTGAGTATTTAAAAGTTTTTAACCCAAATGACCCATGTTGTTTTCAGAGTATGTCACAGCAGCGTCCATCTGTTATTTTAATAAGCAAAACTTAGCAAATCATAGCAGTGGGCTTCACTTGCGAGTCTTGAATGCGCCCCCATCTACAAAAACAGACTGTTTGCAGAGAGGCTCAAAAACAGGATAGAACATAGCCTGTTACTTCTAAATTATGTTTTTTAAAATGTAAAATCACACTAACATTATGGGCCCTATCATACACCCGGCGCAATACGGCACAAGTGTTTTTGCTAGTTCAGGCCGACGCGTTCGCATTTTACGTCCCTACGCTGAGTTGTTTAATACGCAAGGCATTTGTGCTTCAATGGGCGTGCTGGTCTAAAAAAGAGGTGTGTTCAGGCGTATTGTTGGCGCGTTGTTATTTTGAGGCAACTGAAAATAGACTGCGCCATAGACCAACTCAAATCTGGTCTAAAATATGTTTTCTTTGTTAGTTAAAGAGCGTGTTAGTAATATGCGCCTATAGGTGGGTGCACTACGCGCGTACACTTTGCTTATTACACACACAGGGACGCGCAGCAGCACACAAACATTTTAAAAAATGAAAAATTACATTCCGCCATTTAAATAGCGAACCCACCATGGCGCGAGCACAACTGGCTTTTAAAGGGGATGGGAGATTAGACTCTGATTGGTTTATTGCACGTTACGACCAAAAAAACACCCATTACTCATTAAGAGAATAGGGAAAACCCGTTTAGACCAGCGCCGGGCGCGCCGACGTTTGCCCGCGTTAAAGGTATAGTTCACCCAAAAATGAAAAATTTTATGTTTATCTGCTTACCCCCAGGGCATCCAAGATGTAGGTGACTGTTTCTTCAGTAGAACTCAAACGAAGATTTTTAACTCAAACAGTTGCAGTCTGTCAGTCTTATAATGGAAGTGAATAGGAATCACGGCTTTGAGAGTAAAAAAAACATACACAAACAAAACCAAATCGAATCCTGCGGCTCGTGACGATACATTGATCCTAATTGAGATTGTAGATACAGTGTCAATGGTCCATTTGAGAGATAGGTGGCGGTAATGCACTTATAAGTCTGCGATCCCAGTAAAGCAAGAAGAAGAAGAAGACGCCTCACGTGCCTGCTGTCGAGGACGCGCTCAGGACAGTTCAGACATTGCAGTGCATCAGAGGTAAAAAAAACTATATAAATACAGTTCAGTTTCTTGCACAGACCGATCGTTTTGTGTATTTACACATCAATGTATGTAAACGTAGCCGACAGGGTTTAATTTGGTTTGGGTTGTGCTGTTTTTTTTTACTCTCAAAGCCGTGATTCCCGTTCACTTACATTATATGACTGACAGACTGCAACGGTTTGAGTTAAAATGTAATTTATATAGTGATGCATCGATTCTAACATATTTGCATCGGTCAAAAACGATTCATTTATACAGTATATAATTACTAGTGGATGTGCTATACTTTTATTATTTAGAAAGTGACCAATAATCTGTGACCAATATTTTATGTGTAGATTGCGTTCTCCTCTCTAAACTGTTTTTCAAGCGCGCTCTCTCATCACCGCTGCTGCTGCGTGAATATGCCGCATCACCCCACCAGGTGGGGATTAAAGTCCAAAAACGGACTTCAAATAACCTAACAAATCAATCGGGGCTAAAGCGGTTCCATAAACGACAAATTAAATTCACACAATCTAACTAATTTGTGCACGCTTATTCTTAAACAGACCT
The DNA here is from genome assembly GCA_018155175.1 of Sinocyclocheilus anophthalmus. Classification (NCBI taxonomy): domain Eukaryota; kingdom Metazoa; phylum Chordata; class Actinopteri; order Cypriniformes; family Cyprinidae; genus Sinocyclocheilus; species Sinocyclocheilus anophthalmus. The sequence continues at coordinate 299,061 of JADLZN010006588.1, read as the reverse complement.
TAATGTCGATCATGAATCAAATCGATCCACCATCGCAAACAGCGAATATATCTGTGCTGTTTAATGCATTTGAGACGTTGTGTTTTCCTCAGTGCATAACTGACATGTCACAGGTATATTTTTCATCTGTAAATGTTAGAAAGTCATGTAAACATATCCATTTTGCTGTCAGGAGTGGGCGAGGCACGCGAGAGCAATGAGTGCATCTGCGCGCATGCACGCTAAACAGACAGAGCACAATCGAATAGGAGCGCAGTAATTCTGAGTAAAATATACATTTTGTTAAAATATTTGTTGTTGGACATTAAATGATTCTTTTGTAGAGTTTTAAACCTACATATAAAGTGTATTTTTATGATAGGAGTAACTGTAAAGGGACTATTGTAATAGGTAAATCAAACATAAGCTAGTAGTAGTAATTACTAAGCTCAAATGAGTTAATGTGCATTTCTTATAGCAGTTAAAATTTAGTCATTTTCTTATTTATTTTCATTTTTAATTCAGTGATTTTAACTTTTAATTTAGTTATTTTAATGCTTTAAAGAACAATTTTAGATTGTAATGTTCTAATGTTCTGCTATATGTTCTGCAAACTATAAAAGGTACAGCTAATAAAACCAGAGAGAAAGGCTGCATGGCAAGAAACTGTAAAAAAATGTCAAATAATAGTATGTGAGACAGTGGCAATATCATTATGTTCCTGTTGGTCAGTAGAGGAGCTTAACTTAGCCAGTTAGCCTGCTTTAGACCAGGTTAATTTCCCAGCATAAGTTGCCACAGTGACTAAGCTTGATCTAGGCCTGTGTTAAATTTGCTTTATGGAACCAAATCATTTGGCAATGAGTCCGACTGAAACAAGCCTGGCTTATTTGGTTAACTTGTTTTATGAAGCAGGCCTCGAGGCATTAAAACTGATCATATTTTCTCCATTGCATCATACTGCATCGAATCGCATTGTGTTGAATCAAATCGGATCGCACTGCATCGTAACGGGGGTGAATCATATCGCATCGCATCGCTAGCTACTTCATATGTATCTTCAATGTATCGTATCGTTGGCTATGCATTGAGATGCGTATCCGCGAGCGGCCGAGTCATGGAGCTGCACAGCCCTAAAGCAGATAAATTACATCCAAAATTTTCATTTTTGTGTGAACTATCCCTTTAAAACTAGCAAAAGTGGATTCGGACATGCCCTGAGTGCATCTGCGCCGTGCGCTTAGACCATGCGCTTAGATCGTTAAAATAGGGCCCTATAAGTGAACCTCAGAGAACATTATAAAATCATTTTAAAAATGCAGTTCATGACCCCTTTAATAACTGAATAAAGAAGCAAATATTGAGTCCATGGTTTTTCATCATGAGCAATTAGAAGAAGTGTCTGCAAAACAAGCAAATTCTTTTGAAAATAAAAAAACAAATAACAAATTAGACATGATGATGGGTTTATTCAAAAACACATTAAGCAATACACAACCTGTGTAGACAATGTGGTAGCAAATCATATGAAATGTGAAACAATGGAACAAAAAACAACACGCATGACAAAAGAAAAAACCAGAGAAGGCAAAAAAGCAAGCAAACAAATGTAAATGTTTATGACTAATGTACACAGACAATATCTACTGGCAGTTCTGTTTTGGAAAATGGTGAGATATGGGATTATTGTGAATTCATATATGCCTGTATCAGATGCCTGTGTACATGTAAAGCTTCGACTGTGTGATTATGTCATGCTGATGTTTCAAGAATAAAGAAAATGTAGGACTCACTGGATGCTGGATCGGCCAGATAGCTGTAGCGCTTTCGCAATGCTAATGAGGCAAAGGTATGTCGTCGATCTTTGTCATTCTGCAATAACACAAAAGTAAAAATCCTATGTAAGAACAAAGTGACAAAAATCGTAGTGCAATGATCTTTTTAGTGGCCAACTACTACAATTTCATTTTGATTATTTTGAAAGCACTGTATCTACATTGGTCCAGATTTTTTCAGTGCATCTTTTGAAGGAGTTAATTCACGTGGTGAATTTAATTTAGGATATCGGTAAAATATTTAAATTGCTTTAGTTTCTGTAAGGATTCTAAGGAATGTTGTGCTTTATTTCACTTTCATCATATACGGTCTCCTGAGAGAGGATCAACTAGATAAGCACAGCTCATTTGCTAACAGTGTGAAAGTTTAGTATTTTCCAGTGAAACTGCCTAATTGCTTCAATTTGAAATAAAATTAAATACAACTTAAATCTGCAAAAGAGATATGTGAAAAATGTTTCCACCAAGCCACAAAATAACACAATGCTTTAAATATACTGATAAACTCAAAAAGAAGTCATGCACTTGCCTGACCAATGATGGGAGCTGGTACAAAATCTTTTGACTAATCACATAAATAAGCGTATGATCACATAAGCACCACATTAAAGGCATGTACCTCATCATCAGGATCTGACTCCATTTCCTAAAATTTCCCACGAAGCATTGCAGCAATACATAATGGAGCAGCAGCAGCCGAGGATGGTGGGTAAGTGAAGATCATATTGGAAAGAGAGGAGATAAGAGAAAAGGAGTGGAAAGAGGACAGTAAAGGAATAGAAAAGATAATAAATGCAGATGCAGAGAGATTAAAAGGGAGCAAGACAAAAGGAACAGCAAAATAAAGTTACAGCTAAAGCAACAACACAAATAGCTCTGTGACATGTTTAATGTTTAATAGACTCCAGATAACACTAGAGAAAATGTCCCACAATGTGTTTTTGTCTGTTCTTACCTTCCTGTGTGTTGGCAGTGTAAAGTTAAGATTGCAGATTGCACTCTGTGGCAGGCTTTTTGCGATTTTAGGTTCTCTGAGGAATGAGATTCTACCACACGGCTCTTGGCCCATATCTCTGACCTAAAAAACACATCCATATACACAACACAGAATGACAAAAAGTCTTAAGATATAACTCCAGCCATATCAGTGTCCTAATAAATGCTGCTTTATTTTACATTGAGCTGAGCTGCCTCATGGGGTCTGCTATATTGCGGTCACATGACCAGCCAAATAAAATTATATGCTATACCTTTGCTATAGGACACTTTTTCTCATGAAATAAATAATTTATGGCTGACTGTGAATAGAGCATTTTTTTCAGTGGCACTGGCAACCGAAAACGTTTGCGTGATGCTGCATCCACATTGCTAAGTATCAATATAATGTCCAAGACATTTTGTTACATCTGCTAATGGAACACAAAAAAACCTTTAACTTTCTTTATATCTTCGATCAATAGAGTAAATATAACTTTTTGCATTTCATTTCAATATTCAGATTAAACTGTATAACTAATTTACTGGATAATACTTGTTTACTGAAATTCTGTAAGTGCATCCTTTATAGCTGAAAGAGTTAGGCCACTGTCACTCAAACCTTGACATTGAATGGGAGTCGGTTCTCTTTGAAGGCATAGAAGTTGAAGACGAGTTGCTGACCACTCTTTGCCAGAGGAGTGATGTTGCCGTAGCATTCTACATGAATGGGCTTACCCTCCAGAATCTGACAAAGGAACGAGTGACAAATCATAAGCATTTATACATTTATGTCTCTACGGTGTCAATAAATTATCAGAAGGGTTATTGTGTTTGAATATGGGAGAATATGAACGTATGGGTGGCCTGTGAATTACAGAGGAATAAAGTTTGTTGTAACATGTTTCATGTTTTTTTCCATGGATTTTTTTATGTGTGTGTGTATATACAAGAATATTCACAAACTCGTGACTCACTGTTTCCAAACACTGAGAGCATGTTCAACGTTAATTATTTATGTGAACGTGTGTATAGTGTGTGCATGTGTGTAGGCTAGCGTGTGAGTTACAGTGGCACACCTCAATGTCTTTGCTCCTTGCCACCTCTTCAAAGTTCTCCTGCTGCTCCAGAGTTTTGTCGACTTTGTCGTCAGTCATGCAGAAGCAACGCAAGCGGGACTCTATAGGGTCGATCATTTTAGCAAACACCACAAACTTGGCCAGGTATGGAACGCAGATCATCTCTCTGTACAACTGAGATGCTAAACCCACTGTCTCACTGATCTGCTGACAGTCTGCCAACCAAAATCTACAAAAAAGAGTGGAAAGAATTTACCTAGAATAAGGAAAATGCTGTACAATTCTCAAATTTTCACAAATATTTACTTTCTCTGTTACAACTCCATGGGACCGAAAACCTTGTTTACATGATAGAAGTTTTGGAAACAAAATCTTTCAGTCAGTTGTCTTCAATACTGACACAAACAATGAATGTTTATACGAATGGTGATCAGTGGGTTGGTTGAAACCCAAAAATGGGCCGCAAATCTGTTCTGATATATTCATAGACATAAAAAAACAATGTTAAATCCAAAAGCAAAATATATGACTACAGAAGCATGCATATTTAGAAAAATAAATGCTTATCAAAATGAAGCAGATAACACATAAAATAAGATGCCATCAAATCTACAATAAATACAGGTTTACTTGCAACAAGAATAAACATGGTTTAATTTAGCATATTTCTGAGCCTATACATTAATGTCCATTCATTTCAATATTTGATTAAAAGAACAGTTTTGTAAGGAACTGACACTCACACACTGGGGAGTTACATAATTTAGAGAAATTTTGAGCAGAAACATTAGATCCCTCACGATGTTTATAGAAATGGAGTCTGTTCTTTAATGATCTTATGTGGACTTTCCTTTCCTCACTAACTCTTTATTCCAGGCCACAGTCTGCAGTCATATTTGAGTTCAATCAGCATTTGACACTGTGGATGTGCAGATGAAAATGATTATAATGATATAATTTAAATTAGGGCAGAGATCGTCCACTGTCCCCCACTCCAAAGCACATGATTTGAATCTGCATCTGACACACTCCAACATCAGCTGAGACTAACCTGGCAGACACATTTGTGGTGAAGGAAACGCAGTCTGTGACAAAGGAGAGTGGAGTGGTCCCAGTGATGTCTTCCCACTGTGCAGGGGATGTTCCACCTAAAAACAAAACAGTTTAAAAACTGGTGTTGGGAATCACTTTCATCACCAAAAAAGGGTGCTTAACGATTTTTTGGTCCTTTTTATTCGATAGTAGTATGAAATTTAGTGTCACTTGCAAATGCATGTTTTATCTCAGATTTTTCCTGACTTTTAACTCTGTATACACAAACGCAAACACGAATGTTGAATTTAAATTCAAATGGGGCATCTCAAATAATGTGCAGTTGTTGTTGCACCTGCAAATGCAGGTGACAAATGGACCATGACAACCTGACATTTTCCACATTTCATTTAAAATACACACACACTCAAACTATTCACGTGCCTGTAATGCTACAGAGCAGTCTAAGGCAGGGGGCAGGTTCTCCTTTGCGCCCGTTAGAAACAGCCTCTTTGGATCTGGGTGGCACAGGGATTGTCATGGTGATGGGCTTGTGGAATTTCCTCCTTCTGGGCTCCACGGTAACAATTGGGCTGAAGGATGCACGGTTACCAGTGATAGTCCGCACAATGTCCTCTGGCACAGACTGTGCCTGAGAGAGAAACAGAAAAAATTGGTATGATGTACAGGAGAAAAACATCTACAGTACATATTTTTCTGAACTAATGCTGTTTTTTTTTTTTTTTATCATGTCTGATAAACATTTTGCATAACCTGTCTAGGCATATGCAACTAATTAATCGTCCATTATGCATATACTGTAGCTTTTTATTGCTGTAGTCTTCTGACTTGTTTCTTTTGTTACATGTATATACTCTCAGTTTCTATGCTATGTTCATGAGATGTTTACCAGGAAATGCATCCTGACCACTGTTGTAACAGACAGATTCACTTTCCAAAGAACAGATGTTATTCTGCTATTATGTCTGTGTTCTGTGTGAAAATATTCTGCTACAGTGTGTGTGTGTGTGTGTGTGTGTGTGATAGAGAGAAAGAATGATCCCAGAGTCCCTTGAGATGACAAAACAGGCCAGATTTATGTAAATTGGTTAATTAATTTAGCTTACGAATCATTCATAATATTTTGTGAAGCAGTTATACTTATTTATTGAAAAAAACTGACTCAAAAGAAAAAAAATACTCGCAAACCAAAAATTATTATGGCTTGCAAGCAATTTTTAATCTATACAAGCTCTAAAACAAGATCAATATATATCTTGTTAAATATTTTAAAATTGATAATAAACATAAACAAAAAATGACTGTAGAAAACACTGTTTTAAAATTCCCATATATTTCCAGGTATTCCATACAATAAAATAAAAAAATTAATTAAATAAATAATTAAAAACATAAGCTTGACCAAACATAATTTGACAACAACCATCTTGATAAGTCCTTATACCTGTAGTCCAACACGAATCTTCTTCGTAAGCGCTCCGTGAGGAAAGGCAGCTTTCACCATGGGAACCGCCTCACTGCTCAGGACTCCGCCCTCTGGTCCCATGTAATCACTTTCTTGTTTAATGCGTGACAACACTGCAAAGTACTGTGGGAAATCTTTTGTAATGATGCGGCAGATCCGTTTTTTCTCCAGCTCTGCTGGACTATCCATCTCTGTAATTACATATGAAAACACAAATAAACTAAATGATAAAGATTTAATGAAAACTACCTGTAAGGTATTTAATGAAAACCATATTAGTCTGAAGTTTTAGTTATGTCATTACTACATTACCCTCATCCATGCCATTAAGGATCGAGGTGAGCTCTGTCACTTTACAGTCACAATGATGTTCTTTCCAGGTTTCTCCATTATCGCTGCGTAGGACAATCAGCTCCCTCTCCTTTCCCCGCATGGAGCCAAAATGAGGAATTTCAACTATCACAGGCCTGAAATGAAGTGAAGACAATAAGGGAAGAATTCAATAAACAGATGGGGAACTGCACCATGCAAACTGCATTCAGCACTAATTTTATGAGAATTTAAGAAGGAAATCCTGACATTACTCAATCTGAACTCATTCCCCATTGACATGTTTGTCAAAAAAGTTTAAAACTAATGCATTTAGGCCAAGATTATGTTGTTCATGAGTTATCTGCTTTAACTGTGAAACTACAGATAATTTAAGCCACCATGGAGGAATTCTTACCCCAAAAACTGTGCCCCAGCTGGCCCCATTTCCACTAGTCTGCTCACAAGTCCCTCTCCCTCCACCATAGGGGGTAGGTATGCCAAGCGGTGCCGTTTTGCTAGGCGGCAAGTAATTCTTGTTGGTGCTGAACACTTCCTGGGTGGAATTATTATACGCATCCCATCATGACGACTTCCTCTCATTGACCCACCCCGAGCATCCACCATGAAACTCACTAGGAACCTGCAAGAGAATACAGCTTCATGATCGACAGAACAAGGTGCTTGGAGTATGAACATGAATAAAAAGAGGGACCCCACGCTTAACCCCCTACTCATGACATTACGAGTGAAGAACGATTCCCATGCTGTGGAGCCCGCTGTACCCCCAGACACACATGTGAGAGAGAGTTGAGGGAGGGAGAATGGTAAGGTCTAATCAAACGAAAAGGAGGAGACCAGTAATCAAGAACAGACCATTAATAGATAGGCGATAGAGACGTTTAGGTCAGACAGAGGAAAAACAATTAACAAGAGTGCAGTGCTTCGCGCTGTTAAACCTGGAAGCATTTAATCCTCACAACAGCGCGAGAACCTGAACAGGAACCAAGGGTTCCTTCAATACTGACTGCCAAATATTACCATAGTCTGGTACTTTCATGCATGATCGGTGTGCAATGGTGGAAAATAATATCCTGTTTTACTGCAGATTAATTGTTTTTCGAGCATGAGCATGGATCACGTGTGACCAAAAGCACCTCCAAAGGTGGATAGAAAACCCAAAACACCCTTTAACTGTTAATGTGAGCTGAATGCAATATATATTTGCATGTGTATTTCCACTGTGTGTTTGTTACTATACATGATGTCCTAACACTGATGACAAGGGCTTGGCGATAAACCAAGAATTTTGACAACATTGGCAGCACATATTGGTGATTTCCTATATATTAAAATCTCCCTTTGAGAAGGCTCTTATGCTTATTCAAGCTGCATTCGTTGGTCCCATACAATCAAACAGTTTATATTGTGATATTATTATGAATTTTAAAAACCTTTTCTATTTTAATACATTGAAAATGTCCATTCACTCCTATTATTACCAAGCCTCTTGTCTTCAGCTGTCACATTATATCTTTCCGAACAAAATTGTAATCATGATATTTTAAGTGTGATATTTTTTCGGGATTCTTTGATCATAAAAGTTCAAACAACAATTTCTTTTAATATAATTTTTTTTGTAACAAGGCATTCGATCTTTACTGCGTCTAGCAAATCAATTTTTTTTTTTAAATACTGACCCCAAATTTTTGAATATTTGTCCTGATGCATTTCCTTTACTTAGTTTTTTATACTTACTTTTTTTTTTGACAGAGGAACCATTTTGACAAAATATCCATTTAAAATGTTTAATGTAAGAACTAAAACAGTAAGCATCTTAAAAATAATAAAGGTATGTTTTTCCACACTATTTTCAAGGAATAAATCAATTAAAATCTCAAAGAATATTTAATAATTTTCTTTTATATGGGTCAGTATAACAATAAATAGTAACAAACTGCATTATTTACATATTTTTAATAAAACAAACATTTTTTATTCATGAGATATGCCACCTACAAGATTTACGTAAACATTACTGAGGGATGGCGCAAACAAAAATTAATTTCTCGAATTAGAGTACTAAATAAATTCAAAACATCACTGCGAAATGCCTACTTTAAATTAAAAAAATTATTACAAATATTCTGTTAATTTTCAACATATTGCCCAGTCCTACTGAAGAAATGATGCTGCTTCAACAAATAATTTCTAACTGTGAAATGAAGAACATTACCAAAAACCTCCCTTTCATCACAAAATGTCTAATGTGCTGATGGTGGAACTAAGTGTGTCTAATGAGTGATCTGAAGTTTATTTTATGACTATGCTGAAGCTGCTGAATTCTGAATGAGATGAGGTCCATTTCCCAAAGACCGACTAAACACACACAGTGTGGAGGAGTGCTCACACAGATGAGGAGATAAAACAGGGAATAAAGCACCAGAGAGCAGGAAAGCGATAAAGAGTGAAAGTAAACAGGAGAGGACAGATGAAAATACGTGACAGAAAGCTATAGAAAGAGTGATGTCACCGGACTCAGTTTTCACCTGGAGTCATACTGAGGAAGCGGGGAGGAAGGGCTGCAAAAGGAAAAATTAACAAAAAGAAGAAAAGAACAGAAACCAGGAAGTAAAAAAATAAACAACATTCATTATTACAGTTGCTGTCATGGCAAAAATGCTGACATACATGTAAGAAAGACATGAAGCTGATGTCAAAAATCAGATCTTATGTGCAATGTAGCAGAAAGTGTGGAGGGAACCTAAAGGAAAACAAAATGTGCTTTATGCAAACAACTCAATGAAGCCAATCAAAAGCTTTTCACATGCTTGCTCAAAACAGCATCATGTTTACTGATTAGTTGGATTAAATCATCTCCCACCAATCATAAATGGTATCATTATAATGTGCTAATGAGATGCTCATTAGGAGATATAGGTGGTCAAAAGCAGTAAGTTTTAGCATTGAGATAAATGGGTATTCTAACAGAATTGCAATTCATTTGGTGCCACACACAGAATTACATTTAATTTCTTCTATATAATTTTTTTTTTAACTAAATACAGATATGTAAAATAAAAAGGACTGAGCACTATTAAACAGTTTGGGGTCAGTAGGATTTTTTAAAGCAATCAGTACTTTCATTTCAGCAAGGATGCATTAAAAGACATTGATATTAAAAGACAATTTATATGTTAAAAAGATTTATATTTTATATTTCAAATAAATGTTTTGGATGTTCTATTCATCAAGTATGTGAAATAAATGTTTCACTGTTTCCACAAGAATATTAAGCAGCATAACAGTTTTCAACATTTATAATAATAAGAAATGTTTCTTGAGCAACATATCATCATATTAGAAAATATTAAAAAATCTTACCGACCCCAACGTTGTGGAACTGTAGGCGTATAACATCATATAATATAATAGCTAAATCGTATCAAATCTATTATGTGTGGTACTATTGGTTTTGCAATACTTAAAGTGTAACAACATAAAACACAAAAAACATATTCTTACCCTAATGCACAGGACTGGCATACAGTGTTATGTGAGTGGTCCATGTATCAGGGTCCAACTGTACCGCCGCCAACATCACGTTTATTCTCGAGTCCCTTTCACTGTGCTGTAACCACATCATAATACAAACCAACACACACTTCGGTCGGAGCAGTTGTTTAACCTTCAAAAATGATTGTGAAGGTTTTTAGATTCAAAAAGACGAGCAATACATTGGGGGTTTGTAATTAAATCAGATGATAATATATATATAGAGATAATATATATATATATATATATATATATCTATATATCTATATCTCTATACATACATTATATGTAAGTAAAATATTCACTGTTTTGTTTTGGGTTTTTTTTAATTCACTGACTTCGTTATCTAAAGATTCCTGAGATGCCTTGTAAATCCGCTGCCGAGATAAAGCTAAGAAACACAATGTCTTTGGAAACATCCCATTGATGCATCTGGATGAAACATGGCCTCAAACAGGACATTCAACAAGAAAAATAAATAGCAGAAAAAACAATGAGTGAAAGACAACAAAATAAACAATGTAGATGGAGCTTGTATTTCTAAGCAATGGCACACAAATACAGATGAGCAAATAAATGAGAAAAAACGAGTGTGTTTGGATTTTTGTCTAATGAAAGGATGGAAAAGATGGCGAGAAATGATCTAACATGGTCAAGATCAAGGACCTGTACCTTATTCTGAGGGTCCACCATGTAGGAAATATCTTTAAATACACTCTGAAGCCAAACAAAGAGAGAGAAAATATGTATAATGTAAAGTGTTTCTCTGATATTGTTCAAAACTACCTGATTGCACCTGAGCTGAACAATGAAGCTAAGTCAGGCAGTTCAATTGCTTTTAGAACACAACATCTGACACTGAAGCAAAAATAAAAACACTTTAGTATGCTGTACTGCATACTATATCTTTCTATGTTCCCATAAACAAGGAACACAGTCATATACTTCACTCTAGACACAATACTGACCTCATGACAGTTATTTTTAGCTAAGGCTAATGGCTGTCATGCTTGATATGCATGACAAATTAATACAATTCAAATTTTAATCAAATAAAATAAGTGACCTAGTAACTACATCTTTGTTTTCTTTAAAAATTGAGCAATTCTAGCCTGAATATTTGCTCCTGAAAATGGAAAGAGCAACAGAACTCTGAACAGGAAAACATAATGGAAAAGAGTGACAGAGTCCACTTCCCAGTGTCTATTCAACTGTTTAAGGATAGATTGAGGTCAAGCATTTTGATTTAAATGTGCCTTTAAATAAACTCTTATTAGACTGAAAGTCTCAAGTCTAAGAGTTTATTTAAAGGCACATTTGGAAATGAGAATGTGAAAATGGACAGAACAGAACAGAGTGTGTTTGTGTCTGTGTGGATGGGGACCAGACTTTCGTAAACCCCATGGGACCCAAAACAAATATTCCAAGACATTTTGACATTTGCATTTTGAGTGGACTTTGCGCAATTGTAGGAAGAATGCCAGGCAATGAATGGAATTAACAATAAATCTATGGCGTTTTATTAATACAGGGTTAAGATATTTATTTTTTGTATGTCATATCTAGTTTCTAGTGCCGATCAGTCAGTGTTGATGCAGATCAAGTGTGATATCTTATAGCAGTGCAGTGGCACACACATATAACACATAACCTGTGGCAAAATACACATAAACAATTTTAATTATATTTTTCAGTACTGAATTCAATTACACTTAATTTACATTTATTGGAAACAGCTTTAAAGGAAATGCATATTTCTACATTACAATCAGAGGTGACTGTCAAAGCAATGTCCATATTACAGAAATGTACAGTATTGAATGAAATAAGTATATTTATAATCAATTATAAACAGTTGTTGTTATCGCTAACAATAACTATTAAAATCTTTTTTTTTCATTTGAAATCTGAAATAATATATAAATATAAGAAAAAACATTACATGAAAATTAGAAATAAATAAAACAAACTAGGTTGACAACAAATCAGAATATTAAAATAATTGAAAAATATTAACCATTTTAAAATTTTAAAAACAATAGCACAAAAAGTAACTAAATGAAAACTAAAAAACTTTAACTTAAATTAAGATGAAAATATAAAAATAAAATCTAATTCAAAATATTTATAAATGCTATAAAACAAAATAATAATACAACACTTATTATAAATATAATTTCTTTACTTTATCCACTTTATTTTTTACTTCATCCATCATCTTTGATGTATTCATGCAATCTGGAATTGCCGTAATAACTAAGGATAAAGTAAAAATTTAAATAGCAGCATAATTTGTTTCACAAGTTTTGAAACCTACAGTATGATGGTCCGTAATTCTCAGCACGGTTGACTAACCGTGCTGAACTTTGCTGGTAGAATGTGTGTAGTGACGTTGCCACTCAAGATTGGTCACTTGTTTGTTGCCTGGCTACCAGTTTCTCTCTGTAGCTGGCCAAGTGTACTATCTGAGCTAAGTAAACAGAAATATCTGATCATACCATCTGTAAACACTTGCCTTACCACGGCAACGACTGATGCATTTGTATTACAAGCTCTGTTATCAGCCCCACAGTGGAAAATGAAACCATATTTGTACTGGCTGGGCCGGATGGGCCCGAAACAGAACAGTAAAGCAACGAGAACGGTTTGGCCTGACGGTGGAAAAGCGGCTACAGTACTGAATGAGAACAAGACAATGAAAGCCACAGATGAGAGTAATAAAGAGAGTGGGCGTTCTTACCGTGTCTTTGGTGGGCACCAGCATCTCTTCAATCATCATGCTGTCCCGAGCGAAGGAGCTTCTGTTCAGAGTGTTGGACCTGTCTGAGCTGAAGGAGCGTAGACTGGAGTGTGTAAGAAGTTCACACATGTGCACACGCACAAGCAGATACACATAAACAAAGTGAAAGACACACAAACGGGGACAGACAAACATAAACAAAACAAAAACACTAAAGTTACAACATGCAACATCCAGGGAGAACAAAATCAAACCCTTCAGGAGAGAGGAGAGAAGGGGATATCTGATGGATAGAGAGGAAACAGACATGTAGAACAGATGCTGTATGGGCAACATTACTGTAACTGTAACATTTAAATGATTTAGTCAGATACAATACCATTCAAAAGTTTGTGGTTGGAAAGAATTTTTTGTATTTTTGAAAGAAGTCTCTTATACTCACCAAGGCTGCATTATGACAAAAAAGTAATATTGTGAAATATTATTACAATTTAAATAACTGTTTTATATTTTGAATTTGTTATTGTGTAATCTATATAGCATTAATTTCTTTAAAAATATCTTACTGACCCAAAACTACTGAAAATTTGAACTGTAGTGTATATCTAAATTAACAGGTTTTACGCTTTGTATGCTAGTGCTACTTACATGTAACTCTATTTTTCCCCCCTTTTGTTTTTTTTGAAAAAGTGGTACTTGAATCGAGTACCATGCCAGGGCATTGAAAGAATCTCACACTTTATCTCATCCATTGCTAATCTTGTTCTAATTGTTGTTTCTAATCATTGAGTTGTGGTTGTTATGGTGTTTTTCGGGTGGTTGTTACCAGCACTTAGAAGTAATAGCAATCACACACCTCTCCGAAACAAATCGCACAATTTGTGGTATCATTTAGTCAATATAACAAAGAAGTGCAGGTCTAGCTATGTGCCGAGGTTTAAAGGGATAGTTCACCCAAAAATAAAAATTCTGGGTAACACTTTATTTTAAGGTGTCTGTGTTACACATTACATGTACTTACTATTATACATAACAAGGTTACTTATTAGGTATCGCCCCGAATGTTCGGTACTGAAATTATAACCGAATAAGCGAAAAGACCGAATAAACGGTACCGAACAATGATGTGACGCGATCAAATAGCAACCAGCGTAAAGTGAGAGGCACGCATTCTTTATAATGCAGCACACGTGTCAGCAGTGTGGAAGCATTTAAAACTGTCTGAGAAAGACGCAAAAATCATTACAAGCACGAAGCACCGAGAGCGAGAGACTGTTTAGTGCTGCATCGCGTGTCTTCGATGAGAAGAGGAAGGGTGATTGTTGCTGGTTTCTGTATGATGACTGAATTCGTGAAATGGCCTTAAACAATTAGTAAATAAACTGCATAACATTATGTTTTCTAATACACACACAAATTGCATGTATTCTGACAGTGCTGCACGAGCTTGCGGCGGATCTGCTTGTTAACCAGGGTTCAAAGTCCAAAGCGTGAGGAAAATCCGCACTGAAATAGTGTTACTCATCAGTTGTTTAGTCACATTTGTATTTTTGTATTGTAATTTTTTACAAGGGCACTTTCAATGCGATACGTGCGACGTTTTCGTAATGAGACTCATTTATAAATCTACTCTGCACTGAGGTCTTCCTGCGGGTTTCCGCCAAAATAAAACTCCATCAACATTCATAAATGTTAGTATTGTAATTTTATTGTTGTTCTGTAAAATAAAATAAAAAAGACAATAATAATGATCAAAATAATTTCAACAGCTCTGTTAATACATTTATTATAACATTCACACATAGTGTTCAAATTGGGATCTGTAATATTTTCTAATGTTTTAAAAGAAGGCTCTTCTGCTCAGCAAGGCTGCTTTTATTTTGTATAGTAAAAATACTGCCTGATTCAAGAAGGAGGTCTTTGGCCAAAAATTTTTATTTTTCTAATTATTCTTTAAGTTAAATTGTGCCTTTGTTTGTAAATGTCGCTAGAATGTAAAAACTGTTCAGGTTCAAAATTTTAAATTGATGGTTTGTAATTGATTTTTCTTTGAAAGCAAACAAACAGTAAAAAACCCATTGGCTATTAATTTTGTGAAGGTGAACAAAAAACTGGCAAATACATGGGGGAGAAAAAACTTAAAAAACTGTGTTTCGTATTCGGCTCGGCAAAGAATGTTTCCTTTCTGTACATCCCTATTAATTATGCATTATTACATGCAAGTAACCCTAAGCCAACCCCAAATCCTAATCCTAACTAGTATAATAAGTACATGTAGTTAATTAATATATTACCCAGTACTTATTTGTATAGTTACACTGCACCAATGCCACTTAAAAATAAAGTAGTAAGCCAAAGTTCTGTCATTATTTATTCACCCTCATGTCGTTCCAAACATGCAAGACCTTTGTTCATCTTCTGAACTCAAATTAAGATATTTTTGATGCAATCTGAGAGCTGTCTGCTCTGCATAGACAGCAAGTGAACTACCATGTTCAAGAACGAAAAAAATAAAAGGGGGGGGAGACTGTAAGACATCAATAACATCGTCCATGGTGACAGCATGGTTCAACGGTAATGATAGAAATTACGAGAATACGTTTTTTTTTTTTTGGTTCGCAAGAACAAAAATACCAACTTTATTCCTGATTTCTTCTCTTCCTGGACAGCTCCGCCGCATTCAACGAAGTACACACACATGTGTGTGCATTCGCGCTGTTTGCGTCAGAGGATCACACACATGCATCTTGTACTCTCGGAGGATCGTGAGAATGACCAGGAAGAGCAAATCGTTGAATAAAGTGTGAGTCTTGTTTTAGTTGAACCACTGAGGTCACTGAGTATTTTAAAAGATTCTTTACTACGGTTACTGAGGTTATAAAACATTTCAGTTGCGCGCTGCTATGCAGGTTCGAAGCTCTCGGAGTTTCTCAAAATATCTTAACCCCATGGTGTAGCCATATGGCAACATACTCTTTGTGTTCATTTCCTTGCCACGGTCTCGTTCAGAGAACATTCGCATTTTTTTGTTGGAAAGAGAAGACCTAAGTTTAGCCAATGATGTGTTTTGATTAAGTCACATGACATGCAGTTTTTTTTTCTGTGGCGAGATTTCTGACATACTGCGTCTCTTGTCGGTAGTTGCTGAAAGCAAGCTAAAACGTCAGTAACAAACAAGGACCAGTCCGTGTCACTTCTAAAAAAAAATCTAAAACATCACTGTTATGATAACATATTCACCTCTCAAAAAAAAAGTTTTTATGAAATTAGTTTTTGGTAAATCGTTCAGATGTATGTGTTGCCAAGCGGCAACACTGTGTAATAGTGGAATGACATTATTACAGTAGTTTAGCTAGCTAGCAAGGTCAGCTGCAATTTGTTAAGCTGTAACAATAACAACATTGATACTAGTGAAATAATGTTGATTAGTCGTATGTTAATGGTATTTGTATTATGGATATAATCAAATTGAAATGGCAGTTTTACTTTTGATTAAATATGAATACAGGTAACATTATATCAGTGAGCACGGCCATATTCTATGACAAGGTAAATTAGAAAAGGGCAGAACTTGCTCTTCCTGCACATGAAAAAACTGCTTTGTGAAGTTTCGTACATAAAAAAGGTGAACTGCAATGTTTTTGGTTTTATGTCAGTGTTTATGATACATTATATACAGTATTATATTTGTTTTAACTGTATAAATTTGCAGTTTAAATAATATTCATGAAAAATGTAATGAATAAAAAAATTATAAATCATTAATCAGCAAAAAAAAGAATAATTCAATAAAAGCACAAGTGAAGTGACATGTGGCCTAGTATGGTGACCCATACTAGGAATTATTGCTCTGCATTTAACCCATCCAAAGTGCACACACACACTGTGAACACACACCCTGAGCAGTGGGCAGCCAATACTGCGGCGCCTGGGGAGCATTTGGGTGTTCGGTGCCTTGCTCAAGGGTACCTCATTCGTGGTATTGAAGGTGGAAGAGAGTGCTGTACAGTCACTCCCCCCACCCACAATCCCTGCCGGTACGAGACTCGAACCTGCAACCTTGGGTTACGAGTCCAACTCTAACCATTAGGCCACAACTTCCCAATTAGTTGGAAGTATGCATAGGTGTCAATGATAAGATACTCTGTTAAAGCTTATAATAGCACCAATTGAATCAACACAAACAACATTTCTGAGGAAAAATATTAATTATAAGTAAGCTTACACTTATTCTAAGTTAGATCCACTATTGTAAGCTGTTGCCGTATGGCAGAATATCATAAAGTACCTTAAAATAATATTTTTTCCCAAATTTTTTTTTACAGCACTTCAAGTTAAGCCATTCTTAGAAAAGAAAAAGATTCAAATATTTTTTTCTATAGGTCTATCATAATGCGTGCGGTAGATTAATTTGTGATCCGAAGATGAACGAAGGTCTTACGGGTTTGAAACAACATGAGGGTGAGTAATTAATGACAGAATTTTCATTTTTGGGTGAACTATCCCTTTAACACTTAATGCGAAAGGTTTTGAAAAAACCCTAATACATGAGGAACAGTTATATCAAGCACCTCCAATAAACTGACACTTTGAACAAGTACTTTTCAGCTCAGATCAAATTTACGACTACATGTGTGAGTGTGTGCACCCTTCTGCAGTACTCTGAAAAAAACACCTGGATCTCTGCAGGACAGCAGTCTTGGGTTGGTTGCACAGTGTGTGTATGAGAGAATGAAAATTCTACAGTAGTCAGCAGGATTTAAAGGTATAGCACTGTAGCGCGCACAGGAGAACTGAACACGAGGGTGTGTTTACGAAAGAAACAGTGTCGGTTTGTGAGCTAGTTTTTGGATGAATGGATTTACAACTCTCTTTCCATTCCTTCCTCTAATCTTCTAGCACTTCAGCTTAATTTGTCCTGATCTGCATTGATTTTATGGTTCTGTAGCATTACAGCAGCCAACTCACCCTTCTCTGCAGCGCACACTCTTTCATTTTCTTTCATCTCTTTTGCCTTTCCTTCTTCATCATTCTCCTTCTTTGCTATGCACTTCTTTCAAATGATCTCACTCTGAACAGAGCCAGCATTGTATAAGAAGGCTGTACTATGGTTGTGTGCATTTGCATGCATGTGAAACAGCATACAACAAATGAATTAAGAGGAATAATTGTTCTCTCACCCTTACAGGCTAAGTTATATTCTAATCATTTGCCTCCTACCTCACATTCTATGACCAAGCTGTGTGAATGTGTGTGTGTTTGAGCACACAATGTGGATTAACTATCCTCTCTGTACTTTTCTATGAAAACCACACTAGTGATCATCATAACTAAACATGCTTAGAACACCATATCTTTTTTTTTTTTTGCAATAAAATTGACCTGTGATCAATGTGGTGAGTAATGGGCAATTAAATGTGCCGTCAGCGATGTGACAGAGTAATTGGCTTCAACTGCTGACTGATCAGCTTGAAGCTTTTGTCCCTGGATGTTACATAGAGCATCACACAACTGAAACAACAGCAAAACACAACATATATGATCATAATCCATGCCACACTAAACAAAAACTTATAAAGAACCAACACATAATAGTTAGCACACTATTCATTAATATTTCAGAAATTAATAACATTTAAAACCACAATTTTTCACAACACACAACTACTGCCCACTTTTCCTGTTGTTTAAACACTCCTTACATCTTTTGCATTTATAAACTTCCTTCAAAAAGGTTAGATGGCTTTAGTGTGACCGATAAGAAGCGTGTTCAGCTTCGGAGCCGGATAGAACAAATAAAACGTCAATGCAAGAGAAGTTCATAGACTAAAACTCCAGTTGAGATGCATGAATTTGTTCTATCAGGCCGAGTAGCTCAGGCCTCAGTGTATGAAAGGGATGAGACTCCACAGAAACGCACTGCACCAGATGACACAGTGGAGCGGGGCATGATGGGAGTTGTAGTACATATGGAAAGGGGCAGAGACAGAAACGACAGCTACGGAGAGAGAAGGCGAAATGCACAGAGAGAGAAAGACATCACTCTTACCTTATCCTGGGGCTAGAGAGAGTGAGAGAAGCCAAGAAAGAGAAAAGACAGTAAAATGTACTGGACGTGGCAGAAGCAGTGAGAGTTAAGCATGGCACTGAGGCTCTGCCACAGCATGTGTTGTGCTCCTAGACAGGACTGGGTGCGCGTTTGGTAAAAACAACCAACATTAGTAGCCCTATGTAAGAGCAAACAATGCCAGGCTGATGTTAACAAAACAAAAGAGGTAGAAAATATGAAGCTTTGTATGGCAGAATATCATCCATGAGATATACAAACATCATCTAAACTCCAATAATAACAATCCAAATAGCACAAATATTTCTAAAGAAATTAAAACTTATTTTCAGACATGAAACAGTGTGTCTTACCTTGGCTAGGCAGCTGGGATACTGAGTATTTTGCAAATGACGTAATTATACCAATAATCTATACAGCTAATTTGACTCACATTTGACTATTTAATGCCTCTTGTGCAAGCAAGTCGTACTGTCAGTATCCAAATGCAGCAAACCATAAAGCTGATTCTTCCCTCTGAGCTACACTAGAGTTCTGAGCACAAAATTTAAATGATCAATCCATCATAACTAAAGGCGACTCAAGGTCTGCATCCATCAGATCACACCTTCACGTTCACACAAACAGTTACTCTCTTTCCAGACTTCGTCACTCAGCGTTCCCTTCCCGGTAATGACGTAATTGTTTTCAGTCTTTTATTGCCTGTCCTCGAACTCTATAACCACTGGCACACAAAAGCCAGCCAATCAGAACTCACTGTCCTGTACAACAACAGCAAATCAGGCTCCATTGTGCCACATAATGCTCGCATGACAGGAGTGGCACCTTTCCATCCTATTGTCCCACCTCTCCCTCACCTGCTATGTTCATCATCCATCAGCCACGATGAACTGATAATGACCTCTTAAATGAGAGAATGGGATGTACTTCAACACAAAACACCACAGATGTGCATCTTCTGCCCTAAACTTTTCTGATTAACTTAATTTAATACAAATTTAATACAAACATTTTGTGATCTGATCCAATTTGGCATATGGTTATGTGGATGATGGTGCTTACAAGGACATCATGTTTGTTATGATGAAGATCCATTTGATCATGTTCCATTAACAATAAATTAGGCCTGTAATTAGCCATTTGAGCATCCTTTACGCTTTAAGAACTTACAGCCATAATCCTCTTTACAAAGTCTATTTACACTTGATATCTTCAATAAATCTTACATTTCATTCATTTTTCAGGTTGTGCATTGTACTATTATCTCTGTTTCAACAACAACGTAGTACTCTTTTGTTACTTTAAAACATTTCAATGATTTTATATTTGATAAAAATCAGAGTTTACGAACACCAGTTACTGTTACAAATTCTGCAAAAGTTGCCTAGCTGTGGAACGTAAGTTTTAGCTGAAGTGGCCAGTGGGATAACTGCATAATGTATGCTCTTTTTAAATATTAAATACTGTAAAATATTAATGTCTGCGCTAAAAGTATAACAGGTGTTTTTCTGTTATTATTTGCATAACAATTTCTCATAGTTTTATCCTGTCATCTAAAAACACTTGTGTCATGCACACTTTAACTTGAATTACACACGGTGAGTTGAATTTGTGTAGTGGGAACAGTTTCCAGAGAACTAAAATCGTAGTGTTTATTTCCAGTAAACAACAAGATATGAAGATTGACAGCGCTGAATGCAAAATAAATCTGACCGAGATTTGATTATCCCTCATTCCTCATGTTTCCAACCTTCTTTTATCTTGAAGCATTATTATTAATGCAGACTAAAAGCCAATACACGAAGACAGTACTAACACTTTTAGTGAAGACCACCTGAACACCTGAATCCTCCATCTAAAAACACCTCCAAAAAGCCATCTACTTGTGCCATAGCAACTCCATATACATTTGCTACTCATAGAGAACCAGCATAAGGAACAAACAGCTTCGCAAATAAGCAAGCATCCATACATAAAATGTAAATGACTACTATTACCTGGCAGAGCGGGCTCCAATACTGAAACCCATGTACCCCTCCTGTGGCAAGGAGTCATCCCCTAACTCCCTCAGGTCCTGTGGCCGAAGATACTTCTCAGTCTCGCCGGTCATCGCATCTTCACCTGCAGGAATGAGACAGGCCAAAGGTTAGCTCACTTGAAGGTGAACTGGTAAGGTGACCTATCAGTAGCTGCGGCAATTATTTCCCCCCATGTTGCTCTAATTAAATAAACCCCAAAGTGACTTACTTCAGAGCAATCTGAAGTTAAGTGTCTTGTTCAAATGCACAGTGGTAATAAATTGTGGTTCATTTCTTGTGGGGTGAACCTACCAGTCCATCTTGCGTCACGCAAACATCCAGCTTGCAGCTTCTAGATTATTAATTGATGTCACGTAACACCTGGGTGTTTTTCTGTCCCACCGTGAATAACAGATACTTAGGTGGCAATATTTCACTGACTATTAATAGAAGAAACATTATGCTGCATCAGGACACCACACCACTGCGTCTCCTGCTATGAAGCAAGTTTCCATTACACCCTCTTAAACCTGATAAAAAAATAATAATTAAAAAAAAGCAGCTACAACCAGCAAAGGCTGGTTTTACTAGTGTCTCAGCATGGTCTGTTTGCTAGTTTTAGAAGGGTCCGGGGCACTTTCATGCAGGTCAAACTGGGACTTCAGCTTAAACCAGGTAAGACCAGTAACGTTAAATTATCTTAGGCTGGCATTCTTATGTTCTTTAAGCTGTTTTTAAAAGCAGGGAACATTTGAAATAATATATATCAATTTAATTTCAGAAATTACATTTTCAAATAACAAATTCACAAATATGATAACCTGTATTTGATTTTATTGTTTTATGAAAACAAACAAACCGTTTGAATCAATCTATAAGACTGTTTGCTGGTCCGTTGACTAGTTTTAAGTGGGTTTTGGGCACTTTTCAGATGGTCAGATAAGCTTGACGACCTGTTTAAACCTGCAAAACAGTTTTGTATAGTTTAATAAAATGTTCCAAGTCTATGTCGCACAAAATGACGTTTATGTAGACAACTCTCGAGGATTTGAGACACAGCCAACATCTTTTCCGAATCTCTCTCATAAACGCGACTCTTGCTTGTCCTCTCTCTCCGTGCTGCAGCCCCTCCCCTCCCGCAACTGAACTCCTCCGTTTCCCTAACCGGCTCGCTAATACCTTCCTACTCCGGTACCGAATTAACGCTTAATGACAACGAACAGTCATGACAAAGACTAATAGAGGACCATGTGTAAAAATAGATGGCACTGTATTTGACGTCATTCTGAGTTTTAAAAGTGTACATTTAAATAATAATTAAATAATCCGAGCAGCATCCAGCCGGTGAACACTGTATGCAGCAGAGCCCCAAACACCGCAGTATTCTGACACACCGACAGTCCATATCAACACTCACATAATAGCGCTGCCATATCCCACTTCGATACAGATATAACGTATCCTTTATTAGCGTATTCCTCCGATTATCTGTTCGGTTCTCAATGAAGCCTGTATCCTCAGAGAAAAAGACTGATGATGAGGACTCAATTCGGGTTGGTCATGTGAGAGTCGGTCGTCCCGAGTCGACCAGAACTCTCGTGGCACTGGATGTGCGAGATTTACATCCGTTCATTCGCCCGGTAAAAGTTAAATCACAAGGCAACCTGGGTCATGCGAAGGAGGATCTACCAAAGCTGCACTCTCTTATGTCAGGCGAGCTCTGCTCTCTATCCAGCCTCGCGCGTGCGCACGCAGAAACAGACCAGTGTGTGTGTTTGTGTGTGTGTGTTGCTAAATATTTTGCAGGTCTAGCAGCAAGTGCAAGGTGGTAATAAGACACCAAGTACTGTCAACATAGTTCTCTCAAGAGAATAATAAAGGGAGACAGTGCAAGCACTTCTCTAACGTATGTGTGCTGGTTTGGCTGTACTTCTGAGGGTCTGTCCTCACAAATGTAAAGAAACCTGTTGAAAACGTACTTTTTGAAGTGGTCCTCACTGTTCGAAATGCTTACATCACTAGTATAGCATTAAAATCATCATAAGTGTGTGTACGTGAAAATTATTTTATCAGCTAATGTCAAGGTCTCCTGTCACTGTGTGTAGAACATTCATGAGACTCATTACAAAGTGCTAAAGAACATTACATAACAGTAAGAAAGTTCACCCTTTTCTCTCAAGTAGCCTACTGTCCCTACAGTGCACACACACAACATCTCCTTTTAATGTGTGTAATTTGCTAAATAATGTGCTCTTGGGCACGTGTGGGACGCATCAGCGTTTGCTATTAAATACATGAAATATCCCAATTATGATATTAAACTGACCTACACTGTGATAAAATGATAAAATAATGAAAACAGCTTAATAAAGAGATTAAATACAGGGTTCTCACAGCCTCGGAAAATGTCAGGGAATTTTAAAAGTGTGATTTCCAGGTCTGGAATAGTCATGTAAAAACAAAATAAAAAAATAATAATTTTAAAACACACATACACACACATTAAACAAAAATAAAAAATAGGTTATCTATAGTCAATAAATGTTATATTAATGACAATACAATTATATTGACAATTTAAAAAGCTAAGCTTTTGAATAACAATGATGATTTTATTTAAAAGTGATTTAAAAACTGCTTTTATTAATTCATAATTTAAAAAAGACTCTTTTTGAGAATGATCTCTAAAAAATAAAATTATTTTAAATGATCCCTATCCAGTCATCACAAGCAACTGGTAAAATAATGGAAAAATCATGGAAATTCATTGGTTGAAAGATTAAAAGAAAATTAGAAATGTTGCTTTGGAAAATAAGTATGGTAAAGTACTAAAAATTACTAATTAGTTTATAAAACTAAACTAACACTAAAACTTAAATAAAGATAAATAGTATTTTAAAACAACAAAAGCTAATAAACCAACAAAAATTAACCTAAAATTAAAATTAAAACTGAAAACAAAATAAATGCTAATTCAAAATATTAATAAAAACTATAATAGTATTTAAATAATACTAAAATAACTCTAGTTAGAAAATGTAGGAACCCTGTACATGTAATCATCTTAATTAAAATCTACAAATGCAAAATGTTTCTGTGAGGAAGGACTAGGTTTGGGGTATAGCAAATATAATAAGCCTATATGAAAAATAGACGCTAGTAGTCAGTTTCACTCTCCACCATAATATGACAACAAACAGATGTGTATGAGTAAAAAAATCAGATTGGGGATCAAAGGTGCAGAGTTCAATGCTTCTGACCGACATAAGACCTACATGCACAGCTTAATGGGATTACAAAAATAACTTACAGGATAGCCTATGGATCTATTATAGTTGTCTGCTGCTACACGCACACACATGCACTAATGCACACTTTACCTCTCGGCTTACTGCTAAGACAGCAGTTTCAACACTCGACTTCTGCATTTTACTGCTTTATTATATTTGAAGATTGTCTCTCTATCCGTCTCTATTTTGCATGTCTCTTTCACTCTCCAGTACAGGGTTGACACCTGTGGGCCAAGTCAGTGTCACCTGCAGGATTGTGAGCATATCTGCTGACACACATGGTAACCGTATACCCTCATCCCTCCACGTTACCATGGAGAGGCGTGCAATGAGGGACATTAAGCTCATGAATATTTCAATGTTGCACCAGGAGACAAGAGAGAGAGTTTGGCATCATAGACAACACGTGGAGTGTTTTCTTCTCATCCTGACACACTGCACATCAGCTTCGCTGTATCTTAGGCAACTGTTTGAGTCTCATACAGGCTTTTTTGGGCATCTGTTATTGTGTTTCTATGTGTGAGCATTTGTAAATATGTGTTTATAACAAAAAAACTGTGTAAGTGTCAAGTTGGCATACACAGGAATTCACAGCAATCACACTCTGGTTATGTGCATACAGACAAAACACACACAGCGCACTGCAAAGCCAGGCGAGAGGAACACATCTAAGCCGAGCGAGTGTGTGCGTGAAGCGAGGGATGATTAAAAAAGGGAGAAAATCAGAACTGCAGAAGTGTGTACCTTCTTCCCCATCAGCCTGAGCTTCATGATCTTTCACAGCTGTCAAACATACAGTACACAGCAATTGGTTAAACATACACGCTCTCTCTCTCTCTCTCTCTCTCTCTCTCTCGCTCTCTCACACACACACACACAGAATAATGAATGCACATAGTGTTAGGCCAGTGATCATGGTGCAAGCTAGTGGGGAAGCTGTCAAAATAACTACATTTGAATATACCGCTGGATGCAAGACAAATTTAAATAATATTTTAACAACTGCCTCACTGACTCAGTGTGCAAAGGGTCACACCAGAGAGTTCTGTAAAGAGCTCTTCACAGCAGTATACACCAATATAGTTCACAAAGAAAGAGTGAAACTGTGTGTGTGTATGTGTGTGAGTGAGTGATTTTAGACCAGCACTTAGCTTTACCTTCATCATCAGACATGTCGAGGAACTCATTCATGGCCTCTGGGACATTGATCTTGTGTTTCTCGGTTATAGGCTGGTCAAAAATGGAAAACATGCAAAATATAAGTTAGAGATACTTAGACTTGATATATTATTTTAAATGCTACAAGTGAATTTAGGCATCACAACATTATAAGGCACAGTATGAAATATTAATTTACAGATGTACTAAAGATCACAACACTGTTTTAAAAGATTAACTTTAAGTGAGTGTTACAAGACATGATATTATTCATTTCTATGGTAATTGTGGACATTGTGGGTAGAGGATGTTGAGGGAAGTAGGTCATGACGCAGATGCTGGGGCAGGTTGAGTATGTTACCGTGGCAGTGAGGTTTTCATCTGTAACTCCTCTCAGCGTGTCCACTACGGAGATGTACCCCAGTCGGCGAGCAATGGAGAGAGCTGTGTTCCCATTCTGCCACACACAAACACACACAAATAAAATTACTTTACGTCTGTATATGAGGCATTTCATATGTACTATTATAAATACATAACTTGCTAAACGTAGGTATTATAAGTATAAAAGTGTGAGATGTGTGTTTATGTGAAAGGTACACTACCGTAAATGTCACTTCTGATTCATTTAGTGCATCCTTGATAAATAAAAGTATTATTTCTTTAATTTAAAAAAATCATACTTACCCCAAACTTTTGAATGTTAGTGTATGAGTGTATATGTGTGTGTGCTAGAGTACATTGCTGACCAAGGTTGACAGCTTGCTGAGTGAAGCAGGTATTCCCAGCATGCCCTCAGTACTCACCATTGTGAGCTCATTGGGCGAAGCTCCATACTGAAGCAGCATATTAATGATGTGGGTGTGGCCTTGCTGTGCTGCTTGATGAAGAGGTGTGTAACCGTTCTATCCACAGAATAACAGTGTCAATTTACATGCAAAACAAGGTAATATCTACAGTATATCGAAATGTCTTTACAAGCGACAAAGAGACTCACCTTTGTTTTGGCATTAGGCTTGGCCTGATTCTCTAACAGGAAGTTGGCTATCTTCATGTTGCCATAGTGACATGCCACATGCAATGGAGTGTAACCACTCTAACAGGAGAATATGAAAGACGAGAATTTCAGACACTGATACAGACACGCAGTACAGTCCACAATGAACCTCTCAATGTATCAGTCTGATTGTGGTGGTTAATCAATGGAACCTGAACCCTGACCTTGGTTTGAGCGTCAATTTCTGCTCCATGGTTCAACAGTACTTCAGCAACACCTGCCCTGTCATCCTGTGCAGCCAGGTGCAGCGGCGTGAGACCATTCTGATTATAAACACACACAGTGAGTCAAATTAATACGAATTCTCAACCGTGTGCTATGTGCGTGTGTAATATGCATATGTAAGTATGTTTACCTTATTGCCCATATTAACATTAGCCTGTTTGGTGAGAAGCAAGGACACGAGGTCTACACTGCCCTCCTGTGCGGCGAGGTGGAGGGGGCTGATGCCCTGACGGGTCACTGTGTTACACTCCGCCCCATACTCCAACAATGTTGTCCCAATCTCCAACTGATTCTTCTTAGCTGCAATATGGAGAGGCGTGTAGCCATTCTAAAGAGAATGAGAAAAACAAGATGCAAAGACACAGACATTTTTAAATAGAAATACTATGCAGGCATGCAATCATCTTTTCTTGTTTTTTTCCCCAAGTACTTTTCTTGATTACACAAACCAATCAGGATTTCTCAAATTTAGCAAAACAGAGACTGTAAGAAGTATCCAAGCTCTTAATTCCCCTCAAATTCCAAGCCTATTACCATGGTGACTACTTTAACATTACTCTAGATATTCCAACTCTGGGATATCCCAAAATGCAAGCCATGACATTTGGATCTGCAAAATCATATAATTATTTAATCTATATTTTTGTATCGTTTACCAAAAAAATATCTTAAAATGCTATAAACAAGATAAATTTACCTGAGAAAATACTTTTTTCTTTGAGCAGTAATCAAACATGCAAATGGTGATGGAAAAATATGAGATTGAAGGAAAAATTATATTTCAATGCGTTTGCATTTGCTCTACATCATTCTATCTAAATAAAGGCAAAATCATTGGGAAAAAAATATTTAAAAAAGAATACACAACTTTTGCAATGCAAAAGCATTGAAATATACATATTTTCTCCAATCACATTTTTTTCCATCACCATGTCCCTGTAGGGGCTCCAAACTAAATTTAGTGATATTTGCTTAAAACAAAAATAAACTATTTGAAAATGAAAAGAAAAACAAACTTAATGCAAGATATATTCTTTGACAATTTGGTTTCTCAGGTAAAATTGTCTTGTTGTTTTTTATACATTTGTTTCAGCTATATGTTTACTAGACCACAGTTTAGTTTAGTTTAATTTACTTATAGAGTTTATCAGATTTCCTGCAGTTTAACATCAACTTTTCAGCTAGAGACTTTATGAAATCCTCCACAGATGTAATTTGAACATGACAACAAAGTCACAAACATTGTGACTCTTGAGATATGATTTATGTAAGGCAGAGGCGGACAGTAACTAAGTACATTTACTTGAGTATTGTACTTAAGTACACTTTTTGTGCATCTGTACTTTACTTGAGTATTATTTTTTCTGGGAACTTATGACTTTAACTTCACTACATTTGAAAGACAAATATTGTACTTTTCACTCCACTACAGTTCTATCAAGGTCCTCGAAGTAGAAAGTCGTTAAGTAGCAGCTTTGAAAGTCACTGGGTGATTTTTTTCTTCTCTAAAACGTGACTTTTTCCTTTTTTTCAGACAGTTTATCAGTAATCACTCTTGTAGGGCTAAAACCATTGTTTTTAACAAAGGGTTTTGATTTCCCAGCATTTTTTTGAACACTGACCAGTTGCAAATTATATTTATTTACAACAATTCAATAATAAGAAGTTAATATTGTGGTATATATTAGACACAATATTGTCTGATTTTGCTCAATTGTGTAAGTGAAAATATTACCTATAAAGCCACAAAAGAATTGTTGTGCATCGTCTTATTAAAACACAATAGGTGTTGGACTTGATGCAGCACTGCACAGACCGTTCTGTGTTTGACATCAAAGTACTGTGAGAGCGATTAGACAGCATTTAAAAAATATTTGTTTTGGTGTCAAATAAGTCCTGCTGTTTTGCTTTTTTGTTAAAGCAGTGTTGCTGTTGTAAAGTTGTACAGCTACAGTTGTGTTGCTGGGTTTTAAAGCAGGTTTGATTTTTTTCTTCCTTATCACTCTGTATTTACAGGATTTCACTGTCCACTCTGTTCAAATGTGGATGAATGGTTACACATAGATGTGTGCTCTGTGCACACACTGTCAGAGCTGTGTGAGATCACTACCATACTGCTTTTGTTGGGGTGGGTAGGGGTGTTAATTTTTTTTTCCCTATAGGTTTTTAACATTCTAAAAGCTATTTATTTCAAAGATACTACAAGCTAGTCAGTGTATTCAGTAGGTGTAATGTATTCTAAGTTGCTTCAGAGGTATTGCGAATATTACGTACAACAATAAAACAGTGCATTGACATAAAAAAGGAAATTTACTTTTGGTACTTAAGTACTTTTAAAAGCAAGTACTTCTGTACTTTTACTTAAGTAAAAATCTGTCTTTACAACTTTTACTTGTAATGGAGTAATATTTGACAAGCAGTATCTTGTATCAAGTAATGGAGTTGAGTACTTTGCCCGCCTCTGATGCAAGGTCACTAATTGTTACACTAGGTCTTCTATGACAAACAGCATGGAAGGGTTAATCCAGCAACCCAGTCTCGATAAGTTGGAGTGTGTGTGTGTACCTTCGCAGCAGAATGAGGAGATGTTCCCTGGTCCAGTAGAAACAGAGCCACTCTCTGATTATCATAGTGAGCAGCCACATGCAGCGGAGTTAACCCAGTCTACAATATACACACAGACCCCAGCACGTTCACACAAGCAGACCCCAGCACAATCACAAACACCAACATGCATGCACACATACACACAAACACAGGATGCATGCATGCATGCCAGCACATACAGTACATGGGTGTGCACATGGGTGGGTGTATACACACACATACACAGACAGACACACACACACACACACACACACATACACACAGACACACCATGTTAAAGTTAGAGGGAATAACTCCCTGCAAACCACATTAAGCTATCCATAGTTTCACACTTATATTAAGCGAAAAACCCTTTCACAAGAGATGTGTCTTTCCTTCACACAGATTAAAGGAATAGCTCACCCAAAAATGTGAAAATTTACTCACCCTCAGATCATCCAAGATTTAGATGAGTTTGTTTCATCATTGGAACAAATTTGGAGAATTTTAGCATTACATAATTTGCTCACCAATAGATCATCTGCAGTGAATGGGTGCCGTCAGAATCAGAGTCCAAACAGCTGATAAAACATCACAATAATCCACTGCAACTCTCGACTCGACTCCAGTCCTTCAATTAATGTCTTGTTAAGCAAAAAAGCTGCATGTTTGTTAAGTAACAAATCCATCAAGACATTTTAACTTGAGACCGTCGCTTCTGGTCAAAATATGAGTCCATAATCCATAATAACTCATATTTTAATCATAAGCAATGGTTTGAAGTTAAAAATGCCTTGCCATAAAGATATGAAACAACACAACATGAATCTTTTCGTGTCACAAGACATTAATTGACGGGATGGAGTTGTGTGGATTACTGTGTTTTTTCAGCTATTTGGACTCTCATTCTGACGGCACCCATTCACTGCAGATGATCCATTGGTGAGCAAGTGATGTAAAGTTAAATTTCTCCAAATCTTTTCCAATGAAACAAACTCATCTACATCTTGGATTTCCTGAGGGTAAGTACATTTTCAGCAAAAAATGCATTTTTGGTTAACCCACTCCTTTAAGCTTCTGTGTCATATTTTCATATCTGTATTGTTGTACTTATTAAAAAGCTTAATCTATGTTAAGGAAACCAGACCCCTCATGACAGCACAGCTGACTTAATGACACACAGGAAAATCAGCAAAACTGGTCAGCTCTGTGAGTCTCTCAATAAAGCTAGTTGACAGTCATACTATGTAGCGCAAGAATAGTGAAGAAAGGTTGACACAGATGAACAGATGATGACAAATGAAGGCCCTGTCCCAAATGACGCCCTTGGCCCTTGTGGTTTAAGGCGTCACGGTTTGGCTGGTTAGCTTGGCCCAGTTAGACCCTGCTGGTCGATGTTGTAACTACACCATCTGGCTACAAAAATCAGGCTTCTTCATTAAAGGGAATTCAAAAAACGCCATGTTATCTGACTATTTTTTTGTAAGTACTTTAAACAAATATTTCATTACATTAGAGTAAATGTTTGACCAGTGCCCTATTTTTTTCTGACTTTTGAGGACTAATGGGACACCCCATGAACAAGCATGAGTGAAGTCCACATCACCATTTGGGACAGGACTAAGATGTGTTATGTAAACAAATGTAAACTGCCATACATATATGGGCATATTTGTAGATGTGCTTGTGCATGTTGTTGTGTGCATAATGTTGCATGATGGATTTGTTTACCAACCTTTCCTGCTGCATCCGGCGCAGCTTTTTTCTGCAGCAGAAGATTGGCCACTTCCAACTGCCCATACTTTGCAGCCACATGCAGGGGAGTGAACCCCTTCTGTGGATGTATATGTGGGAACAAAAGAAGGGGAGAGAACAAAAAAGGGTGAAAAAGATCCATAGTTTTGTTATTTTGATTAGAACAGAGTCAGCTTAAAGGATAAACAACTATGCACAAAAACAGTTATGCTGCTTAATTTTTTATTTTTTGGAAAACATGTGAAAAACTTTTTTTTCAGCATTATATGATGAATAGATAGTCATTTATTCTTTATGTAGTCATTTAATCTTTTTTAAAATTATAAATGTCTTTACTGTCACTTCTGATCAATTTAATGCATACTTGCTAAATAAAAGTATCCATTTTCTTACCAAAAAACTTGTAGTGACTCCAAACGTTAATGAATCTTTTCTTCATTTTACATCATAACTTCTTTGGTTACATTTTTCCTAAAGTCCTAAAACTTTGCTAACATCCACATTTAAATTAGATTTTAAATTCCAAATGTTTACTGTGGTCTCAGACTTATGAGCCCCACTGTATGTGGTCACACAGTACAGACACATACACACCTTAGTTGCTGCAGAGAGGGATGTTCCCTGCTCCAGCAGGAGAGCTGCTATCTCCTGATGACCCTCACGGGCGGCGAGGTGGAGAGGGGTGTAGCCAGAAGTGGTGGCAGCATTGGGTAACGCCCCCTTCTGCAGCAGCTGCTGCACAATCTCCACTTTTCCCAGACGGCTTGCTATATGCAGGGCTGTTTGGTCATCCTAAAAATTGTCATTATGGTAATAGAAAGGGAAAGAGAGAGACAGTGATGAGAGGCAAATCTGAAAATCTCATTTATCATCTGTCATGTTCTAATTATGTGTGTGGTGGGATGTGGACAGTGGTTTATTCAAATTTGAGCTAAGGTGTGTGTCTCACCTTGGCTTTGATGTCCACTTTAGCACCACTCTGTAGCAGGTATCTGACAACATCAACCTGGCCGGCCCTTGCTGCCATGTGCAATGCTGTTTCACCTCTCTACAACACAACATTTGATGAAGTGCATGTGAGTTGTAAGCTTTAATATATTAATACAAAATTAATTTTAAACTCATCAGTACATACTAATATTGTGTGATGGAGTATTTCTAATGAAAGAAAAAAATCAAAGAAGTCTATGAATTTTATTATGCATAAAAAATGTATCAAAACTTTAAATTAAATTAAAAAATATACATTTTATATTGATTTTCTCATTCACACTACAATCACATTTACATATATTAAGAACAATTATAATTATAAAAATTATATTAAGGAAGCATTTTAATTTAAAATATCCACCTCAAAATAATAATTAACAGTTATTTATAGTGAAATAATTTGAGTCTTCGCAAGACCACGTTAAGGCAGACAAGTTTTTCTTTCATTCAACATTCATAATTTGTTGTTTTTTAATGCTTGACAAAATTAATCAAACAAAATATGTCAATCCAGTCACATAAAATATCAATACATTTTTGTATGTTTTCTATTTTTTCTATAATACATAATTTTATTTATATAATTTCATTTGTGTTAATTTTTCTTGATGTTGCACAATGCCAACAAATTAATATATTCCATGTCTGACAGAATGTTTAAGATGATAGAAATGCATTTACAAATGTAAAAGTTTCACAGAATGACTCACAGTACATATAATGTCTCTTTGAGTGACACTGTACTTAAAGAGGAAACGTACCACATTGGTGGTGTTGGGTGAGGCTCCATGATGCGTGAGCTGTTTCACTATGTTCTCATGACCCATAAATGCAGCAACATGGATGGGCGTCAACCCCGACTAAAACAACCAAACAAAACACAAACATACTTTGAAACATATATAAAACTGCTTGTGCTATTACATTTCCCAAGCATATACACTAAAACTGTGTGCATTAAACTCCATTCAAAACTAAACGATGAATTTCTAGTGCTTAGTGTTTCTAGTGATAATTCAATATCACACAAGTTATCAATAAACATTCAATCCACATATTTCTCTCGTACCTCAGTGACTGCCTGCAGTGATGCCCCATGTTTCAGCAGCAGTTCCATCACCTTCACTCGGTTCTTCTTGCAGGCAATATGAAGAGGTGTGAAACCGTTCTGTTGATGTAGACACAAACATGCTCTGCTTGACTGAGATGCCACCACACCCACCTTTACCAGAGGTGGGTAACCACAAAAACCTTCCTCTGGTTGAATAAACCCACGGTGTTCAGTAATAAAGCTGTGAGTCACTGTTCAAATTAACTGTTTTAAACTTTACATCAAGTTATTTCTGAGGTTCAGGTTTATTTTTAAACTGTCCTGAGAATGTCTCAGTATTACAATGGCAACACGCTCGCATTGTGTCAGCCTCCCTGCCACAACTGTTTTTGTCTGTGTGAAGCGAGAGATTAACATTCATACAGCTACATCTGTTAACAGAGGAAAATGAACCTAGTCACCCCAAGAAAGAAATGCAGAGAGAAAGGAAACAGCACGAGGGTATTTTCTGAGTTTGAATGTGTATGGCTCTCTTTTTCTCTCTGCTCTCACCAGGGCTTTAGCGTTAGGGTTGGCCTTCTTGTCTACGATGACTTTGGCCACTTTGTAATGTCCGCAGTGAGCGGCCACGTGCAGTGCCGTCAGGTAATCATTGGTGACATCATCCACGGGAGCATTGTGCTGAAGGAGCAGCTGGACACAGTTCAGGTGATCCCCTTGGGCCGCCATGTGCAGCGGAGACAGACCATTCTATAGCAAACCAAAAAATAGCAATGGACATTTAAACAAGATTAATGGAAACAGATAGTGGTTAATCAATGGATTTTTTTTTTGGTGGCAAAATCCAATATCTTGGCTGATGGTCGCCATAAAACTAATACACTTAATTTAATTTTAAAGATAGAAAACAAAATAAATAGGTAAATAAATATGTCCTTTGCTGCAACTAAATTTTAATTAGTTTTACATAATATTTACTAAATTTTAAACAAATGATTTGAAAAAAAATTTGAATTTGTTAAAACATGCAAAAGATTGCTTTAGCAACTTCTTCATTCTGTAATCTTATCTGGAAAATTAAGGTAACACTAATTTTACAGTATCAGTAAATATGACATGAAGATGCTGGCATTGTCAAAATAAAACCTTCCAACACTTATCGGCCGAAAAGAAAAAAAATGATCACATATGCAGATATTTAGAAAATGCCAAATATTGATCAATATATGAGCCTTGGCAATACATCAGTTGACTACTAGTGATAGATTAAAATAAAAGTGCAGTCACATTAATGAATTTTGGTGAGCCAAAAATGGTCCATTGTCTATTGTCATTGGTGTAGTGATGTATATAAAGCACAGCTCACAAAGTCGCCACTTTCAAACCAAGCAACTGTCTGTTGCTCATGCTGCAAATTCACTTGACCAACTACTTGGGGAAATCTTTCATCCTCACATGAAATTCTTGATTGCATTGATTTCTACTGAAATTACTAGATCGCCTGTGAAAATTCATCAAACAATGGTAAATGTGACCACACATTAATGACAAAAAAATAATTTTGAGGGTCTTGTAAGTGTGACAGGAAATTCCTCTTGCTTTGTCACCTAAAGCCACAATCTATGGTGAAATATCAGTTTCCTGCAGTCAGGAGACAATTTGATAGCAAAGAGAGAGACAGGAAGAGGGCATGATGAACATGTCGCGTCTGTAGAAACAATGGCCACATGGGGGCAGTCTTGTATGGAAGCATATGCAGAAATTATGGGAAAATTGGTGATCAAACATACTCACACACACATAAAAGGGGCAGAATTATTATTGGGGTCAGAAAAGCAGTGGTCTTACTTTGGTCTTAGACAAGATGGGAGCTCCCCTGTCCAGCAGCATCTCAACAACCTGCTCATGCCCACTGCGTGCGCCGCAATGCAGAGGGGTTAAACCGTCCTATACACACACACAGACACACACGTACAAGCAAACACAAAGATAAAACGTTACATAATATTAAAAAGTACACTCTGAGATCATACTCTTAAGAACAGCTGATACAACAGACAAACCTCAGCACCTCCAGATGCTCCACTGACACTACATGCTGACCTGTTTAATATTTCTTGCAAAGCTATTCACTTTATGCAGTAATATATTGCAGTTTACTTCTTTGGACCTTGCCTGAAAGTTACCTTTACCAATGTGCCTATTTATTTAATTGTATTTATACATTTATATTTATTTTATGATTTTCGGTCACCAAATTGTATTGTTAAAGTGACATGACGTGTAGCCAAGTATAGTCCCATACTTGGAATTAGTGCTCTGCATTTAACCCATCCAAGTGAACACACACAGCAGTGAGTAGTGAACACACACACACAGAGCAGTGGGCACCAGTTGGGTGTTCAGTGCCTTGCTCAAGGGTCTCACCTCAGTCGTAGTATTGAAGGTGGGAGACCTTACGTCACTCCCCCACTACAATCCCTGCCGGTACCGAGACTCGAACCCACAACCTTTGGGCTGCAAGTCAGACTCTCTAGCCATTAGGCCATTGTGTGTCTATATAATAAACTGAAACTTGGTCTCATCTGTGATATCACTGAGGTCAAAGGGTGAGCAACTACGTATATATAAATGTAAGAACATCCTAAGAAGCCACCTGACAATTTCCTTAAAGTGAAGCCACGGAACCAGATTCATTAGAAACAACCTCTCTGTTAGTCTGTAACAATAGTAATTTTGCATATGTTATCAAAAGTTTTTTTTTTTTTTTTTTTTTTTTTTTTTTTTTTTTTGTTTTTTTTTGTTGTTTTTTTGTGTTTTTTTTTTTTTTTTTTTTTTTTTTTTTTTTTTTGTTTTTTTTTTCAACAAACACAAAAGTTTGGGGCTGGAAAAATATATTTATTAATTAAATCTTTTGAACATTCTAATATCAAAAGAATCAAAGAATCCTGAAAAAGTAAAATAAATGTAAAAATGTTTCCACAAAAATATCAAGCAGCACTGTTTTAAACTTTGATAATGATAACAAATGTTTCTTGAGCACCACATCAGCATATCTGAATGATATCTGAAGGATCATGTGGACCCTGAGATTTGAGCAATGGCTGCTAAAATTTAGCTTTGCCCATTACGAATATTTAATATATAATTATATATTAAAAGAGACACAGTTCTTTTAATTATTTCACAGTATTACTGTTTTTACTATATTTCTGATCAAATAAATGCAGCATTCTTTCAACAACATTTAAAAAATCTTAACAGCCCCAAACATTTGAATGGTAGTATAATTTGTAGTTAAACTTGCAGTTAATTTGTAGTACAGCATGTGCTTATGTGTGTTTGTATGTGTGTTACCTTGGTCTTGGCATCAATTTTTGCTCCTCGGTCCAGCAGCAACTTAACCATGTTTCCATTCCCTCTCTTAGCCGCCACATGCAGTGGAGTGATGTCATTCTGTATGCAACCCACACAAACAGCATAAGACACACAGCAGGTATAAGAGCGACACAATCACAAATTACAATCCCACTTCACAGAGATTAAATCAAAATGACTAAGTATGAAAAAACAATAATATATATTTCTGTGACAAAATACAAAATATTCTAAATGGCATACGACATGCATTGTGACCATGTGCATGTGACCCTCAGGCTAAAGCAGATTCATACATGAGTTTGTTTGGACTGTGCCGACCATATGACAGTTTAGAGAGTTCAGCTGGGAGAGCATTTGGCACATGTACACAGGCACATACTGTACATGTGAGCATGTTTGCTCACAAAGAGCCTTAGGCAGGTCATTTAGCTCATTCACCAGAACACTTATGGAGCATTTTAGGCTTCAGTCTGGTGACAATACTGTACAACATTAATGCAATACTGTCCCCGTGTGATGCTCAGAGGAACTACATGACCACAGTCATAATGAAACCAAGTCTAGCTGCATTTTGAATGGGAATCAGTGCACCTGAATGATCTATTCAAAAGTGTGGATTCCAAAGCATTTAGCATAAGGTCAAAGAGAAGATTTTAACAGATTATGGGGGACCGTTTGCCCTATAATCTGTTAAAATTGGTCAATCGAAGCAGTAGATGGTGTTGTGATTTTACCCTTGCCATGAAGTCCACTGCTGCTCCCCTATTTAACAGTAGTGTTGCTACGTTGATGTTTCCATAGTGGGCAGCAATGTGGAGAGGAGTGAAACCGCTCTGATGAAAAGAAAGACAAAGAACAGAATGGTTAAAACAATTATTTAGCCCATTTAGCTACCTGTGCTTCCTTTAGACATGTCTTTTTGTAAATATGGCTTCAGTTTGGGATTATCTGAAGACAGTGAGTTCTCTTACTACTACATATGATCCTCTTACTACTAAATGATCCTCTCATTTTGAATATGAGACGTAGCTGTTAAAGCAAGATGGAGGTGTCCTGCAGGCCTTCCAGTCATGGAGATTTCCATCTCAATTAGCCAATAATCCAACACAAAGCAGGTGGTGCTCAGCATAACCCTTCCCTGCCTCTGTTTGCGCTCTTATTTCCAAGGGAACGGGGCTCCACCCATTTTGAGGGGAATTATTGCAATTATTAGCCACAGGCGCAAATGGAAAAACAGCAGGGGTTTAAACATTTCCAGTTGCACACTAATAGACTATGACATTTACAGAACTGACTCTAGACTACAGACAACACATACTGTTACCTATGGGGAGAATTGAATAAACATTCTCATAGATTATCGCGATACAGTCATCATGATCAATGCATTCAAATTTCTATTCACTCAGAAAACCCTTTAAATGTTTATGCAGAGAATTATTTCCTGGGATGAGTTCATGGACTTGGAACATTGTGCTTAGCTCTTTACATGTGCTTGTTACTGTTAGTTTGCAATTTGGCAACGTTCTCTATCATGCAAAACTGTGAACTATAATTCTATCCAGCCAAACTGCTGTTGCTTGCCATGTGAGCAAATCTGACCATGCATTCTTTTTGCAACATTGCAACAATTCTAAACTGCAAGATTTCGAGCTGTTTCATTGATTTGTCTAAAGGCCCATGCACAAGCTCCAGGGAGGGAGGACTAAACAACCAGACCATCTCATCTCTGTAGCTGGCCAGCCGGGTTCCTCTTTCACAGCCAAACCAAATGAATACAATATCTAATGCTCAAATATATAATGCTCAAAGGAACAACATGCTACTTCCAGTTAGTAATAAAAGCTGTTTAATAGGTCAAAATTAAAATGTACCATTTTCTCACTTCTACTGTAGCAGGATTTGCCAGTGAAGTGACCTTTGCATTATGTAATACTAATTCTAATGAATTATCTTTGAATCTCCAAAATGCCAGATGGACTTTCACAAACTTTTTAAACCTTTTCACACAGTCCAAAATACTGTACTGCAATTATTCTTGTTTGGCATAAGAAAATCAAACCAGATAATTTTATAATAGTTAAATAGTAAATAGTTTTGTTGCAAAAACAAAAAGTTTGTGAATATTTTATGCTATATTTTATAATGTTATAGGTCTTAAAGACTCCATGAAATGGTTTGACAAATGCCATTTTAATTCCTGCAATATAGACTCTTTAAATTATTAAATTCTAGGTATTTCTTCCACAATCAATTGATGATTGAATAATGAAGGTGGTGGCAATTATAATTTAAAGGGACACATCAATATTTTGGAGGACTAGATCAATGAAATGAAATATGAATTAAATGAAATTAAATTAAATTAAATTAAATTGTAGTTGCCTAAAGTTAAAACTCCTATTGTGATATCACGGTGTCCCCTTAAATGTGAGCTATTGCAACGATCATGTTTGATCTACAT
The DNA here is from genome assembly GCA_018155175.1 of Sinocyclocheilus anophthalmus. NCBI lineage: Eukaryota > Metazoa > Chordata > Actinopteri > Cypriniformes > Cyprinidae > Sinocyclocheilus > Sinocyclocheilus anophthalmus. The sequence goes on along the minus strand of JADLZN010006588.1, from coordinate 260,026 downwards.
ATTGTCCCGCAAAAGTACCCTAGATCTAGTGATATTTTAATTCACATGTTGAGGTAACCTTTTGTGAAAACCTCTCTACAAACAGCAATATCTCATCAATGAGCTCTAAAAACTGAAACACTTGAATTAACAGTTTATATTCACCAATATCAACATCATTACCAGCAACCACACAAAACCACTGACACAAAACTCTTATAACCAATCAGAAAGCTGCATGTTGAGATGTGGAACCCCGGCCTGTAGCTGCAGAAATCAAAGCATGCTTCAGCCCTCAACCCAAAGCATGATCTCATTCTTCCATCCCCAGAGAGGGAGGGCACATAGCCAATAGGAGAAGAGAAAACAGGAAATGATACAAAAATAGAGATGGTACAACAAGGGTGGGAGCAACACTAGGGGGTGTTCTAGGCAAAGCAGGGGTGGAGGTGGGGGTCAACAGCTTAATGTTTATCGTGGGTATACCTCTGTCGTTCTATTCACCATCATCTATGTTGAGACGTGAGGAAAGGAGAGAATGGGCAGTTAGTGAACACTGACAGGTAAACGAAAACAAAGAAACAAAAGACACATATCTAAAAACAGGACTAAGTGTGGGTGAGCGAGTTAGAGGAAAAAATAACACATAAATCACAATTAAAAGCAGAACATATACAGTATATGATAATCTGCTCTTGATTACATTATAAAAGAAGGTGTGTGCATAAGAAATACATTTATTTGACCAGCATGATTCTGTTTCAGTAAAAACCTTGGGATTTAAATGAAATAAGTGAGACACAGGCAGTGGCGGCGTTTCACAAAACCATAGGGTATTGCAGTGGCGGCGTTTCACAAAACCATAGGGTATGGCAGTGGGCGTACATCGCATGGGGGGGGGGGGGGCGTGGGGCACACCACTATCACTGAATGGCACCATTTCAGTGGCATACCACTAAGCACTGAAATATAGGAAAAAGGATAGAAATATAATTAAACACTGCTTCATCAGAGTTGGTATTGTGGCTTTATCAGACACTTAACATTTTATGAAAAGCAAGATCAAATGGAGTTGGTTGACCAGCGAATGATCTGTGTTTTGTCTGTCATTAGAATGACTGTATCTGAGGCAGCTAGCGGCGACACACCGGCACCAGAATTAGTGCTATTTCGGTGAAAAGGGATTAGAGAATGGTTGAATACACTAAAATTAAAATGCTACTTTTAAATGTTGCATTTTTTATCGATATATTTAACCCATATTTATCCCATATTTAACATTAACAAAACATAAAACATTAATGGAGCATGCAAACAAGACATAAGGACAATAGACTGAAGAAAAAACATATAGGCCTAGATAACGAGACCAGATAACAAGATATTGGGTAACACTTTACTTGAAGGGATGTGCACAAGACTGACATGACACCTTCATAATCATGACACCTTCATAATCATGACATGACACATTTCATGAATATGAAGGAGGTTTTATGCATGTTTATGACAACTGTCATTGTGTCATTCGCTCAGTTATGTCATTTTTAATGCAAATATGACATTATTTGACCTAATCCTAACCTAACCTTACCCCTACCCTTACCCTTTTCCCTAACCATAGCCCATAACAAAGACCTCTCAAACAATGTCATCTTTGCATTAAAAATTACATAACTGAGTGAATGACACTTAATGACAGTTGTCATAAACATGCATAAAAAACCTTCATATTCATGACATGTGTCATGTGATGATTATGTATGTGTCATGTCATGATTATGAAGGTGCCAGTCTTATGCACACCCCTTCAAGTAAAGTGTAACCAGATTTTTTTTTTTTTACCATTTGTAACAATTTTCTATATTTAATACAATATTTATAACTGAACACGAATCAATGAACTAAATTTCGTGACTATGGCATGTACTGCCTTGAGATCGAGCTGAAACGGAACAAAAGTAAAGGCCTATTGGCTACAACTAGACGGCAAACGCTAAGACCCTTCTCCGCTCTTCAGACACACACACAAAATATTTGCCTTTACAGACATAGTGTTTCAGTAAAGAAAACGCTGCACTTATTCAAACATCAGTTATTTATTTACCCTTGCATTGCGAATAAGCGGAAATCTGTCTCCAGGCTGTGCAAGGCGCTTCATTCTGAATGGAGGCGGGGTGAAGTTATGAGGTTTCGCTGACAGTTTGAGGATCCATAGCGTAAGTTTAGTGACAAGCTCTTTTGAATGCTTGTCATTGGAAAAATATTTGTAAAACCCTCAGACATAAGAAAGACCAATAGCACTGATTTAAAATAATAATAACGAAATAAATAGAGATATGAAGTTTGGATAATTTTCCACGGCACATCTGACTGGGCTACGGTATGGCGACTGCCATACTCTGCCATACGGAAACGCCACCCCTGGACACAGGAAAATTGTGAGTAATGGCTGTTGCAAACATGTTTGCAAGCGTCTTTCAGACAGACCTTGGACTCGACATCCGCGTTGTGGTCATTCTGAAGGAGCAGAGCAGCAGATTTGGTGTCATCCTTGCGGGCAGCGATGTGGAGTGCAGGCAGACGGACTTTACCTTTCGTGTCGTTCTCTAACAACAGAGAAACCACCTGATCATGACCCTGCTGTAGGGCTACGGCTAACGGCGTAAAGCCATCCTAAAGAGAGGAAGAGAATCAGGCTTAATTATCAATTCATATACCTTATTTTACATTTATTACTGTATTTTGTTTCACAATATATACAATACCATTTGTAAACACTACTCTAAACTAAAGGTTTGGGGTCAGTAAGACTTTTTGAAAGATACTTTTATTCAGCACTATGCATTAATTGGTCAAAAGTGAAGTAAGACATATCGTTATTTTAACAAATACTGAGAAAACTATAATGGTTTTCCCACAAAAAAAGAAGCAGAACAACTTTTTTCAACATTGAAATATTAAGAAGTGATTACCAAATCAGCATATTGGATTGATTTCTAAAAGGTCATGCAACACTGAGACTGAGTTATGGGTGCTGATAATGTCGCTTGCTGTCACAGAATAAATTTAATTTTAAAATAATTTATTTTAAATTTCAATAACATTAATAATATTAGCAATAATTCACAATGTTTTTTACTGCATTTTTGTTCAAATAAACGTAGCCTAAGTAAGCATAAGAGACTACATTCAAAAACATAAAAAATCTTACCACAAAACTTTTACCGTTATATATATTTATATATTGGAAAAAGATATGTGAGGAGTAGGAAGCATGTATCTGTGAACTGCTCAAGGTCGCTCTGGCTTACCTCAGTAATCAATAAAATACTCACACACGCGCGTGCACGCACTCACACACACACACACACACCTCTGTGGCAATGCTCTGGCTGGAGTTGTTCTCCAGGAGGAAGCGCACCACATCCTGATGGTTTTCCTGTGCAGCCATGTAAAGTGGGGTAAAGCCATTCTGAAACAAACATTACATTAATGTTATATATACATTTGAATGATTTCTTTAATTTTACTATGGCACAGATACAGAAATGGGACATTGAGACCTACAAAATATTATCATAATTCTCTAGCATACATTTAATACATTAAAAAACAACAACTGGATACCTAGCTAATTAGGTGATATCCCCCCACCTTTTCATCCCCTATTTTATCCTTTTTTAATACTGAAAAATGTTATAAAGTTATATTTCAAGATGCCCTGTAATATATATAAACTGTAAACAAATATTTTAGAAGCCATGAAATGGACACTTGAGACTTGATTTGAAATACACAAAATTCAGAGTCTCATATGTTCTACTAGACAGAACTACACTCTGCTGAGCAACCCACCCCCTCCTCTCAGCAAAGAAAAATAAATCAGAAGTGTTCCAGTGTGTTCCTGTGGCTCAGTGGTAGAGCAATGCGTTAGCAGCACAAAAGATTGTGGGTCCGATTCCCAGGGAACACACATACTGGTAAAAAATGTATAGCCTGATTGCACTGTAAGTCGCTTTAGATAAAAGCGTCTGCTAAATGAATAAATTATTATTAATTAATTATAAATTAAAGTGAAAAGTTGTATTTGAATTACTTCATATGCATGAAACATGAACCATTGCTGCAGTAACCAGACAGCCAGGTTGCCATGGCAAATCTGTCATTCTTAATATTTTTGAAATCATCTGAGATTTCCCCGGAGAGGGCAGACCCCCATTACACCCCCTACTATAACCTCAGTGACCCTGTTCCCATGGCAACACAGAGATGCTGACAGTGCAGGTAGGAGAGGGCAATACTTTGTGATGATGAAGCATCAAGCAGAGACACAGACTCAGGCTCCCTACTAACGTGATTTATCTTTATTACAGTGGGGGAAATATTTATTTGATCTCCTGCTGATTTTGTAAGTTTGACCACTTACAAAAAAATTAAGGGTCTATAATTTTTATGGTAGGTTTATTTTAACGGATAGAGACAGAATATCAACAAAAAAATCCAGAAAAAAAACACATTATATAAAGGTTATAAATTGACTTGCATTTCAGTAAGTAAAATAAGTATTTGATCCCCTACCAACCAGAATTCTGGCTCCCACAGATTGGTTACGTGCCCAAATGGAACACAGATTATCCTGTTCACTTTAAAAATCTACTCCTAATGACCCCCCCCCCCCCCCCTCCATCTCTGTTATGAGTATAAACGCACCAGTCCCTAAAATGTGTATCTTCCATTCCAAACTCTCCCACCACCATGGGCAAGACCAAAGAGCTGTCAAAGGATGTCAGAGACAAGATTGTAGACCTGCACAAGACTTGAATGGGCTACAAGACCATCAGCAAGAAGCTTTTTGAGAAGGAGACAACTGTTGGTGTGAATATTTGGAAATGGAAGAAATACTAAATAACCATCAATCGCCCTCTGTCTGATACTCCATGCAAGATCTCGCCTTATGAGGAAAGGATGGTCATGATAAAGGTCAGGGATCAGCCCCGAACTACACAGGAGGAGCTTGTTAATGATCTTAAGGCAGTTGGGACAACAGTCGCCAAGTAAACCATTGGTAACACACTACATTGCAATGATTTGATATCATGCAGTGCCCGCAAGGTCCCCCAGCTCATGTACAGGCTCGTCTGAACATCTAAATGATTCAGAGAAGGCTTGGGAGAAAGTGCTGTTGTCACATGAGAACAAAATTGAACTCTTTGGCATCAACTCGACTTGCTGTGTTTGGAGGGAGAGAAATGCTGACTATGACCCCAAGAACACCATCCTACAGTCAAGCATGGAGGTGGAAACATTATGCTTTGGGGCTGTTTCTCTGCTATGGGTACAGGATGACTTCACCGCATTGAAGGACCGATGGACGGGGCCATGCACCGTAAAATTCTGGATGAGAACCTCCTTCTCTCAGCCAGAACACTGAAGATGGGTCATGATGGATCTTCCAGCATGACAATGACCCAAAAAGAAGCACATTAAGGTCATGGAGTGGCCTAGCCAGTCCCCAGACCTTAATTCTATAGAAAATCTGTGGAGTGAGCTGAAACTTTGAGTTGCCAAGAAACCTTAAGGATTTAGAGAGAATCTTTAAAGAGGAGTGGAACAAAATCCCTCCTGAGATGTGTGCAAACCTGGTGACCAACTAAAAGACACGTCTTACCTCTGTGCTTGTGAGAGTTTCTCCACCAAGTTTTGCTTGGGGATCAAATACTTACTTGACTCACTGAAATGCAAATCAATTTATAACCTTTGTACAGTGTTTTTTTTTTCTGGATTTTTTAGCTTGATATTCTCTCTATCCGTTCAAATAAACCTACCATAAAAATTAATAGCCCCTTCATTTCTTGTAAGTGGGCAAACTTTAACAAATCATTAGGGATCAACAATCTTATTTTCCCCACGTGTGTCTTGCATTTATCTTTTGATTCAAAATCTGTTCTTTTCTTTATTTGTAAGTGTCTAATTCAATGTGTTGTTTTTGTGATGGCAAACAGTAACTTCCTTGCTCCTTTGACACAAAAAGCCATGTAGACAAACTCCCATGCAAAAAACAAAACATTCTTATTCCATTTACTGAAACTAAATCTGTAATTGCATCTTCAGACCATACAGAGCCTAAGCACATTAACTATGACTGCTCACATAACAACACATCAATTCTGTAATAAACTGAGTCAACAATCTCAATAATTCACAAATCGACTATATCTTTTTAAAGGTCATAGAGAAGATAAAAACAATAATGAAAAATCTAATTATGATTTATTTGGCACAAAAGAATCTGATCTGCCACAAAAATTACACAATAAAAGGCTGCAAAGGTATAGAATATGTCCCTTTTTACCCGTGTTTACATCTGTATGTACTGTGTTGAGCTCAGTGAATAAGTATTATTACTGCACTCTTAGTAAAAATTTTTTTTTTAAAGGTGGCCCCCTTCCACTTACTTGGCTTCAGTTTAAAGCAGTGTGTGTGTGTGTGTGTGTGTATTTGGGTGCTCATTGGCTGGTCATCTAAAATAGAAACAGATTAAGAGTGTACATGAGCTGCCTTGCAGGAATGTTGGATGATCCAACCCAATGATTATGTGTGTGTGTGCATATAAAAGTTTGTGGAGTCTCAAGTGTGTACCTGGCTCTGTGCATTGACGTTCGCCCCATTGGTCACTAGCTCTCTCACCACTTCCGTCTGTCCCGCCAGTGAGGCGATGTGCAGCGCTGTGTTTCCTTTCTGGAAAGATGGAGAAACAACAGTGAGAGAGAATGAGCGGCATCTCTCGATTAATCTCTCCACCACCTGTTTGTATCACCCCCATCTAATGGACGCTTTTGTCCCACTGGCGTCCCCCCAACCACCATTCCATCCCCTCTGCCAGAGAGGTGTTGTTTCCGCTGGCCTGTAATTTACCTCCACACACACACACTTCATTCCTGTTGAGTGAATGCAGCACTAGAGGCTTTTTATACCCAGCGTGAACATGCTCACAGGAGCAGAGAACACCATGTGATATCAAACACAGATACAAACGTCTCCTCGAGCTGGAGGCTCAGAGTGTGTGTGTCTGTGTGGGTCAAACTGACCTTGGTTGCTGCATCTACGTTGGCGCCCAGTTTGAGCAGCTCGGCCACCACATCCACATGCCCCTCTTTGGACGCCAGGTGCAATGCATTCAACCCATTCTGAAACACAAAATGCAAGTTCTGCTAGTGAACAGTATGGATGTGGTTGTCTGCCAGACAGGAGCAGTCCAGTATAAACCAGCCTGGACCAGAATGGTCTTTTTTCTTTTTGAAATAAGTTTTTTTAGGCTTACAGAGGCTGCATTTTATTTGATTAAAAATGCAGTAAAAATATTAATATTTTGAAATATTATTACGATAACGCCAGTCTTCAGTGTTACTGATCCCTCAAATCTTTTCTATGCGATGTGGGTTCAGAACCTTTCCTTTCTTTTATTATGTTGAAATACTTAAACAATTTCTTCAGATTTTGAATAGAATTATTTGAATATCATGTTAAAGAACAGCATTAAGCAGCCTTAACACACAATTTCACTTTACTGTCACCCCCCCCCCCCCCCCAATTATTTTTGAACAATATTATAACATCTAATCATCACATGCATATATTATGGAAATATACTGTGTATTACTAAAAATGTACAGTACAGCAAAACATACGCCTACTATGGAAGACACTTTTGTCACAACTGTAAATGTGATCATTTACTTCCATCATTCTCAGTAATGATGATGATATTGTTACATCCTGTCACATTTTAGCAGAAATGATTCATACCTGATTACAGATGTTGATGTCGACACCAGTCTTCAGGTAGTCGAGGACCTTCTCAAGGTTCCCTGCCCTCGCTGCCCGCAGGTAACTGGCATTGCTGTCCGGCTGCAAGTAATAAGAGAAAATACAGGAGTTGATTATTCCAATGACAAGGTCAAAGGTCAAATCCAGGACAACTTAGGTCAAAACCGGATCAAATATGAACAAAGCAAACGTATTTACAGCATTCAGCTCATTAAATCATTGAATTGCAAAGAAATTGAAAAAATTCATACCAACTCCATCTTTACTCAGTGCCATTTGTCTCCACAAATACACACACACATATCCAGGAAAACATCCGCTTTAGTCTACCAGTCGACATCCTACAGGGAAACTACGATCGCAATGTGACAGAGGATCAAAGTTGCACAGAACACCTAAAACATTGGCAGTCCATCTCTCAGCAGATATCCCAGCGTTCCAGCTGAAGATCCAGCCAAAAACAGCTCGTCTCTCATCAACGGATACGGAACAGGACACTAAATAATGGCTATTATTCTGACACAGGTTTCCGCCCACTTTCCGTCCTGATCTTTCAGTCTCTCACTCAGTATAAGTTTTCTCTTCTCATGCGTATATGAGAAAGAGAGCAGGATTTGGGAGAAAACACAACGTGTGTGTGTGAGTGTGTGCCTCGTGAATGTGTCTTCTTTCGTCAGCCTCAGTTTGATTCGGGGACACTGCACTTGACATAAGAGGACACACAGCAAAATTTCAATACATTTTATCTCACTCACACATAAACACACACACTTTAATTAAGAATAGGAGAGGGTTATCTCGGAGACAGGCTCACATGGGGAATTCCTCTAAATGAGAGGCTATATTTAGTTCTCACTAAACCCAGGACAAACTCCTCCCTATATCTACCATCAATGTGTGCGTGCTGGCAAGAAGATCTGGAAAGAAAGGTTCACTTTCCAAAAGTAACTCATTTCGAGTTGAAAAGAGGAGGCTATGCTGGTGTATTACGGAGATAAATGGCATGTATTCATCTAGTGACCAAAACACTCAAGAACATATGTGCGTTTTTGCAATGGTGTGTATGCTTCGATATTCTAGCATAAGATTCCCAGCTCATAATGAACTCTAAGCTCATTAGCTAGTCATTTGCTCAACCTATTCCCCTGGGGAAACCTCCATTTCTTGTGTGTGTGAGTGTGTTTTTGTATCATCGGACACTTACAGTCTGTGCTGTATGAAATGATGGATTAAAAGCACATGCAAAAGATGCCTTTGCTCAGAGGGTAATGGTTACGGTAAACAAATTCTGCCCCTCACACACACAATAAAAAGACTGAGAGAGAAAGGACATTGTATGTGTGTGGCAGTCTTTTCATGATTTTCCCCTCTTATCTCTGAGTTAATGAGTTTTTCCAACTCCTTCCCTGGAGGATTCTAGCTGGGAAAATAACACCCACACACACCCACTATCATATATATAATCGCAAAGAAAATCTGTATTAAATAATAGGGATTAGGTGTCCTAATGGTAACTGCTTCTAACATAATGTTGTAGGTTATCCAAAGCATGGTTCCATAAGGATGCACCGATACCGATACTGGTATCGGTATCGGGCCTGATACTGAGCTCCTATACTCGTACTCGTTAAAATGCCCCGATACCAAACGCCGATACCACACAGCATGTGATAAGTGCCATATTCAGACAAAGAAACACCGATAACAGATAGCAGAATGGAGTTATTAGAGATTCAAGATGTCTACAAAGTATATGTATGCAATAAATATAATGTTAAACATTCAGTATTGACTGTATGGCTGATGTGCGTGAGTTGATAAGCAAAGTGCGCTGAGTGGATTGAGCGTGCGGCGGGCGCAGATGCACAAGCTTGTCGAGTGAATATCCTTTCTCACAGACATCACTGGAAAGATTGTAGTTCGGTCGGATATGTCAAAAACAAGTATAAGTAAAACAATGCACAAGTTACTTAACTATAGGGAGAGATAGAGAGAGAGAGAGAGAGAGAGAGAGTGCGCGCACTTCTGTTGTGTGATCTTTATTGAAGTTCGCTCACTTAGCACGCAATATTTGGATTAAAACTAAATCGAAAAAATAAGACCATTTATAGGGGCATCCATTATAAACAATTTATTTTTAACCTTAGGCATACAATACTTTCTGGCGAAAGTGAATCTAGCAGCCTGTGTGAATGCGCTAGCTGTACTACTGTCCTCTCATTCTGCACCAGTACAAATACGTTGCGTGTGTTTTGCTTGGTCATGAGTGTTTCGATATGAGTGGCTTTGGAATATGAATCGCTGCATGTTTCAGATGAAAAAACACAGTTAGGAGATTTATAACGAGTGGTTCCCGGCATTATTACAGCAAAGCGCGTGATTAAACTACTAAGCCGCCACAATGGAGCAGCTCTAATGCGATTAAATTAAATATGATGTACCATAGAGCAAAAAAAATAAAAATGAACAGTGAAAGTAACAAAAAATTGTAAAATACATTTTAATGGCCATAATTAGTGGAAAATACTCGAGATATACAGTCCAACCAAAGACTTACTATGGGTGCTGACACTATAGCTCATTTATTTAATTAGGGATAGCAAAATAAACTAAACTGTGATATACCCAAAAATTCTTCATACAGTGGGCTACCAGTAAAATTGACAACAATATTGGACCACAAATTATTCAGACCGAGTCCTGGAAAAAACTGTAGTGAGGTTTGCATGCAGCGGGTGACAGCCTGCCCGGAGACATATGCTGTCAGTTAAGGCTAAGGGTTGCCCGATTACATTGATAGTTTGGGGCAAATTTGACACGCTGTATAATAATTTTTGGTTGATTGTAATTTATTACATACCTTTCTATCAAAGTTATCTGACATTACCAAGATGAATTTGTTCTGACACAGTTTAACTGAGTTTCTGTCATATTTTATTATAATTTTCTAAACTATAGCGAATAAACTGTGATAATGTGAGAAATGTTGAAGGTGTCTGATTAAACGTTGGTTTGACTGTATCTATTTGATAAATGAAGTTAACCAACTAAAATTATACAATCCGCTTTTGGTTTTCCTTGTACCCAATCATTTTAACATGTAAATGCATGAATATCGGTATCAGGTGCTCGTATCGGCAAGTACCAAAAATAAATGTATCGGTATCGGGCGAGTACTGGAAAAAGTGGTATCGGTGCATCCCTAGTTGCCAGTGAATGGGAATGACTTCCTGTCCTGTTATCATAGTGCCCTTGAGTAAGACTCTTAACCCCTCATTACTCCGATGGGATTGTCAGTAAGTACAATGAAAGCTCTAAATTAAAACTCTGCTCAGTCTTTTATGCTTACCAAGTCTGCTTTTATTTGAACAAAACTACAGTAAAGAGTAGTATTGTGAAATGTTAATATAATTTAAATAAATGTTTTCAATTTTATTTTAAACTGCAAGTTTTTCATCCAATGGCAAAGCTGAATTGTCAGCAGCCTCTTGTCTTCAGTGTCACATGCTCCTTCAGAAATAACTCTAATATACTGATTTGCTACAATAAACATTTAGTATTTCTAGCCACACTTGTATATATCAAAACTGCTGTGCTGCTTAACATTTTTGTGGACACTGTGATATATTTTTCAGGATACATTGATAAAAGTTCAAACAGATTTTATTTGAAATAAGAATCTTTTGTAACATTATAAATGTCTTTACTGTCATTTTTGATAAATTAAATGAGCCCTTGCTGAATAAAAGTATTAATTTCTTTCAAAAAAATAAACGTACTGACCTCAAACTTTTGAACAGTAGTATAAAGGGATGCTAACCTGCTAAACAATTGCTATCTTAAAAGCATGACATGCACCACACATATATCCACGCATGTACATTCATATACAACCGACAAAACAGTATCACAGGACGCAAAAAAAATCCATAAAACATTGGAACATTTAATTCTAAGCTTTACATTACCTTAACACTATTCATAACGTCAACACAATCTTCACTTCACCTCGATTTCGAAAGTTTATCTTCATCTGAACAGATCCTAATTTATCTTTTGTATCTCCTTAGTATTACACAAAAACCACACATGCTTTAGTCACCACAGAAGATAAACATTTTCTCACTAAGTCAAATATAAAGGTGGTTTTCGTGGGAGGTTGTGAGAAGCTAGGCAAAAACGTCTTAATTTTGACTGAATGCAAACTCTAAGAAGTCCCATTGTGGACACACACAGGTCATGAATTGCCATTGTGTAGTTATGTTTGCACCTTAAAAAACTGGTGCTAAGTGTTACTTTCCGTTAAATGTTAACATTTATTGTTTATATGTACAGGTTTATAATTGTTTTTTGACAGTTTCTAGAAGTATTTGTTTTAGATGTGCACAGTGGAGCACTTACTAAACACAAGTTTTGTTACACTGCCAGGTATTTAAAACAATTGTTTGTATCTTGCTTTGCACTTGCCAAGGTGTTGTGGGTGGTTTTTAGGTGGTTTCTTCTTGACTCAAATCAAACAGTACCCACCACCTAATCTGTCTATGAGATTTTTTTTCTAGTCTCTTTAAATCTCACTAACGATGTGTGAAAAACCCTAGTGGTAACAACCTGTATGTCAAGTGTCAAGCTCTGAATCTGTATAAATCCTCACACTGTATAATTCATCTCAAGCATGGAGATTTGAAAGCCCTCTCTGTTTTAAAATAGTAAACATCCATATTTCAGTGTGGGAAATTCTGTGAACACTGCATGTACAGTACGCACAGTATAGTGGAAACACTCTGTGCTACCTCACACACACAGTTACAGACACACAAACACACACCCAGTGGAGTTACATAACACATTCTCTAGTGTACAGCTGTTATTAAAACATCAGAGATACTGGACTGAAAGAACGACGTGAGCAAAGGGAAGAGAAAAGGTCATAGTTGATAAAAATGATATGACACTATATCTGAAAACAAAATGTTAATGTCTGTACAGCTGTTGTTCATAAAAGAATAAGAGTATTTAAACAGCTGACACAATAATACCCTGGTTTCTGCCTCTTTGTCTCAGTGTCTCTTCAGGTCCTAGATAAGCAGTGAGCTCAAATCCTGCATGATCGGCAAAAAAACAAAGCTACCCTGGCTGCAGACAGGGCAACCACACACACACATTCCTGTCTTCAATCTGAACAGACAACATCAGCACCACTACATGCAGCTACAGTCTTGAAAATAATGTAAAACAACATGTTGCGATTTACAGTCAGAATGAACCGTTTCTGGTTGGTTTTTGCAGAGGAGTTGGTCAGTTCAGACTGTCTGGGTCAGACATAATGGGCGGCATGGGACAGAAAAAGTGAAGCTGCTTGGTATTGTTTAGTTTTAAAATGCCTCCTCCACTCCTTTTCAGCATGTCTGTTTTGATTCTCACGTCACCCATTTTTATAACATAACATCCCTAAGACCTGGAACCGATTCATATCCACTGTTCCTAATTTAAAGTAAGTAAGTCCAATTATTTACCATATTCTATAGGCTTAAAAGAGTACAGAGTACAGAGTACAGACATAATTATTTTCATGTTATGGCTGATAACTGATCTATACTACTTTGTTTTAAAAAAAGAAAATAAACTAAACACACAAAACACTATCATTGCATGAGCACAGCAATTCTTAAAGAGGAAGTGCTCTTCAAGATATAGTGCTATTAAAGGGTAAAAATTTTGCCATAATCTATCACTTTCCCTTTAAATTTGAAAACTAGACATTATTGCAAAATTAAACTCTATAAGCACAGATCCAAGACTGCAACGTCTCTCCAGCCTCAGCATCACAATAAAATTGAAGCCCCATAGTCACAATAGCTTAAAGAGGTAGATTCATACAGTCATGAAGGTACAGAGCATTGTTAGGTAAATTAGATAAAGTGGTCTAGAACAGGAACAGTAGTGAACATGGCAAAGAGCCTTCAAGCACCAGGACACTGTGTGCTTGTGTTATCATGCATGCACACACACACACACACACACACACACACCAAGGTCAGTAAAAAAGCACTAGAGCAAAGGTAGAGTTGGAGTGCCTGACCAGTATGAATGTCAAACTGGTGGTAATAACATCAACACACATGAAGCAGATCTAATTTTGCATGTGATACAACCTTGGCAACAGAGCCGCTCTTCACATAAGCAGTAAGTTACTCTCTGATATCTGTGAGGACATTTACCTCTGTCGGATTCTGCAAACAAAATCTAAAAATCTGAGCCCAGCGAGACCAATAGATCAGACTTTGCACCATTTAGAATGCAGAGGAGTTTAAAATTACCAGCAGTGCCAAATATATCATGTATTCAATAAATATGTTAATAAAAGGTTTGAAGGACAAAATCTGACTGGGGTTGAAGCAGATGAAGAGCAAGAGCTTTTCAGAGTCTCATACAATGAACCCAAGCATTTCCCAATCATTCCTAAAACGCCTATTTAAAACAGCACACACTTCCCAGCCATTCCCAGTCATGTTTGTAGAGTACTTACGGGTGAAAAATAGTCAGCAGCCTCTTCCACCGCCATTTTTCCTGCAGTCCCACAGAAACCCGATCACTTACTTCTCTAGCTCTGCGGCCAGCAAGGTGCCATTCAGTCATGTGATGTGTGAAAAAAATGCCCAGGCAGCAGGATGCTCAAAGACACGTTACCACGAGTACGGATACAAGGATACGATGATCCCCAGTACTACAGTAAACACAAAGTCACTTTGAATCCAACCTTCTCTGTTCATCTATTCTCTTTTACAACTTGACCTCTCCTTCTGTGTCAAACTAAATCGACTTTTCAGTTTTCTTTCTCTGTTCACAGTTCTGTTTATAACTTCTGCCAAAACGATCGCTCTCTTTCTTTATACAATGCTCCCTCTCTCTTTCTATGTATCCAGTGGGAAACAGCTCCAATGTTCATTTAAAAATGTGCATCATTTACACCGCTGCCATGTTTTTATGAGATTTGCTCTCTGATTTTCTCTCTCTTTCTGTCATACACACTGAACACAGAGGGTGGGGGTCTTTTGAATAGTGATATGAGGTGCTAAGGGGGTCCAAATATAGCAACTGAATCCAATGTATTTGCTAATAGGACTCCCTTTCCCTCCGTTCCACAGTCTCCCCCTCCCTGCAAACCCTCATGTGCATGGTGCTAATCTGCTCCCTTTTTGGATAAAAAGAGTGTGTGTGTGTGTTGTGTGTATGTGTGTGTTTAGGACTGCTGGGGGTTGGTTTATTAGGTTTAATGCAGGGTTCATGGTGCCGCTCAAAAAAGGATTAGGAGCATTTCCCCCAGTATTAAGGCCACCGCACCATCATGTAAAAAACACCCCAGCTGTAGCTCTGACAATGGGATGAAGCGTGTCACCCGTTATAAAGTGACACAGGCTGTGTTGTTTAAATACTGTGCTTTGTGTCTGTTTGAATATACTGTTCTGCTGAATATATCGTTGGGCGTTTGTTTTTTTTCCGTTGTGTGTATCGTCAGTATTGTGCCCATGTGTTTATGGAAAGGGGGAGTGGCCTAGAGCTGTGTGTCAGACAGACACATAATGTGTGAACATATGGAGAGCTAACTGCCATTCATTTTACAACAAATGATTTATAAAATGATCTTACTCTTGCTCTTTAACATTAATGAGTTTAACTGTATACATTTTAAAGCTCACATCAAGAGACTTTAAATTAATAAATATTAAAAACATGATTTCAACAGATACTAACAAACTTTTTACTAACACAGGTCAATCTGACAAAGAACATTCTCAAAGATCATTTAAAAGTTGTACAATGAAAATGGTTTATTTAAAATCAGCATAAATTAAATGTACAACAACTACTACATAATGTGTAGAATATTTCCAATATAATATAGTGATTCTATTGCATATTTACTTTAATTATATTTATTTAATAAAAAAATTACTACTTTTCAAATGTAGAGGGTGGTATGATTAAAAAAATAATTATTTTCTTTCGCATGATGCATTATTGTCAAAATGACAGCACAGCTTGTAATAATAAAACAAAGTTCCTTGATCACCAAATCAGCATATGAGAATGATTTATGAAGGATTATGTGACACTGTACTGTACAGTAATGTAATGTAATGGCGGATGAAAAAAAATCTTACAGTTCCCAAACTTCTGAACAATGGTGTATATTTAGTAAGTTTTTGCAATACAGTAATGAAAATTAGATGAATAATATGAAAATTAAAAATCTAAACAGTAATAAAAACATATATCATGTTATGCAAAACTAATTTCTTGATCTTTGATTATGTGTGTGAAATGATCTGGACATGTTTTTGAAAAGATTTGAATGATTCACCAAATAGCTTCTTCTTTAAACCCCTAAAATACTGTTGTTTAGACATATTTCATGATACACATCACATCTGCAACATTTTTTAAATTATTTATGAATGCTGTTGTTCCAGTTTCATTCTGGTTTCGGTTACTCTCTCTCTAAAACATATATGTAGAAATATAGACATGCACTTCATACAGGCGTTCACACATACACACACACTGATTATGCAGAGAGGCATCCCATGATGCTTTGGGGTGCATCACAGGTCTCCTCGTTCTGGGATGGTGGCATTGCTATGGCAACAGAGGAGGAGGGGAGAGAGAATGTGATCTGAAGGAGCTCAAGATGTTCGGTAACCGTGGTGATGGTTTCCCTCAATGACCTCCACCTCATCAGCCACTTACGGAGAGTGTATGAGAACCATCATTCTCTCTCTCTCAAATACAGTCAGACACACAGAGGTATTCACATGGGCTACACCTGCTTTAAACCCATGGGCACTGAAGGATTTCCAGGCTTTCAGAAATAGGGCAGCATTTCTAGAAGGACAAATGAGCTTCGCTCCTACATAACAAAATACCAACACAGATTCTGGATGTAGCAATGAATAGTATTTAAGTTAGCATTTTCACTTAGTTTGGATTTGACAGGTTGTCAGTAGGCCTACTGTATCTGGATGTATGTTTGTTATTTGTGATGATGTTGTGTTTGTGTGTGTTCACTGTGTTTTCTGAAAATGTGAAATGTAATGCCCGTTGGCAACAGTCTTTTAACATATAACGCAGAGTCATGGCAGGAAAAGTTCTATGATGGACACAGGAAGTGAGGTGAACAGTACTACAAACACAGAGTGACTGCAAAGAAAAACTAGCAATGATGACCTCATCAGAATATGACTGATATCCAGACTCACACTGGACCCTAGTGGAGAAATCCAATACTACTGTCTACCTCATAGAAACAGATGAACAAAAACATCCATACACTCTCCTTTTTTGTTACATATGACATGGCAAAATGCTAAAGTAAACATGAAAACAAAACTGACCCTATTTACTTTACTGGTACTGGTTATTTTGTGAATGTTTAAGCAGCGCAAGTTATTTAAAAAAATATTTGTTATTTTTTTAATCAAACTTAAGAACAACAGATAAAATCAAGGCCGCCCCTGATATAAATTTTTTATTATTACATACTCATAGTTACAGAAATAAATGGGTTGCAATGCCGTGTCCGTGACTATTAGCCTATCTGCATCAAATTATGTAAATGTATAATAATAATAATAATAATAATAATAATGATATTGTTATATTTTGTATAATCCCCACCAACCACTTAGCAATTTATAAGAATACTACCTACTACTAATAATAATTACTTATATTAATATGAAATTTAGTATCTTTTTTATACTAATTATAATTTTTTTTTTTATTGATTATATTATTATAATATTTAAATCAATTACACATTAATCACATTAATAATTGTTGTTGTTATTATTAATGAATATAACATTATTATTAGATTATTATGATGAGGATATACAGTCTTGCATCAGCCAATCAACAGATCAGTCAATTAAAGAGGAGATCAAAGATGTTGTGAATAGTTCATGTGAGTTCAGGCAGCTGGAAGCACTTTAAACTCTCTCTCTCTCTCATGTTCTCTCTGAGGGGCAGCAGTTAATGTGTGCCGGCATGCATGAACTTGCGAGTGTGTGTGTCTGTGGGTCTCTGGGGGCAGAACAGCAGCATGCGACCCAGAATCCTGCTTCTACAAGGCATTTATCTTTATAGAGCCAAACCATCCTCCATAAAACCACATCTGACACACACAGTGAGAAAAAAAAAAGTTTAAACTCATTTTCTGAATTGTGTGTGTGGCCTCAGCACCCAGGTGCAGACCGTTGCAGATGTTGGATGCAATATTGTATACATGCACATGTTTAAATCGTACATGTTGTAATTTTGTTTAGAATATTGTTTACAATAGCCTATATTTTCTAAACTCAATGGATATTCATAACACAACCATATCTGGGAACATGCAACTGCCACATAATAAATAATAACATACTATCATGTCTATCATTTTTTTGTAGATACTTCTTTTATACTTCATCTGGAATTAATTATAATTGGTTTAATGGTATACAGGTGATACATAATAGATTTTCTTAACAAGTCATACAGATTGCCATTTTCAGCACCATCTTCATCCAGCTGTGGGACTGATATTAGCTGGATGCCTGGATTTAAAGTCAGGTGTGAAGAATAATTCCAACCCCGTTATTAGGTCAGAGAGAAGAGAGAGAGTCTGGGTGAACAGCAAGGACACAACACAAGGAGGTAAAAGGCTTACAAATATCTTAAGGCATCATACAATGAAGTACTGTAAATCTGGATTAAGGAAGGTAATAAAGGAACTAAATAATGACAAGAGCATGGCTGTAATGTAATGTGGGTGTGTTTAATCATTTGAGAATTAGTGAGACAGTAAGAGATGGAGGAGGCACGTGAGAATGAGAGCCATGTAAAATTTCTGCAGTTAGTTTACCATGTGCTAGTTAATCAGTGTCCTGTATGATACAAGTCTGCAGAGAGAGAATACCAACAAACAGTGTCCAAAGGGTCAAAAAAAAGTCCAGAAAAGCTGTACAGCATTCAATAGACATGATTTAATGCTTACTGTAATATTGATTTTAAATAAAAGCCAGTTCCACAGGGAGTACTGCATATACAAACAAACATAAGAAATGATTAGGTGGTGGATCATTTAGCTGTATGATAGCGCGATCTGTATCTGGTCACTTTTTTTTTATAACAGTTTTTTTGCATTGTTTACCATCTTTTTTAGCTTTTTGGCCATTTTCTGGATCAGAAATATAAATATTTATTCGCGGTTGCTTAATTGAAATTTGCAACTGAAAAATATTTAAATATTTTAAATAACTTTCTATTCATTAAAAAAATTATAAATAATGTTTGCCCACAAACATATTCAGCACATCATTTTGACATGATATTCATAATAAAGTTTCAAAAGAGAAAAAAAGGGGCGCTAAATCAGCATATTAGCTGCTGAATCTAATTAAAATAAAAAAAGTTATTTTAAATTGTATATATTTTATATGTATAATATTTCACAACATTACTGTTTTTACTGTCTTTTTTGATCAATAATGCATCTTGGTAGGCATAGAGACTTCTTTCAAAAACATTTAAAATTATTTTTGGATGTTACATAGATATATACGTACATAAATCATAAAAAAATACACTAAAAAATGATAAAACCAGTACAAAAGCTTAGACAGAGTCAGAGTTTGTGTGCCAAGATTAAGCCAAACGCTATAACAAAAATCCCTGAAAACCATGAGATATAGTTAATAGATTGTCTCATGCCCTGTACTTAAAGGTAAGTAACCACATGATCGGTTTCTAGCATATTCTAATGCAGAATGCAGGATCAAATCAGTGCACATGCTCGATGAATGACTGTCACATGCTCTTCCATTTAAAAGTGTGTGAGAGATATTATCTGGCACTCAGACTGTAGCAGATGAGGGAGGAGGGAAAGGCCATCTGCCTGTATAACTCCCCCCTGTGCCCTCAAACACCCTCCAAAAACACACATTATACACACCTTAAAATATCTCAAATGTACACACATGCGGTTTGCAGACCACGAGCCAAGATATTGCATCAGTCATATTCTTTAATCCTTAAGCTAACAGTTGATCTGTAAAATATAAATCTACACAACTTGCATGTTTTTCCTTTGGGTTAAAGAATTGAAGAACAAATCAAAGTTACTGCAAGAGATTATGCAGATTATTAATATAATATAATATAAAATAAATTATTTATATTCATAACCAGAACATATTATACAATATTGTCATTCCAAGTAATACCACACAACTTTAAGCTAAGAGGACCTGCCAGCACCCCATAAAACTTAGACGTTATATTGTAGCCTTTCAAAGATATACACACAAATGCACACATCTCTGTTGAGTTTACAGTAAAGGAGTTTTATAAGGGCAGACAGTCTGGCTGCTACCCTGAGAATGTACCAGAGATACAACAACACTCTGAACAAGATCAATAGAGAGCTGCTGGGTAATAGACCATTATCAGACAGAGTGCCTTTGACTGGCATTTACAGGGCAGATGCAAATGTGATCTAAAAAGAATTACAGTGCAGAAAGAACAAACATAATAAAATGAACAGAAAGCGCGAGATAAATATATAGAAACACTTTGTCATTATTTGATCATAAACGGATTCCTGAATTATAACAGATCTATATTACAAACCAATAAGACTGATAAAATATAACCTGTTCTAAATATAAAAAGACAATAAATCTATGAATGTGTGCTAAAAGTTGCTATGGCAAGGTCAATCATTTACACATAAACACAAATGGTTGGGGTCAGTAGGATTTTTTTTTTCAAGTAAATGTTGTTCTTTTGAACTTTTTAATCAAAAAAAAAAAAAATTATTATGGCTTATAGCAAATATAAGCCGCACAACTGTTTTCAACTGGATAATATAATTGACCCCCAATCATCCTATTATGATCACGTATATTTTTTAAACATCTAAAATAAAAATAAGATTTTAAATGTGATATTTAAAAAATATGATATAATATCCAGTAAAAAAATTTATTGTATTTTTGATCAAATAATAGCAGCCTTGGTGAGCATAAGAGACTTTTATCAAACTAAAAAAATCTTACTGACCCCAAACTTTTGAACGGTATACTAAATAAAATTAGGCAGATTATAAACAATATGTAGTTTTAATAGTGTGTACATACAAAGGTACTTCAAACCTACCGACAGACATATTGAAGAACATATTTCCAAGGTTAGCAGTGAACTCATTGGCAAATAAGTTGTGTAATGGTCTATTCAAACACATACCCCCACACTCCACAGGGAGAAACACACAGTAGCAATAATACTGTGAGAAGGGCGACCTCATTTCTGATCACATGACTCTCACGAACACACATCTTTCAAGAAAACACCCACTTGCACAGACACACACCTTCACGTCATACACCCTTAATATGATCTATATTGAACTTGACATAACAATTAATAGTAGTTGTTTTTTATTCCAGAATTGAATGTGGGAATTTCCTGAATAATAGGTCACTGAGAAAGAAAGAAAGAAAGAAAGAAAAAAAAAAAAAAAACGAAAGATGATCCCATCACCTCTTAAAATGGGAAGAAGTTCACAAGACTTTTTCAATAGAACACATTATGATCCTTCTGCATCAGTTTTAAAGTCCCAACATCTATTGACTAGCACTGGAAAAGCCTCTTTCATTATAGTGAATCTGTTCATTTCCATCTTACTGCAATTATGCGGTTATCTCACTCATGTACAGTACAAAGAGAGTATTTGTCTAGTCATGTGATTTCAACATGGCAGCCCCCATAGAAACACACATATTAACAACACTGGTACACTTTCCAATAGTTCCTTAGTTAATTATTAAATCCATGAACACCAATGGAACAATACTTTATATATTACCACTATTTATTATCTTTTTCCTGTTAATGAAATGACAGTTTTCCCTTTAGTTTCATGTTCACAGAGCATTAACTATGTTAACCAGCACAACTTTGATTTTAATCATGCTTAATAATGTGACATTAACATGAACTAAGATTAATAAATGCTGTAGAAGTATTGTTCATGCTTAGTTCATGTTAACTAAGAAGGTGACTAATGTTAAATAATGAACCTTACTGTAAAGTTACCAAACAACTTGATATGACTTAAGTCTTGTCTTATATGTACATAATTTTAATCATTTTCAGCACAGTTTAAATATCACAATAGCATTCAAAAGGCTACCATTAATTTGATCAAATATATTTACAATATTGTGAAATATTATTAAATATTTAAGTTTTTGACTTTAATTTATGTTAAATTGTAATGTTGTGTTTGGAAAGCTAAGTTTTCAGCATCTCACTCCGGTCTTCGTGTCACATGATCCCTCAGAAATCATTTAAAAAATATGGGCTCAACAAGCACTTATTATTATCAGTGTTGAAGCAGTTGTGCTGCTTAATATTTTTGTGGAATATGTGATACATTTTTCAGGATTCTTTGATGAACTGAAAGTCCTGTAACAATGTAAAAGTCTTTACTGTCACTTTTGATCAATGTGTCTTTGTTTAATAACGTATTAAGTATTTCTTTAAATAAATAAATAACAGTGTATAAACTGATAATTCAATAATTCAGCATCAACACTGTTCCATTTTGTTCTAACTCTCATTCTTATTTTACACTTGTGGAAATATGGCTGTAAGTGAGGTTTGGGTGTGCATGAGTGTGTGATCTGTCCTCTGACACACAGTGTTCTCAGCAGGGAACTGAAGCACTATACGGAGCCTCAAGCATGTATCAGCCTTTAACAGACAACCGATACAGCTCATAAACCAACACAAACACACTCAAGGAAATGTCAAATAATACAAAAGATATTTCTCTACAGTTTTAAAAAATAAATAAAAAAGCTATAATTTTCATAAAACCCCAGTGAGACATGGATTTTGGTTTACTTTTATCCCCCAAATATAACCCTTACAAAAATAAAATGAATGAAATAATTGAGTGTTTCAATAGAGCTATTACATGTAAAAAATTTGCAATTTTTGTATAAATATTGCTATATGTATTTTTATATGCATCAATAGATAGCCACACGTGGTCCATGCACACATTGCAGTATATTGAAAATTATAAGAACTAGTTTCCAATATATAAAAATGTATTATTTAATATATTGCACACACACACAGGTTTGTTTTTATGGTTTATGGGGACTCTCCATAGGCGTAATGGTTTTTATACTGTACAAACAGTATAATTTATCACCCTACACCAATCCTACACCTAACTCTATCCCTTACAGGAGACTTTCTGCATTTTCAGATTTTCAAAAAAACTCATTCTGAAATATTTATAAGCCTTTTGAATTACGGGACACTGAAAATGTACCATAATCACGTCGCGTGGTAATAATTACATCCCCATGTATTATTACATTTGTGCATATAAACACACACACACACACACACACAATTATTTCCATAAATGTACTTGTTTACACCTGTTCTGGACACCTTAAACATCTGCTACTCATATATCACTGAATAATAGACAAATGCCCTGAAATCATCTATTACTCAATTACAATCACCAAAGCAGTCATCTGCTGATGTGTTTCTGCTTTGAATGAATGAAAAACAATCCCACAACTGCGACAGATGCAGAACTTGTTGAAACAGCTGAATACTACAAGACAAACGTGCTTTTACAGGCAAGCAAATATGGTTACAAAGCAAGAGAGAAAGACAGAGACGATCAATCTCATAACTGATGATCACATGATCACATACATATAGAACAAAGCGTCTGAACAGATGGATAATGGGCTCTTCTCCACCTCTCCAACAAAATCACCCTCTTCATCTCCCCCTCGATGTGTGAGTCTCTCTCTCATTCTCTCTATCACCCCTTCCCCTCCCCCACACCACTCCTTCATGTTTGTGCGTGTGAGCAATAGAGAGAGACTCACTATTACATGGCTTCCCTCATTAATGGTGTGGAGCGAAGCTCATTCATCACATTGTGTGGCTGTAAATTCTGCTATAGGGGCTCACCAGTGCGTGAGTGCTCACCATGGGACAACCCCCGGAAAAAAGCATTTAACTCTCTGAACTCTCACTGCCCAGTACACAACTGTAAAATTATAGTTATGCACCATTAGAAAGCCCAGTCCCGGCTCTAGCTACAGAGACAGATCACAGTACCAGAGTGGTAAATTTAAAGAATTATGTTACTTGAACAGACCTTAGTCAGACCTTTGATCCAAATCCGGGAACAAAGAGAGCAGAAACTGTTTTGAACAACTCGTTTGATCATCTAAACAAACATTAACCAAATATTAAATTACTATCTTCTTTTCTACTTCCTACCCCAGAACACATGAACAGTTAACAGCTTGTAATAAAGTCCCATAGACAATTGTTTTAATAAACTTTCACTAAATGTACATTTAAAAAAAAGAAAATTAACTATATTTTACATTATTTTACTATAGTTTTCACACATTTATGATATATTTACAATAGTATAATACTTTGCGTATTTAAGGAAAAAAATAATTGTGATAAATCTCATGATATGCAGTCATCTTTTGAAAGAAGAAAAAATGAAACAGCAATAATATCAAATTTGGTTTGTGCGTTAGCATTATTGCATGAAACATATTTAAAATGTTAAATAATTTTGAAAGCAAATTTTTGCTTCACTGTGTGTTTTGGCTTTAACTGTGACTGTATTCACAATGTTAAAATAGCATTATATATGAGACTATACTATAATGCATTATAAAGGAAATAGCAAACCATATCTTTATTAATCTTTCACAAAGCATGAATAAATATTAATTATATTTTTATAACTGTGAGCTGAAATTGTTCTGCTTATATAAAAGGTTAAAACGCACAAAACCAGACAGAAAAAACTACATTGTCCTTATCTATGGCATCTGTTATCCATTGTTCGTCTCTTAAAACTGGATTTTTCTCATCTGTTCAAAGGCAACTGTGAATATCAACAAATGGTCAGCAAGTTAATTCAAATGTCCTTGAGGATCCAATAGCTTCACTTCTCCATGACTGAGTTCTGTACCAGGATACACCGTCCTGGAGCACAAGAGTGAAAACAGCTAACCTTCATATGACCTCTGCCAATGGCAATCAGCTGGTCTCTCTGCCTCTACCTCTCTCTGTTCTCTTACTTTCTTCTTTGCTCAGTCCATTTGTGTAATATAAGATGCAGATATTATACCAGCCGTGAAAGAGGAGGATGAACTTCTAAGATCACAATGACACAGCTTCAGACTTCAGTGATTATTTAATTTTCCTGACTTCCTTTCTGTCTTTCTCTTTAGTGTAACAGACTAAACACCCTAGAGACTGATGTGAGATCAGGACAGTGACACTCAGATGGCCCGACTCCCAAAACACAACAAATTCCCTGTTCCCACAACGACCCTCAGTATAACCCGGGATGCAGTAATCTACATTGTGTGACACAGCTTTAAAACCATGACATTATAGAGCAAAATAATCTGAGAGAATTCAGAAGAGTCAAACTCTGAAATAAACAAAGAGACCCATTGTATGAGGAAGAAAAGTTAACCATTTTGATATATACTAAATGATACCATATTCACATACCATGGTATTAACCAGGGCCGCATCCATTGACATCAAGGGTGACACGTATTCCTGAATATTAAAGTTAAAGCTTGATCAGTGGGGATTTCAATGGTCAGTTCTTCTACTATTCAATTTGGTTCCCAATTTTGGGTATTAACTCAATACAGTACATGTCCAAAATCGCATGGTATTACTATGGAATATTTTCATAGTAGAATACTGAGATACTCTGATGGGAATCCCCGACTAAATGACCAACCCAGATCCCCACAGGCCACATATAAAACAGCTCTCTCTCTCTTTGGCAAACAAGACTTAGAGTATCAATAGAAAGATATTGATAAAAAAATAAATAAAAGAACCCTGAATAAAATTTAATTAATACAATAATAAAATTAAATATATAATAAAATAAAACTGAAAGAAATGACAAAGAAATAGATAAAACAATGTGCCAGTAACTATAATGAAAATGATCAAATAAAACAGTACAATGAACGCTTATTAACAAAAATACCTGTACTTCTTTAAAATAAAATTAATACATTTGTCTAACAATAATAAAAAATAAAATATTTTTAATCAAATAAAACATTTATGAATATTATGCCTGCTTTCTCACTCAAACCTTGTTTTTAAGTGTTTCTATACGTTTTATTGGCATGACAAATTACAGTACATTAGCAGAGGGTGAAACTCACTCTCTCTGTCACTCTCTCACACACACATCATAAAACAGCAAAGGTCAACAGATGTGATCATAGCTCGGTGTGTTGATCACAAGTAAGACACATGTTATGAGAGGCAGGAGGCAGCCAGCCATTGCTTAAACAGGGATCCTTCATGTCTTAAACCACATCACACAACACATTCTGGTTTAAAATATCACACAGCAGCAACATAAGAACAAATAGGAACCGCAGAGGTACCGCTGAAGAAGATCTGTCTGGGTGTGGTGAATATAGGCTGTGTGTATGTGTGTGTTGTGTCTTTATGATAAGAAATGATAAGACAGTTAACACAGCTAACATCTGCATGCTTCATTCCATCACTCTCTACAGAACAAACATCAATACATCAGTATGTAATGTATAATACACAAGTGTCTGCGCGTGCACACACACGTTTCAGAGGACAGTAAAATCTCTCAGAACATGCAGCAGTGTAATGCTCTCATTTTTAACCTGAATGCAGAACAAGAGACACACACATCATGGCTGGTTGTTTATGGGACATATGTGTGTGATTATGTGAGAAGGATGCCGAGCGGTAAATGTGAAGTGTAACCTTGGCATTGCAGCACAGATTTAACACACACACACACACACGCTGAACTCACTAGCAGTAACAGGCGAGATGTTGCCATCCCACAAACCGATCACTCTCCCTCTAATAACATGTATGTGTGCGTGTGTATTTCCATGTACCTTTTTCTTTTGATCCTTTGATTGTTTCTTGCTCTTCCTCCTCCTTTCCTTTTCATCCTCCAATGCGTTAACATCCACATCTTTATTCTTCTTAATCTGAGACGCCGCATGAGCCATTATCCAGCATCAGCCACGTCCCCACAGCAACCACACGCACACACACACACACACACACACATCCACCACACAACAGAACCTGAGACAAATTCCATAATAGTACCACGAATTCCAATCCTTAAATATTCCAAAAAAAAATTCCACCAAAAAGAGTGGAAGAAAGGGATTCTGTCCAGAAAGGAAAAATGAAAAAAAATCAACTACTCCGTTTGCTCTCCTCCAGCTTTTGTCATTGCGTGCCTCAGGACCATCATCCAAATAGAGAAGAATACGAGAATGACAGAGAGGGTGAGAGAGAAAGAGAGATGGATGGGGACACCATCATCACAGGCACAAGTGAACGACTGAGGAGAAGAAGAAGGAGGGGTGGAGGAGGACGGTGTGGTTACTAAGGCACAGGCTGCTCCTCCTCAGCCATAACTCACACCGTCCTACTGAAACGTGTACTGTTCCGCCGCAACACAGCATCATGGGTGTGTGAGTTGTGATTAGCGCTTTGCTAATATGTTTGCCCCCCACCCGCACCGGGGTGGTGGTGTGTGTGTGCTGTGGTTGTAGGGATGGGTTGTCGCACAATTATCTCACAGTGCGAATCCTCCTCGCTCACACACACACACACACACACACACACACATAATTGTATTGTTGAGGGAGGGTACCACTACTACTCCAATCCCATTATGTTAAGAGCTGACCCACTCTAAATAGAGGAGGTGGTATATTTATGCATATTTTAGGGCATACAAACTTAGATATGAACACAATATTTTGTGTATTGGTAATGTATAATTATATTTAGATTATATTTTTGGGGATTTGGGGTGAATTCATGTTTAAGGACAAAAAAAACAATGTGGTCATAAAGCCCAGTGTGTTTCCCATAGGGAAACATGAGAGATGAATGAATATGAGTGAAAAATTATCGTGGTTCACACACGCAACAGCTCTCGGCTTCTTTCTGATGTCATTGACATTCTGAGTATGGAGTGATGGCAGCCATGTTGGTTTCTCCTGCATATCAGCAATCAGCCACCTGAGTGCAGCAGGGTCCTCTGCAACTCTAAGACTGCCTCAGTCACTGCCTGTACAAAAACACCCTGTACTTAATGTTGTATTTGTGTGACAAAAATGAGAGAATGAAAAATACAAATGACAATCCATTCCATTCCATTTCAGTGGATGACACAGTGTTTAACTAGAAAATGCTAGACATGTAGCAATGTCTTAAAGGGAAAGTTCATTCAAAAATAGCAATTGTCATAATTTACTCACCTTCAAGTAAGACCTTCAGGTCTTTTCAAACCTGAGTCACTTTCTTTCTGCCATAGAACAACAAAGGGCAATGGTAGGCAGAATGGTCACATTGCTCTTCTGAATAACAAATAAGCAAGCACAATGTACAATATTATATTTAAAAAATATATGAAATAGAGTAGCATGAACACTCTACCTAACTTCTCCTTTTTCGTGTTCCACAGAAGAACCTCAGGATGGTGAATAAATGATGAGTTTTTGTTTTGGGGTATACTAACCCTTTAATCACGTATACCTAATACAGGTCTTCACATGCTGCAGCTCATGAGTCATATTTAGCTTGTATGAATTGTTCGAAAATAATTTTGATCATATTGTACTAGTGACTACGGTACTACTGTCAATTTACTACATTTATCCAACAAAAATTATGGTCTTCAGGCTAATCACTATCCATTTAATAAATACAATTAGCATTTATTGGTATTTATTATTTAATAGAAGCAACTAGATATTTCACAAAAAGATGATGATGGTCTCCTCACAAATAATATAAATCAAAATAAAAGCCATGAGCCATTATCAAGCATCAGCCACTTCCCCACAGTAACCATACACACAAACACAGCCAAACACAATAATATAAATATAACTAAAATACATAAATATAAAATACATTCTATTTAATAAACACCATTAGGGAGATGCATTATTATTATTATTATTATTATTCAAATAGCACAAGCATATAAATAATATTTTTTTTTAAAACCATAACTTGATGATTCAATGTAATTCTAAAAAAAATTGGAAAAATAGTATTTCATTTATACTATTTTTGTGACCATCATCTTAATTTTGTTATTTGTACTCATTTGCATCTATGTATATTTTTGAAAAAAGGCATCAGATGAAAAAGCTTGGTGTGAAAACAAACTCTCTTCCTATAATACTTCTCTACATTTTCTTAAAGTCCTGATTAGTCTGGTCTGTTTTGGCTCACTCTTACCCTGGCCCAGTTCCCTTTGCTCTGGATCCACTATTACTGCCACAAACACAGCCGAAAACGGTCCATTTACCCATCCATCAGACTGGGCAAACAGCCAAACACATATACTACCCCTGTCTGGGAACACTGTATAAAAACAAAAGAAGTACGGTAAAAACACACACACGAACCCAGCAACCCCTAGTCTTAAAAGTCCAACCATTCATCAAAACTATGAGAATTACCACATGATTGGTTGTAAAGATGCCAGCACTACTAGACCATAAGAGCTGATCACAGCAGATCAGAGTCCAAACGATTCCTGAAAAGCTGATTCATAAATCATTCGCACACTAGGGGAGAGCTTGTGCTCACGTAGTCACGGTTTCCTTCCTCCCTCGGGACAGCGTGCACATTCCCAGCTCACCCGTATCACCAAAGAGACCATTTCCACCCCATCACACCTTGAGGAATTACTCAAGATGCATGTGTGCTGAGTTGTTGAACACAGTGACTTCTCCCGTCATGCACACGTAGAAACACCCTCCGTCTCCACCAACAGTGACCAGTCCAGCCGTCAATTCAAACTGACCTGAGACAATAGTCAAAACAGCCGGACCAGTCAGATCAGGTAGCTGAACCCATCAAACCAGATATTGTCAGACCAGACAAACAAAACAATAGCTGTCTAAAAAAACAATTTCCACACAATATTGAAAACAGTATGTCAATATATGTGTGCAGACATACTGTAAGGACCATGAACTCGAAACAGTCTTTGGTACAAAACTGCCAGATTATGAAGAGGAACAAGGTGCATGTTGTGTTGAAATCAAGGGGTCAAAGTTAGCAACTTTCTCTATTGATGGCCATTCAAACATAGATGTGTATTCTGATTATATATACAACATACATTACCATTCCATGTTGGGGTTGGTAAGATTTTTTCTATGTTTTTGAAAGAAATCACTTGTGTTTCTTAAAACACAAAATAAAAAAACATTAAAACAGTAATAATGAGTGATATATTATTACAATTTAAAATAACTGTTTTCTATTTGAATATATTTTAAAATGTAATTTATTTCTGTGATGACAAAGATGAATTTTCAGCAGTCATTACTCCAGTCTTCTCGTGGTCCATGATCTTCAGAATCTCTATATGATGATTTGGTGCTCAATAAACATTTCTTACAATCAGTATTTAAAACAGTTGTGCTGCTTAATATTTTTGTGGACACTGTGATTTTTTCAGGATTCTTTGAACAGAAAGTTCCAAAAATCTTTTTGTAACAATGTAAATGTACTGTCACGTTTGATTAATTTAATGTATCCTTTTGATGAATAAAAGTATTAATTTCTTTTAAAAAGAAATTAATAAGAAACACTTTTGAACGGTAGTGTAAATCCCAATTTTTTTATTTATTAGATGTATTTTTTGTGAACATTAATGGGACTGTTTTTCCCTCTCTGCTGCCTTCGATGTCACAGCTGAGGACAGTCGCTATGAACATAGACCATGCAATTTAAAGAAGAAATAGAAACTCACCAGGCAATGGCCAGTAACTTGCCAAAGCCAAATTTACTTGCCAAAATGATCATTTTGAACCCTGGCTTAGGGCCATTGTCGAGGTGGATATCCGGGAACGTTATCCTGGACCGTGTGTCGTCTGGTTGGCATTTGCTAAACATTTGTACCCTTTATGGCATTGCATATTTACTGGGCCCAGAGAAAAGATGGCCCTCCTATAAAATTCTGTCCTGGCTGCTGTGAATTTGAGTTGCGATCCTGCCCTCAGTCCACATTTAGACACAATCAAGCAGGGTTCCTCAAATCCATTCCACGGTTCCTCAAATCCAAATCCAACCCTGATCGAACTCACCTACATGTGATTTTCTAGTGATCCATAAGACCGTTGATTAGCTTGTGTTTGATCAGGGTTTGGAGCAAAACTCTGCAGGGCAGCGGCCCTCCAGGATATTATTTGATTCCTTTCAAATTTTCACAAAGAGCAGCTTTAAATTCACATCTGAACACTGAAAACAATAAACAAATACATATCAATTTTACTGCTTATATGATGCACAACACATTCAGTATATGAATGCAAGTCAATTCCATAAGCTGTCGTGCATTCTGCAATATTCACATCTGAGGCTGATCCTTGTAGAGTGGTGCTCTACTGCTCTCTTGTGGTTTGATAGAGAAACTGAAGCAAAGTAAAAAAACGAAACTATGCATAGATATATTCTAAATAAAGAACAAAACTAAAAAATATATATACACAAAAGGAAGAAATGTGTGTTGCTTTAGGCAGTCAAAAGCAATACATTGATATTCACATGTACAACAGCCTCTTTTTTAAATGAATAACAAAAAATAAAGGCCTATTTGAAATATTGCACTTTGGTCCTCTCACTAAAGAATAAAACACTAATATACATATTTAAACATATTTTAAAAATGTCCACCTTTCATACAGATGATAAACCCAGATATAATGTACAATGCATTAAATCATTAAATAAGAAAGAACTAATGCTGTCAAAGCATGTAAAGTGTTTGTTGTAGAGTAGACATGCCTCTAAATCTCACCAGCCAATCACAGCATTTGTCTAAAGATAACAGGCAGTAATCTGAAAACCTGCTAGGACATGCGTTTAAACTGTGAAGGTCCCACCCAGTCAAAGGTGAATGGTCATCTGGTGTTTATGTAGTGGCACAGTCATTTAACATCTAAAGCGAACCCCTGTTGAAATCCTGATTTTACATCATTTTTGGTTTAAATCAACCCATAAAGTTCCATGTAAACTTGACAGCCACTTCAAATATAGATCCATAAATTCATGAAATCTGCATCTTCTGTGAGATGTCTTATATTCTCCCCCTCTCTCTCTCTTTCTTTATATGTTTCTTTCTCTATAATGAATCCAGGTCGCACTCTATTGCTTTCTCTCCTCTCTGGAGAGATGACAGGTGACATTAACTCTCTGGCTCTTTATGGTAACCTAGGTAGCCCACTTTACTCCTGCGCACGCACGCGCGCGCACACACACACACACACACCCCCACACACACAATTTCTGTTTTTCAAATAGAATGCATTGCCTTATTTCACCACAAGGGGACATAGTGAGTTACACAAGGTAAATGTCAATGTTACAACAAGCTAGATCATAATGCTACCTAATGGCCTCACACTTAAAACTATCAAATTTCTAAATATCATTTATATATGACTCCATAAAAGACAGTGGGAGCCTTCTTGCCATATATGGAGACATCCATAAGTGATCACAATAAAGATGCAGAAGGCTGAGTTAAATCCATCCTCTCTGGTGTAAATGTCACCATGCCCATGGCATGCATTTTTTAGCTCAAGTTCACTTATGCAACATAAAGAGAAAAAGATCGATCGCAACTTGGACCCAGTAATTCTTGCAAATGGCTGTTTTTCAGTGTCACATCTGTAAATGAAAATGCTGTAAATGAACAAACTATTCATTTCAAAACTATTAAAAAAATTAATCAATCTTACTGACCCCAAATATATTTTAATGACAATGTAAATGCAAGAGTGAATCCTCTATGATAGAAGAGTCACTCCCAGGAGGGTCATGGTTAAGCTAGCTTTAACAGTTAGCATTCTGTAGGCGAAAAGCCTGTTTCTCTATGGACACCAGGCAGCAACTTATCTTTACTGAACAAATATGGGCGGCTTTGCTCTAGGGTCCTGAAAAACTATGTTTACATTATGAAAAATTTTTTAAAAAAAGTAAAGAGAGAAAAGTTTCCACAATTGTTAGTAAAAAAGAAATATAGAGGAGGAAAAAGTAATGAATTTACACTTCAGTGGAGCTGGTTATTTCAGTGCATAATGATCAACTCAGAGGGGGTTGTGTCTGTGAAAAGATCCAGTAAGCGAGGGCACTCAGAAATGCAAAAACCTGAGGTACTCGAATGACAACTTAATTGTGTTGCTGATGATGATCGAAAAATTATGTCATTTTAAAAATGACATAATTACGTACTCCTAGTATGTTGAATCTAAATATATGCTGTATATAGTAAATATAAGAATGAATTTGTAGTTTTTCTATGTGTGTGTGCATGTGACATATCTTTGTGTGTGACCATATGTATGTGCCCATCAGTGGTCTGTTTGCCATCTGCTTGCTTGCGCTGGCACAGGAGTTTCTCTAAGCTGTCAATTTCATAGCCTTGATCCACACACTTGCACGGGTACTATTTCACAGACTAAGCTTTATAAACAAACTTCAGAAACTTTAAGAAATCTCAGTATTTCTCTCAGTAGTTTGACATATGATCTCTGCTCCAGGTCATAGTACGTGCGTGTATGTGTGTGTGTTCAGCAGGCTTTGAGTAAGTTCGCTTGAAACTTATGTTCTATATGTCATAGGGGGTCAAAACCAGTATTACATTACACACACATGCACACACACACTTGTGTGCTTGTGTGAACGCTTAGCACTGTCAATCATCTTCCTGTCAAGACGAATCGCTGAACCAGCTACACCTCAGGCAGTTAATGTCTACAGTAAATTTTCTGAATTCAGACACGTCACACACAGATATGATCAGGGAGGGTGGATTACAAATATGTGAAAACCAGTAAGTGCTCCTTCTGTGGCGAGGCACAAGTTTTCCCACAAGTCCCAAATCTTTCTCAGAACTAAAATTTAAAGGATTAGTTCACTTCCAGAATAAAAAATTCCTGATAATTTACTCACGCCCCCATGGCCTCCAAATAAGCAGGTCGTTCTGTCTTCAGTCGCAAAGAAAGTTAGGTTTTTGAGAAAACATTTCGATTTTTCACCATATACATGGAATCATGTTGCCACAGGTTGAGGTCCAATTGCGTTTTCAATGCAATAAGGGTCTTGTCTAGTGAAACAATCTTTCATTTTCAAAGAAAAAACTGTATATACTTTTAACCCTAAATTTTCCTCAAAAACCTCAATTTCTTTGCGACTGGAGAAAGAAAGAAATGAACATTTTGGATGACATGGGAGTGATTAAATAATCAAGAAATTGTTATTCTGGAAGTGAACTAATCCTTTACGCTGCTTTTTCAAATTCTGAATGGCACAAATGTTTTTCATAAGAAAATTCTATATTTCTATTTATTATTTTAAAAGACAAACAATATTGAAAAGTACACAACAAAATCCTTGCACAAGTAAATACAAATAGATGAAACTGTAGTTATTTAAAAATGTTTAACTTTGCTAAGTTTAAAATTTGTTCAGTTAATGCCACAGCAAATGTAGTTGTTTTGCCATTTACCCTTCACTGTATCTATCTATCTATCTATCTATCTATCTATCTATCTATCTATCTATCTATCTATCTATCTATCTATCTAATCTGTCCTGTCGTCGTCTATATACATACATATACATATATATACATATTTATAAACTTTTACAACTCTATACATGAAGTCTTAAAAGTTCATATTTCTTAAAGGTCACTTAAGATCATAATTAAATATGTCATATTTATTCTGAATTCAAAAATATGAACACAACCTACAGGTTATGCAATTCAAAACTGTTATACGATACAGATGCATAATCTTAAAACAGACTGAAATATTTTTATGAGCGCAAAGTTACACAACACACAAAAAAAGTCTGACTACATACCTGACCGTATCTTTGTTTCTTGGCTTTTAATTCTTTGTAATTTCCTGAATGTATTTCAGGTTCAAATGAGTATTTTTCCAGTTGCTTGTCCAGCTAATAATGGGTTTTATTTCTTGGAACATCACTTTGATGTTTCCTAATGGTCCCAACTTTAAAGTTACATTTTATTATGATGGCCACTCATCCTCAAAAACATTTCAACACACACAAATATATCTCCAGGCTGTAATTATGAGAATAGCTAAACGAGTTTGTGAGTCAGACTCACCATCCTGTCATCTTGTGTTCTGCTGTGTCACAGATCAATCTAGTTTGCTTAATTAAGCACACTGGCAGTGACTCACTGACAGCTGGAGTCTGAGCTAGCATACGCGCTAACAGCAATCAGAGCGAGATCAGACACTGTTAGCATGTAAATCTCTAATCAGTTTTAGAGATCTGAGGATTAATTTCACTTGCTGTAGTCAGTGCAGAGACAGAAAAGCACATGCAGATCTACCTGTAGAAAGAATATCAAGGCAGGAAATTATGGATTCAAGTGATATTGTCAAATGTTTAAGATAATTTTGTGATACACACAAAACTACATACTTTTATTGTTTAACTAAATTTTAAGTTAGGACTACTTTATTCCATGCTGATGAAAGGAAAAGGGAAAAAAGCAATTCAGGTTATTATGGCCATTTACACAATACATTAGCTCCCAACATTTTCTAATGGAAGAAACGTGGCAGTGGCAGAGCAAATTGCAAGCTAAAGTGGCACTGCTTCCTAAACATGAAATAGCATTTATATTTGTGGTCAAAAAATAACAGCGTAATTCTCTAAATTTCCTGAGGTCTGTGACACATTTTATTGTCATGATTAAATGGAAGTAGTGACAGATATTTTCTTTCATATTATGATGTACATCAGAGTGAAAAAGACCATTGAAAAGAATAAGGCCTCTGAATGTGACTCTGCAGATGAATATAAGAAAGGGGTGGGGTTTAAGCAGACAAAATTAGATTTGAGAAGTTTGGCATTCTTCACCAGAGAGAAGTCTGTTGCTTCACCGGAAGACCAAATTATGACATTTTAATAAAAATTACAGGGTCAAAAAAATAAAAAAAATAATTTAAATACATGGATAATTTTTCACAATAAAATAAAAATCGTGCAATTTGAAAATATAAGAATTTCTGTTTCATGGCAATCTAAAAAAAAATTATTTTGTTAAATTTATTTGCTTCATTAGATATCACTTATGTCACACAGAATTCAAAGAGCAACTAAAACGAAAACAGGAGAACGCAAACGGTTCCTCACCGGCATCACATATCGTCCTCTTCGTACGGTAAAGGGAAAACACCAGATTACAAACAAAACTCTGCGACCCGAAAAGCCCTTTAGTGACAAGGTTTGGTTGGAACACAATATACACTCGACTCCGATGAATAGAAAAAAGTTGGTATATACATAAATATATGTGTGTGTGTGTGTGTGTGGGTTGGGTCTGTATATGAATAGTATGTCAGTAGCCTAGTTATATATATATATATACATACATAAACTATATGACACATTCATGTGGGGGATACGTTCACATACCATATTCAGGTGTACAATCACGTGCATCAGTAATTTTCGTTCTAAATCGTAGTTATTGCATCATATGTTCATATATGAGAGAGAGAGACAGGGGAAGAGAAAGAGCAAAGGAGAGAGGCGAAGGCTGATATTCAGTCGGAAACCCCGCCCCGGGGTCGTCAAGGCAACGGACACAGGAGAGTAACCAATAGCGACACAAATAGAGCACCATGAAAAACACCCTCACTCTGAGAAAAAAGCACAACACATACACACCCTCCTTCCATAAGATAAGCACATTTCACACACTCATTAACAGCTTTAAAGCAGAGATCATAATGCACTTGCCGACCCTCTTTCTCACTCTATTTTGACCTTCTATAACAACATTACACTACCCAGACATCTCAAGACCTTGTAGATGCAAACACACACAGGCTACACACTCGAAAACAGGTCATGACTGTCCCCGCTTCACACACTTGCCCTTTAATTCTCATCTCATACACATTCCTAATCCTGTAATATGGCTGCCAGTTTGCTGCCGTCTATCCATGTATGACAGACTGCTTGTTTCAGCGCCTGTGTCTGTGCGTCTTCGTGTATGTGTGCACCCAGACTTCAAAGCATCCTGTTCCTTCCACCTGCCAAGATGATGAATCTGAAGCCTAGAGTGAGCTATGCAAGTTTGTACATCTGTGTGTGTGCATGAGTGTGTATTTCTGGAAAGGCTGTTCTCGGGGTCAGATAGCACTGTGAAAAGAAGGAATCGAGACCCTTGCGGTGGCTTGATCTATATGAATATTAATGGATCGTTCACAGTGACAGTGATTGTCAGCGACAAAGCTACCAAAAGTCATTAATTTTTAACACAAGTCTGTGGTTTGAGGTGACAATATGAGTGACAGATTGTGAGCTACATGATAAAAGTGCATGATGCAATATGGTGATTATTGATAAGCAATTTGCTGGCCCCAAGTGATAAAATTGCTTTCAGCATAAACAGTGAATTAAAAAAAATCTAAATTATTGTCAAGTATGCACATTATAACAGCTTGACAAAACAACTTTTTGGCAGATATCACCAAGACATCACCTATACACAATAATTTAATTTTAAAATATATTTTTCTATGTACAATTGTATAATCAAAATAATGATAATAATAATAATACCTACATAAATAATTCCTTGAAACATTTTAACTGAAACAAAAAAAACAAGATAAAACCCTAAAAAATTATTAATAAAAATATGGAATTCTAAACAAAAATATTGCATCTTTTCACAGATTTTGGACCCGGCACATGCTGCTCAAAGCAATCTTTACTTGGCTGCTTGAAGACCCCTACTTTTCACAATACAATAAATTCTAGATAAAATCAAGTCCCACCTGTATTTTTTTAATATCCTATTTTACTCTAAAGGTACCTCAACATATGGCAGAAATTGAGGAGGAACACTGTTTTTGTTTATATCCGTACACAGTATTACCAGAAGGCAAAGGGCGGTTATTAACCACATAAAGTGCTGGTACACGCAGACACATGCTCACCCATCAGAGCAAATCTACTGCTACTTCCCATTACTGTAATTCTTCATCAGTTCTCATTTCTGCTCCAAGCTCTCTGCTCTGTCAAAACACTCTTCACACACAACCATCTACTCTAACACAGGCCTGATAATCTCTTATGAAAAGCTATGCTTCATTTGGTGATTCTGACATAAGCCTTTGATGATTAATTGCAGATTAATAACCAATCCTTCTCTCTGTGGATTCATTTGGCCAATAATCGCTGATCTCAAGTAAGTCTATCAAAGCTCAAGGCCAAACCTGATCCAACTTCCATTCAGGTCATGAAGTGAACATGGGAGGACATGATGTGTTGTTTTTGCCATATTCTTAACCAAAATTCAATATCCCATTTGTGTGTGTGTGAGAAAGATCGTGTGTGACTGATGGATTAGGCAAATTGTCGTATAGACTTAGAAGGAAAGGTTGTCAATATGTCTGCAGAAGGTGGGAGAAAAAAAGAGAGCGACACAAAGGTTGTGATCTGAATTATCCATAATTATCCATAAAAGAGAAGGAGGGGAATCAGATTTCAAAATTATTTGTTTTGGTTTGGTTTTTAAATAGGGGTGGGACTGCTTATTTTTCTGACAAATAGTGAAGATGAAGTATTTGAAACTTGTTTGAAAACGATCGTTATTTTTGCAGGTGCCGCTTGGTGACACTAGCACAGAAATGTAAATGTCACCTTTATATTTTAATTTCTTCCAGTTTAACTACGAAGATACATGAGGAAGATTATTGTTATTATTTTATGTTAATAGGTGACAAATGGCTAATTTTATAATTCTATACAATTTTGTCTACACAAGTTAAAAATAAAATCAATATGAATGCTACAAGTGAATTTAGGCATTACAACATATACTGTGCAGTTTAAAAACTGGATATTAATTTTGAGATTTGTTAAAGATTATATTTAACCGTGTTCTTTATTGTGTTTTTAAAGACTAACTGTAAGTGAGTGTTAGATGATGTTAGATCAAATATAAATGTCAAAAAGCTAATATGAGTAACTACATATCCAATATCGACTAAAGCAAATTAGCAAAAAATTAAAAAATTGCCTATAACCAAGGGTACCAATATATTGTGTATCCTTAAAGACAATGAATAGTTTGGTGTAGAGGCTAAGGTTCACTGACAGTTACTGTAAGGTTGTTGTTGGTTCAATCCGCATTAGCCATCACCATTGTGACCTTGATAATGCTTACCCCTAAATGGCTACATGCATACTGGTCTTGGATACGCTTAGGCAACATTGCCAAGCAATTCCCATGCACATCAGATTCACAACAAATCTCATTCTACCTAATTCTGTAATCAATCAGAAGAGCTGTATGGCCATGTAGGGCCTTATCATCGGGAATTTGTTTTGGTGACAGATTTCCACTCTGCACAACAGAATGACAGTGACAAACACAACACAGAGAACCGAGAAAAAACAGGATGTCGAAAATTACAGTAGGAAAACAATATGCATAATTTATATTATATAAGTACATAGTACTGAAAAGTGCACTTTCTTCTTGTTATGGTCTACTTTTATATTTTTGCTCCAAACCCAGATAACAAGATATAAAAACAGGATGTAGAAAAAAGTAAAAGTAGGAAATAACAATATTCAATATATGGATATTATCTAAGTACTATCTTAAAAGTGAGCACTTTCTTTGTTTGTCTACTTTACTTATTTGTGTGCATAGATATATATATTAGATATATATTTATATATATATATTAGATATATATCTATATATATATTAATTATATCATACTAATAATATATAATAATACACAAAAACAAGTAACAAATAAAGAAAGTGCTCACTTTTAAGTAACAAACACAAATATTTCAAACATGTTAAACATGGCTATTGAAATGCAAATTGTCAAGTTAGAAAAAAAACGCCAACAAACTTTGATATAAGTTGTCAGCTTTCCGGTGCACATCACATCTTAAACTTCTATTACAAGACAGTTTGTGTGAGTTTACATTACTGTATTCTACTCCAGTTCTGTCTACACAGCAACATAGTAATACCAAACACTACTTTAAGAGAGCAAAATGAAATATGTGTATGTGTGTGTGAATACACACAATCCCATCCACAAGCGATGTTTATATAACTCTTTACAGTCATGTGGGAGTTCCTCATTTAGTCCAACATAATACAACATTAGCCATTTCTTTCTCTTGAACTTCCGCTCTCTTTGAGAGGGTGATCGCTGGTCTCAGGTGGATTTCTGAACTGTGATTCTGAGCGCTGGAATATGGCCAACGGATGGAGGGAGAGAAACAGATAGAGGGCGGAACAGGCAAATGTAGGCAGATCTCTCTAGTGATGTTTCTGAAATAGAGCGCTCTAAACACACGCTCAGCAGAAGCTCTTCAATCACTTCTACATCTTCAAACAACATCGTCTTTTTTCTGCTCCCGTTCTCTTATTAATCTCATTAGATCTTTGACTGTCACAGGACATTATGTTCTCCTTCTACATTTTCTTCATTACATCTCTAGTTATCAAGACAGAGAAAACTACTAATTATATTAATAAAACATATTTTTGAATAGACTATATTAAGATTATATATTTATAAGATGTCATCATACCCACTACAATAACTGCAACTGTGTAAAAAAGTCACAAAAGATGTAGTTTAAAAAAACACACAAAGTGTCACAACTTTCACACTCTAAATGCCCAGATTTTCCAACCGTCTTGGCTGACAGCCTCTGCCCCACTCAGTTTCACATAATCTGTACACTTAGGTACAAACAATGTAGCTGTTATGAGTAGGGCATATCTGTAGTCTCCAATGGTGTTTCATTTACACGTTCACACCATCATAGTAGATATAAATGAAGTATATCACACAAAACACCCACATTCACACTCACAAACACACATTTTGCCTCATTCATTCTTGAATAAGAATAACTGCATAAGACATTTAATAGAAACATTTTGGCTTAACACGTTTCTAAAGCCACCAAGAGAGAGTCTCTGATTTTTGCATATGTGGCTTCAGTTCATTCTAAATATAGACAAAATTTAAGTGCAACTTATTCACATATCATGATTCCTGAATAAAAATGCATGCATTTGCACAATGAGACATTGTTGATTTGAAGTGAGGCATGAGTTAGTCATCACATTGGTGGAGCAAATGCACATCAAAACAACTCGTTATATGGCACAAACAACTATCCCAGTAATTATTAGTGCTAGTTTCAGTAAACAGGGCGTGTAATGGAAAACCAGGTAAAATTGTTCTTCCTCTCTTATACTCTAGTGTTTAACTACTGTTATTGCAACCGCATGGAACGAAAAGTATGGAAACCTCAGACAACAGCAACCGCACCTTGTGCTGATGCATAGTTTTATGCTGATTTACACACCTAGAAATATCTGTTATGTTCTGTATATTCAAAGCTTTCTATTGTGTGTTTCAAACTCATGTCACATACAGTATGTTGTGTGATGGTAACTTGCTTATGGGTTTATTGATTTATTCCAGCAACCCAAGGGCTGTAGGTTCAAACCCCCATGAGGGCTTCCCTATTACCCATGTGTCCTTCGGCAAAGCATTTAACCCAAGGTTACTCCAAAGGGACAGTTTCTGTTGTAAATGTAGTGCACAGTAAAATGTTTTGCATGAGAGCTAAATGAATAAATGGAAATGAAGGCATCTGCTACAGCTACCTCTCTGTAAATATGTTTTCTGGAGCATAAAGTAAAGATTTACAAGCTCCTATCTACTCCTAAAACATATATATAATAATAAAGAAAACGTGAAACAATGGACTGATTTTTAATTTATAAACTCACAAAAGAAGGTATTTTCACACGGTTGTCACTTTACATTAATACATGTAATTATTAATATAGTATTACTATAATTGTAGTCACAATATATAATTCATTGTTTTATATTTATGTAATGTCTTAATACCCTTTAATATATATACTATATAGATAGAGGAGATAGAAAGAAAGAAAGAAAGAAAGAAGAAAGTCAAAAACGTGTGTAGAGAAAATCAGTGGGGAAAAAGCTAGATAGTCAGCCACCAAGTGTGCGTGCTCCCACTGAAAAAGATGAGGAGCGGCCTGTAATTTTCTCTAGGTCACCCTCAACTATGAGAGAAAAAATGGGGGGAAAAAAATCAGAAAACACCATTAGGATTTTTCAAGCATTATTTGCAAATTATGGTGGAAAAATAAGTATTTGGTCAATAACAAATTTCATCTCAATACTTTGTTATATACCCTTGGTTGGCAATGACAGAGGTCAACCGTTTTCTGTAAGTCTTCACAAGGTTTTCACACTGTTGCTGGTATTTTGGCCCAGTCCTCCATGCAGATCTCCTCTAGAGAAGTAATGTTTTGGGGCTGTCGCTGGGCAACACGGATTTCAACTCCCTCCAAAGATTTTCTAGAGGGTTGAGATCTGGAGACTGGCTAGGCCACTCCAGGACCTTCAAATTGCTTCTTACGAAGCCACTCCTTCGTTGCCCGGGTGGTGTGTTTGGGATAATTGTCATGCTGAAAGACCCAGCCACGTTTCATCTTCAATGCCCTTTCTGATGGAAGGAGGTTTTCACTCAAATCTCATTATACATGGCCCCATTCATTCTTTCGTGTACACGGATCAGTCGTCCTGGTCCCTTTGCAGAAAAATAGCCCCAAAGCATGATGTTTCCACCCACATGCTTCACAGTAGGTATGGTGCTCTTAGAATGCTGAGTTGCATCCATTCTCCTCCAAACAAGACAAGTTGAGTTTTTACCAAAAAGTCCTATTTTGGTTTCATCTGACCATATGACATTATCCCAATCCTCTTCTGGATCATCCAAATGATCTCTAGCAAACTTCAGACGGGCATGGACATGTACTGGCTTAAGCAGGGGGGCACGTCTGGCACTGCATGATTTGAGTCCCTGGCAGCGCAGTGTGATACTGATGGTAGCCTTTGTTACTCTGCAGGTCATTCACTAGGTCCCCACGTGTGGTTCTGGGATTTTTGCTCACAGTTCTTGTGATCATTTTGACCCCACGGGGTGAGATCTTGCGTGGAGCCCCAGATCGAGGGAGATTATCAGTGGTCTTGTATGTCTTCCATTTTCTATAATTGCTCCCACAGTTGATTTCTTAACACCAAGCTGCTTACCTATTGCAGAATCAGTCTTCCCAGCCTGGTGCAGGTCTACAATTTTGTTTCTGGTGTCCTTTGACACCTCTTTGGTCTTGGCCATGGTGGAGTTTGGAGTGTGACTGTTTGAGGTTGTGGACAGGTGTCTTTTATACTGACAACGAGTTCAAACAGATGCCATTAATACAGGTAACGAGTGGAGGACAGAGGAGCCTCTTAAGAAGAAGTTACAGGTCTGTGAGGGCCAGAAATCTTGCTTGTTTGTAGGTGACCAAATACTTATTTTACCGAGGAATTTACCAATTAATTCTTTAAAAATCCTACAATGTGATTTTCTGGATTTTTTTTTCTCATTTTGTCTCTCATAGTTGAGGTATACCTATGATGAAAATTACAGGCCTCTCTCATCTTTTTAAGTGGGAGAACTTGCACAATTGGTGGCTGACTAAATACTTTTTTGCCCCACTGTATGTACACGTGTTGGATGTATGCATACATGGATACAAACCAATACTGTGTCTAGAGTGTGTCATCAGAAAGGTATGGCATTTTTAAACATGTTTAAATATGTTCTCAGAAGAGAAGGGGACAGACAGTGCAATCGGAGGTCCAGAATGTGTGATATGGGCCAAAGAGCTTCATCGCCGCAGAGCCAAATGACCAGCAGCACTAGTACCCAGACTGCCTCATCAGCACTTCAGACTTTAGTTCACTAATGCTGCAGATTCTTTCCTGATAGATTTATATCAGTAACCTACACACTCATAACACATGGATTTACACTTGCACGCATACTCGCACATCACTCCAGCAATGCACCAGATGTCTACATCTAGATCTAATGTCAATAATCCTGTAAACACTTTTAAAACCACAGGACTGATAACAAAGGTTATCCATGTGGATTTGCTAATCAGTCATGGTGATTAATATTAATGGATGCCAGGTCAAAATGTATCCTGAAAGCCTGAAGATAAATAGCCCCTGTAGGACTAGTGTCTTGCATATGCTACTCTAGTCAGCAGGGGGTGGAACTGCTCTCCTTCTGTCTCTCTCACTGACAGGTGTACAGTTTCGCTCCGTCTTGGGGTGCCCTTCCGTGTGCTAAATATTTCTCCTGTAGACACCGGAGAGGCTGGGAAAATTTGTCTGGTTGCTCAGGAGTACTCAGGAGTGGGATTAAGATTACAGAGAGAGCAACAGAAATATTTGCTCGAGTATCAATCACACTTTCCTTTCTAACCTACATGTTCTGCTGGCCTGGCTGAGGAAAATCAGCACTCATTTAGAAATGTATTATTGATACCTTTAGCTTTAAATATGTATTCTTTCATTGCAAATCTTAAAATATGATAAGGTTTAGAAGCTTAAAGGGACAGTTCACTCAAATGTTCTGCCATCATTTACTCACCCAAATGTAGTTCCAAACCTTTATAAACATAAAGCAAGATATATTTTTAAAAAATGTCTCAGTGTTTTTGCCCATACAATGAAAGTCAGTGGCTTTCAATGTTGTTTGTATTTTCTTTTGTGTTCCACAGAAAGTCATACAGGTTTGGAATGACACGAGGACAATTTTCAATTTTTGAGAACTATCCCTTTAAGGATCATAAAGGAAAAAATCCTTCCTTCCTGAATATTAATCATGAAATATCTACCATAATATTTATATATATTGGGCTAAAATTTAGATTGACAAATGAACCAGCCAATGGAAAGCATCTCTGAAATCTGCGAAATTTACATTTCGGTTTAATATATTTATATATATATATATTACATGCAGTGGCAT
The DNA here is from genome assembly GCA_018155175.1 of Sinocyclocheilus anophthalmus. Lineage (NCBI taxonomy): Eukaryota > Metazoa > Chordata > Actinopteri > Cypriniformes > Cyprinidae > Sinocyclocheilus > Sinocyclocheilus anophthalmus. The sequence continues at coordinate 215,050 of JADLZN010006588.1, read as the reverse complement.
TTGGGCCAGTTATGTTTTATTAGGAAGCTCTAATGAATATGTATGTGTGCATGTGTATTTGAGTGCACAAATCTATGTGTTCATGTTTACATGTGAACATATGTGTCTGCGCATGTGTAGTTGAGCAGACTGATGGATTGCCCCTCTGCCAAAAGCTCCATGGCAACGGTTTCTCTAGCTCTGTTATGATTTAGTGCCCTCAGCCCCTTTAAATACACTGTCTCTCCATTTAGATCAACCCTCCCTCGCTCGTTTTGTTTACATCATCTCCTGCTCTCACATGTTTATGTTGCCATGCCTTCTGTCAGCACTTTAAGTCGAGATCTTTCAGATTCTTTCTAACACCCACACTCCCCCCTTCATCAAAAGAAAATCAGCTTGTTCTCTTGATCCCACTCTTTCAGAAATCTCTGCTTGCCATTTCTCTCTCATTCTGCTCTCACACTGGGCTCATCTTTCCTTCTTTACTATCCTTCCCTCTAGAATGTTTTTTCTTCCTTACAAACCTACTTTGATTGATTCCTGCTTGCATACCAACAATCGTCTCGTTCTGTATTCATCTTTCTAAAGGTTTTTTTTTTTCCTTCCTTCCTTTCCAACAGTTTTTCCTTTCCTTTCTTCCATCAAGCATATCAACAATTCATTTTTCTTTCTTCCTTCCTTCCTTCCTTCCATACTAACAATCTTTCCTCTCTTTCCAAATGCTTTTCTTCCTTCCTTCTCTCTCCCTTCCTTCCGATACTAACCTTCCTTTCCTTTCTTCATCATTTATCTTTCTTCCTTCCAGCATAGCAACAATGCATTCTTCTTTCCTTCATTCTTCCTTCCATATAAAAATCTACTTCCTTGAGTATACCATCCTTCTTTCTTCCTTCCTTCTTTCCTTCCTTCTATAACAACAATCTTCTTTCTGTCCTTCCTTTCTTCCCGAATGTATTTTCTTCCTTCTTTCCATCCAGTATCCGATCTTTCTTTTTTTCTTTCCTCTTTCTTTCCTTTATCCAGCATACCAACAATCCTTTGTTCTTTCTGTCCTTTCTTCCATATACCAGCAATATTTATCTTTCATTACTTCCAGACTATACTAACAATCTTTTTCTTCCTCCTTCCCTTTCTTTCTTCATTCCAGCATACCAACAATCAATTTTCCCTTCCATCCTTCAAACAAACTTTCTTTGCCTCCGCTGACAGGTCTGATCTCTATGGCCGAAGTGGTCGGATCTCTCTTACTTGCAGATATTTCTGTTGATGCTCATGAGCGTGAGCCTGTGTGTGTCAGCCAGAAGGACATGATGGTGGCAGAGGGGCTATAATGGAGCACCACGCCGCATGTCAGAATCACACACACAGACTCACATCTATGGCTGCACAAATGTCAAAGCACACACTCGTACAAACGCAGCATGTGAGAAAAGTGTAGTTGTGTGTGACCAAAAGAGATGCATGGAGTCAGAGCAAATGAGGAAATCAGTAACCATCTATTTCACACAAGGACAGTTAAGGAAATGAGTAGGAAAGTAGGAAATCACACAAACGGAGGAGAGAAAAATGTTTTGTATATAGGCTGTTTTTTAATACAATTTCAAGTATATGACATTTATTTTAATTTGACAGCAGACAACATCTCTCTCACTCCCTTTTAGACACTCTATCTTGGATAGTACAATAGCGACAAGTGACATGAGAGCTGTCACACGTGTGATACTGTCAGTTGATTTGGCCAATGAAGAAGAAAATGTATCAGAGATCAATCTCGAATTTTCAAATACGAAATATTTCATATGTCAGTGTATGTTATTTAAAGATATGGTTCTGATGACAGCTTTTATACTTCTTTGTGTCAGTCTCTCTTGTCTAAATCTCTCCTCCTTTCTCTTGTTTCCATGACTACAATCATTAACACACGGTTATCTCACAGTGTAGTAACAAAGCAGGCCAAGACACATGCACGCACAGGCACAAACCATTAAAATGCTGACAAAATGCCTTCCTTGCCAAAACCTTTCACTAATGGCTGAGGTAAATTATTCCTGTCTGAGGGGTAATGAAATATCCTTGGAACCCGTACTACACTACAAAAAATCATTTTGTTAATCGTAAAAATCTATGACAATAAGGTAAAAATAATACAATTAAATATATCGAAAAATAAAAATTACATTACATATATATATATATATGTATATATATATATATATATATAATATAATATAAATATAGATCTATATATCTATACAAAAAAAATAAGTCTAATATCTTTAATATCTGAAATTTAAATCTCTTAAAGGGTGGAAACAAGGCAAAAACCGTGATTAGCAAAATATTTTTGCAGTGTGGTAGCTTTATTTTGTTCTTGGCCCAAACTGGATTGCAACTACAAAGACTAATATCATTCAACTGTGGTTGTATACCAAAAACTTCACTATGTATGTGTATGTTTCAGCTGCTCTGTATGTTTTTAAAAGATATGAATGTTAGTTCAACAGAAGATTCTCTACATACCACATGTCATGACTCATAGAGAACAAGTACACACTCATACACACACACACACACACGCAGAACCACAACCAAAAATGGAGGGGCCAGTGGCAATAGGTGAAAATCCTTTAATTGTTTAGGTGTGTGTTGTAGGGGGTAGTTTGTCCCTTGAGGGCAAACTGCTTTAAAGTATTTGTGTTAGACATCAGACTTCACACATGCTTGACAATAACAGCCAGGCACTGCTGAAAATCAGATTTGTATACGGTATTATATTAAAATGTTCGCTCCATTTCATTGTGTGTATGTGGCGTAAATAAATTATGACGAAAGCGATGTTGTTGTTTTTCTGCAAATTCCCAAATAACTGCATGACAGGACCTGTCAATCACACAGCATTCCACAACATGCAAATTCAAATATAGAGAAACACAACCGCACAGATGCACAAACAAACATGCACAAACGTGTGCTTCTACACACAGGCGCAAAAATCCTAAACATAGGCTTTTGAAAAGGACAACAGTCGTACACTCAACAAAAGTGTTCTAACAGTCTGATAACATCACATATAAGAGTCTGATAACATCACATTTAAACAAACACATGACATTCAGCTCAGCACATACACAGCTTCATAAGATGGACATGCTGTCATGAATGCATGATCATTTGCACGTCCTCTTTTCATCTCACTCACACAGACACCTCCAAAAAGTCATTTAAATGAAGTCCAAAAAATTGGTTGAAATTATTTAACTGTCAGAAATGGCCCATCGACCTATTGACCTAAACCACACCCACTAATAACCATCTTCTGACATACCAAGAAATCATCTAGCAAAATACGCCTCATGGTTAAACATGCACACGTATGCACACACAAAATGCTTAAATATAATGTTTTGGTATTACAAAGCAAAATAGTCTTTAAAAAATTCAGTTTAGATATATATATAACATAATATAATTTATATATAGATATATAAAATAAAATATATTTTTTATTAAAGGATTTTACTTAGAAATATGCTGTGATTGACAGCCTACACAAATGACATCAGAGTCAATGCTTTGGGATAGCATCCATCAGATAAATTAAAAATAATAATAATAAATAAATAAAAAACCAATCAATACTAAAAATCAAAAACCCATAATTCCCAATCAAAAGCCTGACATACACCTCCCTTATTAGCTTTTCTAGCTCTCAGTGGGTTTCAAGCATCTTCATCAATCCTGAGCAAATGAGCCATTGAGCAAACAACAGCCAAAACCACAATAACACAACATATTGTACCTTCTACCTTACCTTCTTGCCTTTCTTTTTACGGTGCGCTGGTTTGAAGCTACTTTTTTCTTTGGCTTCTTCACTCATTTTGGGAAAGCTTATCCAATCAGACTCCCTGAGTGATCCTCCTTATTCCAACATCCAGGATCAACATGGACCAGGCAGAGAAGTCCATTAAAGCTCCACTGATGGTGTTTGATTATGGGAGAGATGCTGAGAGACGTGCACACGCTCTCTCATGTGAACTCTCTCCCTCTGAAGACTCGCCTTCTTCTGTCTGGTGTTCCCCAGAAAGGGTGTGGAGAGATAGTGTAGCGCGAGAGAGAGGGGGGGGGGGACAGAAGGAGGGGACACAGAGAGACAGGGATAGAGAAACAAGATGTTGATGGACAGATTCGTTTATAACAGAGAAAGGAAAAAAGCAGAGGAGCGTAATCCTGTTGAATATCCTACCTGCTTTGATCTGTTAAGCACACCCACACAGACGCTCCTAATATTCATAGAGAAAGAGAGAGAGATGAGGGAGAGAACACATTAAACAAGAGTGAAACAAAACGAGGAGGTGTAGATGAGCAATCAAATGATATGAAAGGACGAACAATAAATGTAATATGTCAAAGAAACTCTTATTCTCACACAGTAAACAGACATATTCAGATGGCTGCCAATACTCTGCTCATATGCTCTCTGAGAATGTGTGTGCACTTGCAAGTGTTCACAGAGTGAAACATTAAATGTGACACCTCTGTGGTGTGTGTGTACGTGTGTGTGAGGGTGTGTAAGCATGTGTGTATGTGCAGGGCTGGACCAGCATGCATCAGGTCCTTCCAGAAAAGGAAGACTCCTCCAGCACAGTGCCAAGAGATCAGCTTACTAACAGGAAGACAGAGATATTGGAAACATTTGTGTACTGAAACATAAACTGTTTTACTTTTACCTTTAATTTATTAATAGAATTACCTTTTTATTTTATTGTAGATATGTACAACCATTCAAAAGTTCTGAGTTAAAAATATTGTTTAATGTCATCAAGGCTGCAATTTATTTGATTACAAATGCAATATAAAATGTAATGTTTTGAAACATTATTACATTTTAAAATAACATTTCTATTTTAATATATTTTCGAATCATTCTAATATGTTGATTTGGTGCTGTTGCTATCAATTTTCAAAAAAAACAAAAAAACAATTGTGCTGAAACTGATAAATTAAAAGTGTTAATAAAAAAACAGCAAACTTTTGAACGGTAGTGTATGTGCATTAATTTATTTATATTGGGGTCCAAACAAATTAATTACTTTTAAATGTTTCTGTTTTTATTATTTAACAGAATATTACTCTTTTTCCTTTCACTTTAAGGTGTGCATTTATGTATTGGCAATCTTGCATGTTTATGGCAATGACTATTATCTGTATCATTATGGTGTTTTTTGGTGTGTGTCATTTTTAGAGCTTAACAGTCCCTGGACACCATTCTCTTTTGTTGTATAAAAAGCAGAGTAAACATACTGCAGAATATCTTCTTTTGTGTTCCACAGAAAACAGAAACATTCACAGTTTTGGAACATCATGAGGGTGAGCAAACAATGACAAAATTACAATTTTTGAAGGAACTGTTCCTCTAAGAATCTGAATATTTAGTGGATATATCTGGTGGTTACATCCCTGCTTAATTTGCTAGAAAAACATGCAATGCCGTCAGATGGCATGTGTCTTTCTCAAGGGGTTTGTGACATAATGCTCTTCAGTGTATGATATGAGAGCGCACAGACATGGCGGCCCCACAGCCAGCTCTCTTTCTGTTCCTCTCCATTTGAATAATGGAATCACCAACACAGAGCGATGAATACAGGGAAAGAGGAGAGAGAGGGAGCGGGAGGAGGGAAATTGAAGGAGAGCGTAAGCGAGTGTGAAAAAAAGAGGGAGGAATGGAGGGGATGAGGAGAGAGACAGTAATCTGGTCACAGACTGCTAGGCTTGGCCAAGCAAAAGCTTCTAGCACTATACAGTACATCACTGACAACACACACTCACATACACAGACACTCCACCCACACTTTCACACACACATCATTGACCGCCACCATCCCAAAAAAAAATCAAGCTTTGTTGTCTGTAAGACGATGAGCGTTATGAGTGATTTTGTGTGTCACTGTGACTGACTTAGACCTCTCTCATGAATAATTTATAATGTGTGTGTCTCTGTGACTTTGTATCTGTGTGTGAGAGGACAAGCTATGCTGGGACGTGAGGACTACCTCTAGTCGGCGTGATCGATTTGCTCTCAGGCGCAACAACCAAAAATCAGCACCCACAAATGTGGTGCCTCTTTTGTTCTGCCCCTGGGTGGTTAGCACCATAAATAATAAGTGTTCTTTGAGACTGACTTGTCTTACAGTGTGACCAGCTTCCTGTGAGCTGTAGAGTAGCTTGAAACGGCCTCAGAGACTTTCATTCCATGTACTGATCTGCAGTCTACAATTAACGCTTTAGTGTGAAGCATCCCAGCTGTGTTATGGACTCCAAACCAGACCTCCCGTCTGTGGATGTAACTGTAAATGTAAAACAATAGATATAAGACAACATCAATACTCAGTGTTTTTAAAAATCCCACTAAGCCTACCTGACAATGAGAAACTGAACATGAAAAAACATTAGATTGTATGGATGTTGAAAGGGTTAGGTTTAGTTTAAGTTCTGGTTTAGGTTTAGGGCAAAAATACGTTATGGGTTTGTTGGACAGGAATGTTGTTTCAGGACCTTGAAGACTTAGCCGCGTCAAAATCTTGTGACCAGCATCCGGTGTAATGCATTCCCTGACAAACAAGCTGTTTCTGGGCAGAACATTGGGGGGCGGGGGGGGCGGGGGCGGGGGGGGGGGGGGACAATACATGACCAAAAAAGGCGTGTGCAGATGTCAATTTGCCTCTTCGGTGTCCTGTGGTTTTGAATGAACATGCCACAAATTACAGGGAGTAGCTACCAAACAGCATCTTCACTGTGTAATTAATTATCACGTGAGTTGATTTTTTCTTTTGTTGAAACGTGTGATGTGGCAACGTTCTGGCAGTCCATTACAGTATTTACATTCAGGAACCTTCTAGACCAGCCAGATGACAATCTGTCTAATGGTTACTGTGATTAATGATTTAACATAATGATTTTACAAAATACACTATAAAAATAGTCTGTTAAGTAAGAAATATCATTCAAGCAATTTGGCCATTGATAATCACAGTCGTGCTGATATTCAGATCAACAACACGATTGCATGTGTGCTATTGCTTTTACACAACAGTTCAATAAACAATAGGTCAATAGTTCATATAGAAGTTAATAAGAAGTTCAGCTTACATTTTAGACCAGGGGTGCCCAAACTCGGTACTGGAGGGCTGGTGTCCTGCAGAGTTTAGCTCCAACTTGCTTCAACACACCTGCTGGGAAGTTTCTAGTACGCCTAGTAAGAGCTTGATTAGCTGATTCAGGTGTGTCTAATTGGGGTTGGAGCTAAACTCTGCAGGACACCGGCCCTCCAGGACCGAGTTTGGGCACCCCTGCTTTAGACAAAACTTTGTATATTTTTGCCAAGCCAACGAAAATAGTGCAAAATTTGTGTCTCCTAGCAACGCATGTTCCTGAATGAATCCATGTTTCTGAATGAATCAGTTGAGTAAATGATCCAATGACTTGATTATAAAAGACAGTCGCTTTTTTTGTTGTTGTTGGTAAATGAATCAACAAATCGGCTGAATGACTGATGTTTAAATGTCTCATGTATAAAGACAATACTTGTTTTGTTTCTGAATGAATAAGTGTTGTTGAACGAATCAGTTGAGGGAATGATTGAAGATTAGTTTCTTTCCCGAACGAATCAGTGTTGATAATCGAATCGGTTGAATGAATGAATCTATGACTCATAAGGATAATCACTTGAATCCACCCCCTGGCATAACGATGTAACCTACAGACAGACTCGCTGAAAAATCCCCACCACTAATGCAGTCTGTCTATAAAGCTTGAACACAAATAAGCAAAGTGATACTAACAGCCAAAATTCCTAGTGCTGCTGGACCAAATAAGAAAGAGAAGAGAGAATAAAATGAGACAGAGGGACAGAGTAAATAGAAGGAACAGGAGCTGTAAGAGGTCAGTGGAAGCAAGTAAATATAGTTACGTGACCAGCATGTTAATATCCAGGACAAAACTCATATCTATCTGTGCGGTTCTCATCGTGTGAAAGTCACACAAAAGACTCTCAAGCTAGATGAACATGGGGCATTCAAAAAGTATACAAAACTCCTGTCTGTCATTCGTAAGTGTTGGCACAGCCAAGCCAGTTTTAGTGTGTGCTTTCTCATAGCTTGTGCTGTGTTTGGCTGAACTCTGTTAAATAAAACCTTCATTTAGACACTCTAATCCTGTTCACATCTTTTCATGCCAACATTAGGAAGCTTTGCCGTATGTAAATGCTTCATGAATTTCAGCCCACTCAGTGCGGCCACCTGGGCATCCCAATCGACAGTTGCCGTGACAACCTGACTAATCAGAGAAATAAATGACACTCTGTTCAGTTGTTCACTGGCCTTAAGAGTCAGTACAAAAATGACTAATATATCCAAAACTAGGACTGAATTTGACTTCAGATTCTGTAATTGCATTGTCGTACATATTCAATTGTACAAAGCCATAAAAAGCTAATTCGTCCTGAAAAGGTCCAATTCCATTTCATTATAGTTGGAAATAACTTTATTTAAAATGAACTTCGTGACATTATCTTGCTCAAACAGGAAAGATTAATTGGTGCCATAGCAAGTTGGGATAGAGTGAGTCTCGGTCCTGTCTCGAACAATGGAGGTCAAAGCAAAACATCAGTTATTAATCGGCTTAGCTGCTTTTAGCAGCATAACGCCACAACACAAAGAAGCCCAGTCTATAATAGTGCTTGACAACTGCATAGTACTATAGCTCTTCAGAACACTACACTACATCTAAATGTTTCTGAGTTTCTCAGTCTACAGATACATCTCTCTACCTCATGATCTGGAATGATCCTCTTGATCAACAGTGAAGGGGATCCTTGACCCTTTCTGGGAACCCACTCATGGCATTATGAGTCAGTTACATTATGGTTATATTATGGAACGATTTAAACTGCATTGAAGCTTCATTAAAGTGGCAAATAAACCATGTGTTTACAGAGAATATATATGCCAGTCAGTCAAATTTTTTTAAAGAAGAAATTATTACTTTTATTCAACGAGGACACATTATATTGACCTAAGTGTTACAAAAAAGTATCATGGTTTCCACAAAAAAGTAGCGCATTAGGTAGCACAACTGTTTTCAAATTTGATGATAATAATAAATGTTTCTTGATTAACAAATTAGCATATTAGAATGATTGCTGAAAGATCATAACCCTAAAGCCTGAAATAATAGCTTCTGAAAATTCTGCTCTGCCATCACCGGCATTAAAAATTACAATGTAATATATATTAAAACAGAAAACAGTTGACCTAATTTGTAATCTATCATATGAATATTTGTCACGAATCCTGTCCATGGACTTCCGTTCATTCACCACCAGAGGTCACCCTTTCCATTACATTGACTCTCGCACAAAACAAACTGTTGCATAGCACCCCGGACCACATATCCCATCATTCATTGCACTGATAGCACACAGCACTGATTGCACACAGCTGTTTCAATTACCTCATTCACTATATAACACCCACTCTAACTACATTTATCTGCTGAGTATTGTTTAGCCTGTAACCCGTTCCGAGTCTCTGTGTTTCCTTGTTTTGCCTTGCCTTGCCTTGCCTTGCCTGTTCTCTCGGTTTCTGATCTTTGCCTGTTTTCCTGGATTTTTCCCTCTCGTCTCGCCCCTGTGATTCTGTCTGCCGATCAGTGACCTACGCTAGCCCTAGGACTATTCTTGTGTTTTGCCCGCCTTATACCTGTTTGCCATTGTTTGACCCACACCTGTTATATGACCACGTCTTGGAAATAAAACCTTGCATATGGATCCGCACGTCTCACATCTCGTCAGCCCCGTTACAGAATACTCAGCCACACAAGGATCCAGCAGCTTTTCTAAAGGACTCTGGCCAGTATGGACCCAGTCAACCCAGCTACTACACCAATTTCTCCGGCAAGGAGGCCTTTCTATCGAGGAGTATGTTCACCGGTTCTGTGTGCTATCATATCAAGTTCCACTGTATGATGAAGTTTTGTTTAAAGACTTGTTCCGTTTTGGACTGGATGAACCCACGAAATCTTGGTTACCTGGAGGGGAATGTAACTGTAGTTTAAGGGACCTTATGGATTATGCTTTGTTGTCTGTTGGCTCTTTGTTTACTGTGGGTGTCGCGGAGGAAGAACGCGACGCCATATGTGTGGCTGAAGTGGTGGCTGTACCAGAGCACTCTCACAAAATGGCGGCGGCAGCAGAGCCTGATAGCAAAATGGCGGCCACACTAGAGCATGCTCACAAAATGGTGGCGACAGTGGAGCACACTCACACGATGGCGGACCCAACAGCATCTATCAGTCCTACGGTTGATTATCATGATCTGGTCAGTCACAGGCTGTAGTCTGAGCTTGGTCAGTCACCACTTGATCGTCATGAGTCAGTCTAGTCCCAGTGGTTCTTCCTGAGTGTCAGTCAAGGCCACAGCTGCTCTTCCTGAGTTTCAGTCAGCCACAGCTGATCTTCCTGATCGAGTCCTAGTCCACAGTTGATCTTCCTGAGTCGAGTCTAGTCACAGTTGATCTTCCTGAGTCGAGTCTAGTCACAGTTGATCGTCATGAGTCAAGTCAAGTCACAGCTGATCTTCATGAGTCAAGTCAAGTCACAGCTGATCTTCATGAGTCAAGTCTAGTCACAGTTGATCTTCTTGAGTCAGGTCTAGTCACAGTTGATCATCGTGAGTCAAGTCAAGTCACAGATGATCGTCATGAGTCAAGTCAAGTCACAACTGATCTTCATGAGTCAAGTCAAGTCACAGTTGATCGTCATGAGTCAAGTCTAGTCACAGCGGATTTTCATGAGTCCAGTCAAGTCTCAGCTGAGCTGCCAGAGCCTCGTTACGTCACAGCTGATCTTCTAGAGTCTCGCCATGTCTCAGCTGTTCGTCCAGAGTCTCGTCACGTCTCACCTGATCGTCCAGAGTCTCGTCACGTCTCAGTTATTCAATCCATAATTCACGTCGCATCACAGCTGATCATCCAAAGTCATGTCACGTCCTGTCTGTTGCACCCAGATTATCAAGGTCAGTCCTTTCGGTATCCCAGTCTGGTATCCAGTGTTATGGATGCACCGCTGGTGTCTGCACGCACCGCTGGTATCCCCAAACCCACTCACTCTAACCCTTCTATTCATGAACTCATTCCCCTGTCTGCAGCACTTCCCATATGGGGGGTTGCTTTATGGTGTATCTGGGCCGTGTACTCCACCGCCGACTTGCTAGAGGCAGCAGCACCGGCTACAACATCTCCAGAGGTGGGGGATTACGCTGCAGAACCTCCCGAATTTACGGTGTCCACGGCTGTGCCCCAAGTCCTGTGTCCACTGTATTCCCTTCAGAGGTGGCGGCGCAGGCTGCAGAACCTCCCGAGATGACGACACTTTCCTCAGTTCCTTGCGTGGTGGTGGCGCCCAGCAACGCACTTTCTGCCTGTCCTGTGCCGGCCAAGGAGGCCGCCTTTGGATTTTCTGCCTGTTCTGTTCCGGCCAAGGAGGCCGTCTATGAACTCTCTGCCTGTTCTGTTCCGGCCAAGGAGGCCGTCTATGAACTCTCTGCTTGTCCTGTTCCGGCCAAGGAGGCCGTCTATGAACTCTCTGCTCGTCCTGTTCCGGCCGGGGGGGCCGTCTGTGAACTCTTTGTCTGTCCTGTCATGGCTATAGAGGCTGTTTACGAACTCCCTGCTTGTCCTGTCACAGCTATGGAGGCTGTCTGTGAACTCTCTTCCTGTCCTGTCACGGCTAAGGAGGCCATCTGTGAAATCTCTGCCTGTCCTGTCACGGCTAATAAGAGGCCGTTTACGAACTCCTTGCTTGTCCTGTCACGGTTATGGAGGCCGTTTGTGTACTTTTGTCTTGTCCCGACCCAGCCATGGAGGCTGCCTCTGAACGCTCAGTCTTGTCTATCAACCACAATGTTCTGTCTCTGTTGTCTGTCTCTACTCTCTCGTTGTTACATTCTCCGCCATGGTCTCCTGATCGGTGATCGGTGTGGTTCACCAAGGGGGTTTCCTGTTCCTTCTGCTCCGCCGTGGTTTTCCGTCTGACCGCCGGGTGGTCCTCTGAGCCGCCGTTGTGGGTCTACTTGTTTCTGCTCCGGTGGTTCTCTGCCTCCGCCGTATGGCCCTCTGGCTCTGCTGTGGTGGTCTTCTGCTCCGCTGTGGTGGTTCTCTGCTCCACCGTGGTGGTTCGTTGCTCCACCGTGGTGGTCTTCTGCTCCGCCGTGGTGGTCCTCTGCCGTGGTGGTCTACATTCTGGCTCTGGTGGTCTTCTGCTCTGTCGTGGGGGTCTTCTGTTCTGCTCTGGTGGTCTTCTGCTCCGCCGGGGGATCTTCGGTCCCGTCTGCTGTGGTGGTCTTCAACTCCACCTGGGTTTTATGCGGCTCCACCCTGGCTGCCCTGGCTCCCTGCTCTGCCTCAGTCCCTGGTCTCTCCTATCCTTGGACTTGGCCCTCCGTCCCTCCCCCTGTTCTGCCTCCGCTCCACCGCCCACCTGGATCATATAGTGTTTTTTTTTTTGGGGGGGGGAGGGGGGGGACTCTGTGCACGAATCCTGTCCATGGACTTCCGTTCATTCTCCACCAGAGGTCACCCTTTCCATTACATTGACTCTCGCACAACACAAACGGTTGCATAGCACCCCGGACTACATATCACATCATTCATTGCACTGATTACACACTGCACTGATTGCACTGATTGCACTCAGCTGTTTCATATCACTCACTCACTATATAACACCCACTCAAACCCCCTTTCTCTGCTGAGTATTGTTTAGCCTGTATCCCTTTCTGAGTCTCCGTGTTTTCCTTCTTTTGCCTTGCCTTGCCTGTTTTTGCAGTTTCGGATCCTTGCCTGTTTTCCCTGGATTTATCCCTCTAGTCTCGCCCCGGTGATTCTGTCTGCCGATCAGTGACCTACGCTAGCCCTAGGACTATTCTTGTGTTTTGCCCGCCATATACCTGTTTGCCATCGATCGACCCTGCCTGTGTTTGACCACTTCTCTTGTGAAATAAAGCTTGCACATGGATCCGCACGCCTCTCGTCTCGTCAGCCCCGTTACAATATTACTGTTTTCACTGTATTTTTGATCAAATAAATTCAGCCTTGGTCAGCATAGGGACGTTAGGCTCTGATAGCTATTATGTCTGATAGCAAATGGCCAATATTAAAATTCTAATGTAATAAATAAACTAAATAATTAAAAATAAACAACAATATAAATACATTTTTTAAATAAATAACTAGTTTGTAATAAAAATATTTCAGCAAAGACAATGCTAAAAGAGGGTTAATTTGTCCTAAATCATCAAATTGTCCTAATTCATAAGCAATATTTCATGATGCCTTGCCGCACGATTCCCGTGGGGAGTCCAAGATTTGCGTCACACAACTGGGCACCAGAGCTCCGGGTCTGCCTGTGCTGCCCACTTCTTTTCCGGTGAACGTCTGTGATTTGATTCAGCTTTTGTCAGCCCTTCTCTGGAAGTGTGCATCCAGAGCTTATTTTCCAAAGTGACCGTCTGGCTCTGCCTCAGTGCTCAAGTGCCCCGTCAGCTCTGAAACACACTCACTTAGACTCTCTCAAACACACACACACATAAATATATCACTTTTACTTATGAACTTGCTATTAGGTAAATGTTCACAAATCTTGCTATTTCTCTGTTTATCTCTTCTGCAAATATTTAATATTTAACCACTGCACATTATAGATCTTTATCATGTGATAACAGCTGTAAAGTATGTGAAGTTGGATACCACTATATTAAATAGCATAAGTAAGATGAGCCATTAAAGTGGTACTATGATGACGGTGGGCTCAAAATTACAGTGTACTTGTACTTTGGTGTTCATGTAGTGTCTTGAGGGCATACTAAGCAGATCAGTGCTGATATGCTCATTTCCTTTTGTGCTGCTAATTTTGGTTAAAATATAGCAGTGTCTGATTAAGTGGGAGACAGGGATTGACCAATTACAGACAGAGAGAGAGAAAGAAAGAGAGACATAATCACAAGCCTTGTTAGTCCTTCCATCCACCTGTCAAGCCATGTTGCTACGGTGATCACTCCATTACCCCATCACCATGGTTACACTCTCTTGCCAGCCCACTTGTATGCTTTTGGGAACCTGTGAATAATGTGTGGTTCTCCCTTAGCACCATCAGGCAGTGAGAAGGAGAGAGAGAGACAGTGTCACAAAGAGTGTCAGGGTAAACAAGAGATGGCTCTTACCTCCTTTGGAAGATCTGATGCTGCAAGAAAGAAAGCTAAAAAAGAAAGAAACCAGTGACTGTGCTTTTGCATTTCCAGGAAAAGAGATGTCATGGGTAACCGTGGCAACAGGCATCCCTAATAGACAGCGCTGAGAAGCTCTTTTTAGTCCCACTGGTTGCCTCACATCAGAGCCGCTGCTCACTGTTCCACACTGTCACCAGGTTTAGTCAGCACTATTGTGATCACTATATATTTTTGTTCGTACAGACTTGGTGCATCTTGGTACACCAACATGTTGATCTGTAATATGTTGCTTTGCTGTGAAATAAAAGGTCTTTGTGTGATTGTATATAAAATACAACCTCAGGATCCCTTGAAAGCACAAATAAAAATGACCATGGTGTTTCAGCTATGATATAAAAGCTAACTCAAAATATCAATAAATACTATAATAGTATATAAATAATACTATAAAGACACTGGTGTTAATGCCATGATATACGTAGTTCACTGCCATGGTAAGACCCTTTCTTATCTATCACAACAACATTCCTGAAAGCACTGAAATCAATGCTAAGCGTTAAGATACATCACCATAATATCCCACTGCATGTAGGTCATTCTTTCAAACAACTTCTACTTTGATTTGTAGTCAAAAGAATGCTTATTTTGTGGTGTATTGACTCTAAAGTTAGACTAGGGATGAGCAGTCCATTATTTTTTAATACCCATTTTGTTAAGTTGCAACTAGTAATGTTTGCTGTGGCAGTGACCTCTGTGCTACAAGGCAATGTTCCACCATACTTAGCATGTTATTAGCTCAATTATTTCTCATAATCAATGTCCAAACACTGGTTTCAGCTTCCTCAGCCATTCTGTTCTCCTTTAACTGGATAATTAAACCCTCTATAATTCATCATAATCATGAGGTGTATAAAAGAGAGCAGAAATGATAACGCTGGCCAACTCTCTGTGGGCGGGGAAGTTTTCATAGCTGTGCTTTAAGGGAAGGAGTGGGAAGTCAGTTTGAGAACCCTAACAAAGCCTTTTCAACCTGCTGACCCAAAGCTAATGCAACACAACTCTCTCAAAGCTCCAAACAACCTAAAGCACTGTGTAAGTGCACGACAAAGACCAGGTAGATAAAACAGAGCGGCTGACCACAGCAGAACACAGAACAAAATCCATTGGTCTGCTCTGTCAGAGAGAGAGCGATGGAGAGAGCTAAAGCAAGCCTGATTAATGTGTGCTAGCCAAATGTGTTTGGTCAGGTCAGTGAGTAGAGCGGGGTTAAGACCTAAATGCACAGACAAATGTTTAGCAGGAGGAAAGGAAAGAAAAACAGAAGACAGACATCAGAGAAAAATAGGGGACAACAACTCTCAACCTAATATGTAATGCATGCCTACTTAGTCACTTGCAATTGTTTAATCATTAATGAGGCACTGAGTAGTAAAAATACATAAAAAATATTAAGGAAACAGATTTTTGAAGAAAATTTTGTGCAATTCATTAGATATTGAAGATACAGTCGCAGACAGGGATGCCATCTATTTTATAGTTTCTTTGTGTACTCTAAATGCACAATTAATAAGGACAATATACTAAAAGTTTGGGTAAGATTTTTTTTTCTCTTATGCTCACCAAGGCTGTGCTTGCTTAATTTAAAAATACAGTAAAACAGTATAATTGGATCACGTGTGCCTTGATAACAGTATAACTTTTTTCTTTGATGAATACAAAGGTTTTTTTTTTTAACTGAATTTATTTGAATTAGAAATATTTTGTAACATTTTAAATGTCTTTACTGCCACCAACTTTTATCAACACCAACTCTACTGACCCCAAACTTATGAACAGTCTATTTTCCTAAATAAATATTGCCAAATATTGGCAAAAATTAGTTCATTATCCTAAATGTAGGCTTTCCACGGTTGCCAAGCAACGTAACAACTTTTCCTATTATACATTGTTTATTTATAGTCATTTTACTATGAATAAGTCATATGGCACATCTAATCGAAATTTAAAGTCAGAACATTTCATTTTTACTATAGCATGAACACTATAGTGACCAATCAGCATCCAGTAGAACAATCCATTTAATAAATAATACAGTATAGACTCACATAAGTAGTAAGTCAGACAGAAAACACTGATGTCATTTCACATGCAAATCATCCTGCCTTTTTAAATTTAAATCTGTCCTCACTGTTTCCAAATTAATATTTACACGTACACACACAGCAGGGAAACACTCAACACGCAAACAAAACCTGAGCCCACATACACTGCATACTATGGGATTACTGAAGAGGAAGTGATCTTTATAAGAGGTCAAATGGGCAAACAGAAAGCCAGGAGGAAAAGGAGTATGTGTTGATAGAGGTGTTGAAAATCTTCCGCTGATCTGACATAGTCAGAGCCTTCACATATACTCCAAACCACAAACAACATACTCATGCAGACACTCAATGCACAAATATACACCAACCACAAAGGCTGTTTAATGATCAGAGGTATTTGTGAACACATTTAGACCTTGAAATGTCTTGTGACAGAAGTCTGACCGTCTGGCAGGAAGAATCTAGTTGAGCCGAATAAGGATAAACAACACTGATTTAGAGACTAATGAATTAGTTCCGGACATGACAACGTTTCCTCAATAGAAATGTAAAATGTTTGGAGGAGGTACACCGGTTTATTTTTGTCCACTTCACAGTAATATTATGTAAGAACACCTGCTGTGAAGAACATTTACAAATCACACACACACAAACATACATGCTAAAGGACAGTGCTACAAGGCTGGAAATTACCAGTGCAGAGTCTTTCAGATTGAATACATTTAATCTGCAGGCATTGAGAAAATCATTTATAGAGCCAATTAACACATATCCCAATCAAATTCTTATATGATTCAAGACCCTGAAGCAGGATTTTCAGTAACTTCAACACTGTTTCTTATTTTCAGACATAACCAAATGTCAATGTGCTGTACAATGTAATTTATAAATTAAAACAATTATGTCATTAAAATATGATTCAAATATGATTACAAATTACTGTTAGTATAAAAAAATGTTTTGACTTTTGACGTCTGTACTTTAAGATTTTCAAAAATAAAGTGTTAAATGTGTGTTCTTTCAATGCGACTTATTTAAGAAATGTATTTAAGAATAAATCCTGAAATTTTTAAATATTTTTTCTTACTCCTTGTCTTCTTGTTTCAAGCATAAAATGCACAAATGTTTGTTTAATTAATGCTTACAAGGAAAAAATGTTAATGTAAAAAAAAAAAAAAATCTTGTTTTTAGAATGTGTAATATTTTACTGGGAAAAAAAGACAAAATAATAAGAAAATTACTTTTTACAGAGAATGGATTTTGAAATTCTGATAAATAAATACAGAAAAAATCAAGAAAATGACAAGACTATTATTTAGAACAAGACCTTAAATGCAGAAAAGGCATCTACCTAATGCATAAATTAGATAAAAAGAGTAATCACAGCACCATTTTTATAATTTGTACAACCACATAAAACATCTGTAGGAAAAAACATCATGCTGATTATTTGTCTAATAAATATAAATTAATTTTACACAAAATTAAAAAGTCATATTACACAATCAAATTTTCTTCATTTAAGGGTGTGAAAATATTCACCAAACTCCGCTGTGAGGTGAAGGGCACAGGATATTTCTGAATATTTTTTAGCTTCAGAGTTAATAGGAAATAGAGATTACACACCACAGTATATCTCATATTGTTTAACCCAGAGGCCATTTAATAAGACCGCTGCCATAATAAGGTTCATTAGCACTACAGCATGTTTACCTCAGGAACCTGCTGATAAATGCAAGCACAAGAAACTCATATAATGTGCATGTGGGGGCGGAGAGAGAGTGGGTGCCATAATATGTCTGTTAGCTGATCATTTCTGCTCAAGGTGTACTCTCATTTGTGCAAAACTGTGTTCAAATGTGAGATGAGACTTAAAGCCAATGAGGTCACGCTTGCTCAAGGTCACTCTGAGAAAACCTTCATCCTCATTTGAAGGGAATCAAGTCTCATCAACTGACCTTTACACAGTCACGCTAACTGTCACCCAGGATCCTCAACAGGGGGGGGAGACCAACAATCACAGGGAAAGAAAAAAGACAGAGTGATTGAGAGAGAGAAAAGGAATAAATCATGAAACGACAAGTGTATGATTGCTAAAGAAATGTTCAGGGAGGAAATCCCCATGGCAACGCCAGGAAACCACATTCTTTCACCATGGAAACAAAGCCTGGGAATGCTAATGTCAGAGAGTCTGTTGAGTGAAGGGAGAGAGAAAATGGATAATATTCAATACAGAATATTAAGATAGCATACAAGCAAGCAAATGTTTAAATGTTTTAACCTGTAAAGGTTTGGACATAATCAGAGCTTTATAATAAGCCAGTTTTCATGATCAGTGTTTTTCTCCATGTAAATGCATTCATTAACTGCAATAGTAAATCACACATGAAGGTCATGTGAAACATGAAATCTAGGTGAGGGAATCCTCTTTGGTCCTGAATTTGTCCTAAATATGATACATACACACACACTCACACATACAGTCACTCAGACACACAACAGCCCTCCCTTGCCCCAAAATCTCAGTGTCCTAAAAACTATTTGTAGCATTTGCCCACTCCTCTGTCTCTAGTTCAGTACCCCATTCTCAACCTCCTTCATCATGACCTCTTTCTTTTCAGCACACCTTTCTCTCAAAAACACACTCATGTAAACACACACACACCCACACACACCCACACACACACACATCCTGTCTCTCTCTCTCGCAGACACACAAGGTTCATCTTCCTCCCTGAAGGCTCCTGCTGAGTATATGGCTCAGAGGCAGGAGTCTCTCACAGCTGGACTGGAAAGACAGTGTCTTTGTGTGTGCTTCAATATCTCTGTCTCTCTCACAGACATCAGACTAGACTCTGATCTATCAACAGACAAAAAAAGTAGCAATAATATGTGTTACATGGGTCTCTGGAACAGGGTTATTATAGTTAACTAAAGCCATAAAAAAACACTTTTGTTACTTGAAATTAAACAAACATTAACTAAACTAAACTATAAAAAAAATCAATAAGGATATTCTTTTTAAAGGGGTCATATGGTGCTTTTTTAAAGATAATTATTTTGTTTATTTGGTGTAACAGAATATGTTGACATGCTTTAATGTTCAAAAAAACACATTATTTTTCAAATACTGTACATTATTGTAGGTCCTCTATGCCCTGCCTCTCTCAAACTTCTACAAAGTCCCTCCTTCCAACAAGCGCAGTCTGCTCTGATTGGCCAGCTGACCCAGTGCATTGTGATTGGCCGAACACCGTAAGCACTCGTCCGGAATGTACGCCCCTTGACCATAAACTCGCGAGCTTCATCTTCAAGAATGTAAAGCCCGTAAATGTCATTAGTTTTTTTACCATCTTCAAGCCCGAACGGGAACCGACACAGTGATGATGCAACACACAAGCCGCGGTTAAGACAGCTGACTCGACTGTGATGTGACGCTGTCTCTCTCTCACACACACACACACACACGCGCGCGCACCCACACACACGATGTGCAAAACTCCGCATTTAAACAGTCAATAGCAAATACTTAAACTAATAACAAACAGTAGCTGATTCAGAAGCACCAAATTGTCATAGCAAAGTCAGAATAACCTCCTCTCCTAGGTTCACGAAATGGTCGTGCATAAAATGCATTGCTTTTCTGTTGCAAGTTCTCCTGAACATGCTTCTTCAACACTACTGCGTTTACTGAAACCACCCCTTCTATCTTTGTGTGAACATTTGGGCAGCATTATGCAAATATTCCCACATAGCGACGTAGACATGTGGGGCGTGTTAGAACAGCCGTTTTAGGGGGGCGTGGCAGGGTCTTAACTTTGATAAAGAATATCTTGTGGTTTTGAGACTTTAGTCTTTGCAACTTCAGGAATCTTATCTATCACCCACTCTGCTTGTAACACTCCAAAGAGAAAGGAAACTTGAAATCACATCATATGACCCTTTTAAAAAAATCTATTTATGATTTTAAATAAAATTACATTAAAACTATTTTATTTCAGCTTTTTTTAGTTTAACTTGATGTAATAAACTACTAAAATTGACAAAAGTTAATAATTAATAATAACTATTAACATATTTAAAAACAAAAACTAATAAAAAAATGACAAAATGAAAAAGGCATCTAAATGAGACACAATGTACAATGACCACTAAAATGCATCACTGACCATATAATCCTATATAATCCTACATAGTATTACTGTTTGTCATGTCACTCTAAATAAAGAATTTTCAATTCAAATCAATATTTAATGGCAATTTATTATTTATTTGTTAAGCACCCATTTAATAAGAGGGATGATGTCCCTCTCATATCAAATAAACTCCAAAAAAAAAAAAAAAGAAAAAAAAAAAGCAGGGTGCTAAAACCTGGACTAAAACAGTACCTTATCACTTACATGCAAATATAGAATGATAGCATTATATAAGAGTAATGACAAAAACACCCATCATGAGTTTGAGTCCTTCCATTCCACAAATTGTTTGTTCCTTCAGCCAATCAGGGCGGCTCACATGTGCATCTTAATAATTTGCCACTAATCACTTCTTTAATTAAAGTGTCTACCCCTGAGGATTTGGGTTTGAATTGAGATTTTATCCTGGGGACTAGGCATTTTTTATTTCTCTGTAATTAGACAGCCTAGTTAAGCTTCATTGGCCTGTTGAGAGCTTGTTTTTAAATTGTTCTTTTGAGGAGTTGAATAAAAAATAAAAAAACTTTATAACAATTTTTGTTTTCACTTTGTGACTGAATATTAAAATTTTCTGTGCAGACAATGCTAAATAGCCTAGTATATATGAACATTAGAATAACATTTAAATTTCATTATTTTTTGTGCACTACACTTTTGTCTCTCTCATTAATGTCTGTAGCGAGTAAAATGTAAGTGATGCTGTCACCACACTTGAATTAAATCTGACATCCGCCTGCATGTCTTCCACGTATGACAGTCAGCGGAAGTGAGAAAAAAAAGTATTTATAACACTTTAAATATGGATATTTTCCTTACAAAAATGCATCGAGCCTTTCATTTTCTCCTCACCCCCCGGAGCCTTGTGAGGGACGTTTTATTACGGATGCGCGCACTTTATTTCACTTCTTCTGAACTGTTGACAACAAACACCCGCTTACCCCCATTGAGAGGCTTGGAGGGGCCAGGACAATTTTCAATATAAGGCCAATTGGATTCGTCTGAAAGAGGAAAGTCACATACACCTAGGATGCTTTGAGGTTGAGTAAAACACAAGCTAATTTTCATTTAATTTTTGGGTGAACTAACCCTTAAAAAAACAGATCGCTCACTGGTTAACATCCGATTTCCCTTACTAAATAACATGCGGTCCAACTGTGACGCCACGTGGTGAAAACGAGTATTGCCTGCCATGTGCATGTGCTACATACCCTCAATGTAGGAATGACAACCTGACAAAGTTAGAAATAAATAATATACCAGAAATGTAAAATAAATAAATATCAAAGAAGGTCAAAAGAAAACAAAAATAACACACTGATTGTGTTTATACAGTTCTATTTTCCTTATTTACTTACGTTTTTATTTTTTCCCACTTTATTCATTTTCCTTTAATATTTATTTAACATGTCTTGATTTCCACATTATGTTTATTTACTATTTATTTCTATATTTATTTTATTTTTTTCCACATTTATATTTATACATTTCTTGTCTGTAGGGTACTGAGGAGGGTGTTCTACCTAAAGCCATCAAGGCTCAGAGTATGTCAAGGTGTAAGCTTTGGCTACAGTGACAACTTGTTTTGTGCCCAAACGAAAATACAAGTGTAGCCTACTGATGTGTCTGTTCTGATGTGTCCTGTTGAGAGTGGCGAATGACAAGATGGGCAATTAATTTAATATCACCCTACTGTATGTATAGGCTCCTACGGAGTCCCTAAATCGACCATTTGGTGGAAAAATTACGGGGTTGAAGAATTTTTTATTAATATATAAATAAATACATAAAATTTATAAATTAAATAAAAGAAAGATAAACGTTGAAAAAAAATTAAAATATACCATAAATGAGAACTAAAATTATAACTATTTTTTTATTTTCCTTTGCTCATATTTATTTATATTTTATTTTTGCTTCTTTTTTTTTTTACATTTCTTTGTAATGGTTATTTATGTATTTATTTATTTATAATTTTGTCATGTTTGGCATTCCATATGACAGACCACACACAAACCAAACATATGTTTGCTACAACATAATTATGCTTACTGTATTTGCGTATATTGGAAAGTTTGTGGAATTAAAACGCAAGTCTATAGCACTGAACATCATGAACTGGAAGGCTGTTTCAGTAGGGTCTTTTAGGACAACCTATAGAGTGAAACGAGAACATTTGTTCTGAACCCACTACCAGTGATTCTGTAGCCATAAACATAGTGGAAAAATGTGGGGAAATGACTGTTCCCTTCCTGCACACAATATTAAATGAACAAACCGCGCACGCGCACTCACACTCGGACAGACGCCATGCTCCCGCTCCTAACCGCCCTACCATCTGATTGGCTAGTTTGAAGTCCACCGAGAACTCCGATTGGCTGCTTTTGAAATACGTCTACGCGGCCAGTTTGAATCAAGGAACTCGCAGTTCATTGAGGTACACAACCTCCGCACGCTCTTTATGTTCTCAAAGAACTTCGTCAAGATATCGGAGGAAAATACCAGAGTTTGGTTATTCATCCAGATTCGATATAGTTATAGAGAAGGTGAGTGCTAATATATGAAAATGATTGCCTTGTTATCAATTTTGATTCTGATCGCTGAACGTTGTAAATTTGCTCAGGCACCCACTGGGCAAAAATCCCTGAGTCATTTAACTTCAGCATGCAATTTATACTGTAATCTTAATATAAGGATAATCGTTTGATTAGCATGATTTACAAATAAAGATGCTGAATAAAAGCAGATCGCTATATTTATCGCGTTTCCCTTGGTTTTTAACACGTTTCTGTCGCATCTTGATTTAAAGTGGTCACATTGGTTGATTTGCAAAACATGGATATAAAAATGTGAAGCACAAAATTATGAATCATCAGAAATGTCAATGTATTGTATATATATGTTTGCGATGACTAATGGCAGAAAGGTCAGTCTTTTATGCCTCGTGAGTATGTGTATTTACACAGCACATCTTATTAGATAGTATGTTTAAAACATAAATCTGAGCAAGTGTGTTGCAAATAAGTTTGTTTGACACATCTAGATTGTTGATGGCACATAATTTTTTGCAGTATCATTCAGTATGTTAAGCTGTCATAAACTTACGTTTTTTCAATCTTTTGTTTTTCTTCAAAGTATTGAGAAAATGGATGACTATCTGAAGATAGAGAAAATTGGTGAAGGTAAGTTGAATCTTTCTTTGTGTAGAGTCAGCTGACTAGTGTTGTCACCTGGCCTCTCTCTCAATGTGTCCCTTATAGAGTTTGTTTCGAGGCAGAATATGAGAGTCCCTGTTAGATTTTTTTCTGTAGATATGTGTGTGTCTGCTCCTTAGGTACATATGGTGTGGTATATAAGGGCAGGAATAAAACCACTGGACAGGTGGTTGCTATGAAGAAGATCCGCCTGGAGAGTGAGGAGGAGGGGGTTCCCAGCACCGCTGTCAGAGAGATCTCCCTCCTCAAGGAGCTCCAGCACCCCAACGTTGTACGGTAAGACACTGAGGGTTTTCATTACATCTTTCTGATTATCTACATAAAACAGAACCAAAACCCCTAAGTTGTACTACTTAGAATTCGATATTGCAAAAGATTATGTTGATAAATATGTATTTATAGTGACTTCATCATGTTTTCTGCTGAGTTCAACTTAACTCTTTATAAATCAAGTTGTCCTAACCAACAAAATGACTTCTGTATATACACTACTGTTCAAAACCTTTGTTTTTTTTGTAATGGTTTTTAAAAGAAGTCTCATATGCACACCAGGTGCTGCATGTATTTGTTAAAAATGTAGTAGAAACGGTAGTATTGTAAAACTTAAAATAGTTTCACAACTTAAAATAACTGTTTTCTATTTTAATATATTTTAAAATATAAATGTAACAAACAGCTGCTTTGGAAAATGATTGTTTCCAGTTTCATTACTGCTTTATGTATGGACTCAACTCTATTTTTTCCTCTGTTCCCTTTTTACAGCCTGCTGGATGTGTTGATGCAGGAGTCAAAATTATACCTGGTGTTTGAATTTCTGTCCATGGATCTGAAGAAATACTTGGACTCCATCCCATCAGGCCAGTTCATGGATCCCATGCTGGTCAAGGTGCATTAAATAGTGTACAACATTAAAAGATACAACTTTAGCTTAGCTTATGTGAAGAATAAAAAAAAAAATCCTTTAGTCTTTACGTCAACATTTTCTTACTTATTATTATTCCATTTTTAAAAAAATCCATTAATTTAAATCTTTTTGAAATTCCTCGTTTGATTTCCATGTTCAGACCTTGAGCAACCTTGGTACTGATAGTGGTCTGCTGCATAATACAGTCCTGTTTTTAAGAATTTATTTTTTTCTTTCATCAGAAATGAATGACACTTTTGTTCAGAAAGAATGCAGTAAATTGATCAAATTATAGTAAAGACTTTTATAATGTTACAAAATTTGTTTCAAATACATTTTATTTTGAACTTTCTATTCATCAAAGGAAAACTGCATCAAGGTTTCCACATAAATATTAAGCAGCACAACTGTCTTCAACATTGATAAAAATAAGCACCAAATCAGCATATTAGAAAGATTTCTAAAGAATCATGTGACATTGAAGACTGAAATAGTTGTACTTAATATTTCACATATTCACGTTTTACTGCCTTTTTACAGTTTTACTTTGGAGCATAAGAGAACTAGTTCAAAAAACATTATAAAACTTTACCAACCCAAACTTTTGAATGGTAGTGTCAACACATTCAGATTAGTTTTTCATGCTCCAAAATGTATAAATTCCCCATAGTTTTGTTTTGATTTGTCAAATTGTACAGTAGATCACAAGTATAGAGTCTGTCCCCAGAAGTAATTGTAACTGGATGTGTGTGTGTGTCCTCTTTGTAGAGTTACCTTTATCAGATCCTTGAGGGGATTCTGTTCTGCCACTGTCGCAGGGTTCTGCATCGTGACCTAAAGCCCCAGAACCTGCTGATTGATAATAAAGGTGTGATTAAGCTGGCAGACTTTGGGCTGGCACGTGCCTTTGGAGTCCCGGTCAGAGTGTACACACATGAGGTACATGCTAGCAATTTCTCCTTTCTCAAAGCGTTCTGTAATCAATCAGGCTGATGTGTTTGTTCTCACTGTGATTGCAAAGGTGGTCACTCTGTGGTACAGAGCTCCAGAAGTCTTGCTGGGGGCCTCTCGTTATTCCACGCCCGTAGATGTCTGGAGTATTGGTACCATCTTTGCTGAACTTGCTACCAAGAAACCGCTCTTCCATGGAGACTCAGAAATAGACCAGCTCTTCAGGATCTTCAGGTATACAGACTTCTGGAACAACTTTGATATTGTTACTAGGGATGTTCATTTTAACCGGTTAACCCGTTTCCGGAGAATTTTTGACTGATTAATACAATCAGTTATATGGTTTAAAAAGTCATTAATTTTTCAGTAATTTATCAAAATATTTAAAAAGGTTTGCTGGGCATGGTATAAATACCACACCTATTGTAAAAAAAAAACTTTCATTCAACTAGGCCTAATGCCGACGCGAAATGTTTACAAACATTATAATAAACACTGTAAACATAGCTAGGCTATTTTAGTTCCCCTCACTCCTACAACAATACCTTTCAATTAAGCAGTATTTAGAAAACTGACAAGAATTAACATATAAATTAATGGCTAGAAGAATACTCAACGCACAACAAGCTCAAAATTGAATTCATTTAAGGCATAGAAACGAAAAACGGCGAATCCAACTCTGCTGGAATGTACTCATTCCGTACCATAAAATCAACTGTATTATCCACCGCCTGTAATTTTAGCGATGTATTGGATGGCCAAATATTTATCGTATTATGTGCAAACGCTGCTTCATACATGGGCATTCGAAATATCCTCATAAACAAATTGTTTGTCATAACATCACGTGCGGTACGTAAATGCTTAATCGGTCACAGACTTACTACGATGAAACTGGATTGCATGGGTTTGTTCTCCCCCATTATGTTTTTGCGACTGCTATTTTTGAATGATTAACTGAACATTCTTGTCATTGTCAATGGTACAATGCTTAACTGTGTGTGTGCATTGCCGGCGCCGTCGAATCACTTCTTTGTTTGTTTTTTCGTTTTTTCCTTCTAACAGTTGAAGAAACTACTCCTTTTAGTCATAATGATAATCGGAATTGTAAAAGGTTTGCCTTCATTTGTGTACAATTCACAATAAAAACAAATCTTTGTGCTTTTGTAAAGAAAGAAAAATAGGATGCCGCTCGTGTGTCTGGTTAGTTCCTTTCTACACGCCCGCACAAAAATGAACGAATCTGCAGTGCTTAGGCTACTTGCCATCAGATTTTCATTCGTTTTTCGTACTTTATTCTTTAAGGTAAAATATATTTCTCGATACGCCAATCTATGTACATTGTATCTATATTATTAGTAGGATTATATACTACTATACATAGCCTAGCTTTATATGTTTTGTCTCCGCTTCCAAAGCGCGAAGGCGTACTGCACAGTGTGCGTGATTGTGTTAACTGATGTATGACCAGGTGATCTCCATCGGTCTGTTTGCTGCTTTGAATTTGCGCATTGACAGCTAAAATTAATACCCCACCGGGAACAAATTGATTTCATGTACTAACTTTTAACGGTCAAACAGACACTTACCCTTATCCTAATTTCTATTCAATTCGTGATTTGTTAACAATAATCGTGTCTTGTTAATAATATAACATTTTTAATATTCGGTTAACGAGCGTCGGTTGTTGTTTAGGAGAAATAACCGAAATGAACATCCCTAATTGTTACATCCTAAGACTTTCACAGAATAATGCAAGTTTTAAATCGACAGATAGGGCTGGGCTAATGCTAACAAAGTGAATTTATGTATGTATGTCTGCAGTTGTCAGCAGGGCATGCATTTTATTGTGATGCCTGTAGTTGCATCTTTACATTTAAAATCTTAGGGTTGGCTTTCCACCCAAGATAGTGCTTATAATAATTGATGAAAAAGTTAGTGATGCACAATATATTGGTTCCATCAGTTGTCGGACAGTATTAAAGATTTGCTAATTAGATATTTATGCTTGCTCTTTTTTTTAAACTTTCATTTAGATTTTAATTTGCCATCTAACTCTTACTTAAAGTCTGATAAAGGGATGGTTTATATTGAATGTAGTAACATCTCAGTTCGTCTTCCTGTGTAGGCTGGGTAAACATGGGTAAATTCACACACTATGTACTAGCAAAGGAGATATGGGTCGGTGTGCTCAGTTATAGGTAGACTCTGGGACCCCGAATCAATGAGGCTGGCCAGATGTGGAGTGAGGGCGGGGGGGGGGGGGGGGGGGTCGGGTGCGCTTCGCTCAGATTTATAAGAAGAACCGCCCAGTTGGGAAATCGGGGAATCTGGCCAACACTGTGAAAACCTGGAGGTCAGGGTGAACCGGGCATGGAACCTGCTTCTTGCTCACGGTAAAAAGGCGTCCTAACATACTGATGTCCTACTTATCTGTTTGGGTTTGTCTCCTTTTCTCTCCTCACATTGATTTTTATTGTCTCTTTTGTTTAGAAAATGCTGATTTATGACCCTCCTAAGCGGATCTCAGCACGGCAAGCAATGACACATCCATACTTTGACGATTTAGACAAAAGCACTCTTCCAGCTAGTAACCTCAAGATATAGACTTCAGATCTAAAGCAATGTAAACTTAGTCTGTCGATACGCAATAATTTACCTCTTGTTCATTTGTTTATTGGGTGGTTTTTCTACTTTTGTGTTGTCTGTTTTTTGTATGTCTTTTTCCTATCCTGTTTCATGTTAGATAAAACACCCGTTTGTAAATAACATATATTTTTTTGTGGACCTGAAGTGGCATATTACAAAAATAAACCGTTCATAATAAAGAGCACTTTGTAGGATCCCATCATAGATTGATGTCTTCTGTTTTCGTGTACATTAATACATTGCATACTTTATACATCACTTGCTCACCATTCTCTGCAGTGAATGGGTTCCTCCGCCACAAAGAAGCCAAACTCACATTAATCCCACAAGTATCGCAACGACAGTCCCATCAGTACTACAATTTGACAAAGTGCAAAGCATTATGGTGTTTGTAAGAAGCAAATCTATCGTTAAGGCATTTTAACTAAACTGTAATTTCTGGCCAAAATACTAGTCCATAATAACCATCTTAAGTGAATATATCTCCCCTGCACCAGTTTTCCTTTCACATCAAAATCCAATGACATTTGTTTAAAACAGTTTCTACTTGTATACAGTGCTTGATCTGAGCCTATTTCTCTACTAATTTCAGACAGATGCACTTTTTTCGACTTCCGAAAGCGCGATATTGCATTGAACTAGAGACTTCCATTTTAGTCCAGAAATGCCACATATTTAAGTAAAAGCGCCATTATAGGCGAACAGAATAAAGTATTTATTTTTTATCCTCACAACATGCGTTTAAAAGATATTGATGCTCTTGTCTGATGGCACCCATTCACTTCAGAGATCTATCTTGGTGAGCAGTGGATTGGAAAATTATGCTCTAAGTTTTTCCAAATCTGTTTTGATTAAGAAACGAACTCCTCTATATATTGGTTGGATGGCCTGAGGGTGAGTAAGTTTTCACCATATTTTCATTTTTAGGTAAAATATTATTTTAAAGTTAAAATTTTATGTTCATGCATTTCATGGGGAACCAAACCCATAACATTGGAGCTAGTAGCACCATGTTGTACTTTTACAATTTTGTTGACAAAGTGTTTTGATTTAAATTTGATTGACTGATTGTCCATAAAAAGAACAGGCAGTAGTCTGTAGAATTATTGTATAGATGTGGAAGAAGTCCAAATTTAGGAGGTGATTATAAAATCTGCTCTTATTGCTTTGTATTTATTTTTTTTACGTATCCATTATAGTTTTGTGAGTCAGGTCTTTTAAGAAAATCTTGACTTAATGTAATGTCCAACACTATTTGATCATCAGTAATGAATTAGCATTCTGCAGTGCAGTGAAAGGAAGCGTTGGACAATAAACACTCGACCCATTCATTCTTTTTTTTCAGCATGAAAGCATACTATTCTCTTGCTTTCCGTGTTTTCCATTAAGTTGACCATAGTGTTTGCCAGAAAAATATAAAGGAAATGTCATCCAAGTCATTTGGTACTATTGCCTCATGATTTTATTTCCTTCTCCATGTCTACTCTGTAAACAGTTAAATACTATTTCACTGCCGATCACAATGTTTCATGTAATATTAATGTTTTTTCTGAAATAGATAGTTTCTTTGTTTAAACCGTGAATCTGTGTAAGCTGAATGAATAAGCTTTCTTTACACTCACTCCAATATGGAGACAGATCAGCCTCAAAAATAACACATTTGCAAAACAAAATTCATAAATGCACAGCACAATTTACATTTACAAAATCTGATTCGTAAATTCAAAACACAATTCATAAATACACAAGTAAAAGCATAAATATTTCCCCAAATGCTCACACAAATGCATCTTACCTAAATACATTTAAAATGTTTACACAGATATGTATATATCAAGTTCTTG
This sequence comes from Sinocyclocheilus anophthalmus, assembly GCA_018155175.1. Lineage (NCBI taxonomy): Eukaryota > Metazoa > Chordata > Actinopteri > Cypriniformes > Cyprinidae > Sinocyclocheilus > Sinocyclocheilus anophthalmus. The sequence goes on along the minus strand of JADLZN010006588.1, from coordinate 184,931 downwards.
AATTAATTTCTATCACACATTTATGAATGATGTTACATGTATTTATGGATCGTTGAATCTGCATTTGCAGATCATCACACATGCGTGGACTGCTTTGAATTTGTGTGTGGTATTTTTGAGACCTTCCTGGCAGGTTAAAGCTGTGTCTCATTTAGAAGGCTGCACCCTCCGGAGGTCGCATTCGAAGGCTGCATCGTCACGAGGCGTCTCATTTCAGAAAAAGCAAGTAGGACAATACGACTGCGACTTCTTTACAGGAGTTCGGAGGAGGCTGCGGTGTAGCCTTCGCGTGCTACAGATAACACCACAATCTTTGCGTCGACGTGAAAAACCGTTGTTTTAATTTGTAAAATGCGGCGCCGACAGATGTAACATCACACAAGGCAGAAGAGGTGGGGTTTACAACTTACGGAATTCGGTTTTAAAAACAGATAAACTTTGTTTTACTATCATACTCCTTTTTTTTTCTAATAGATGCCTGCTGTATGTATGCGCAGTCCTCAAACACTTGAATCAAAATTAAACAAGTCAAAACCTCCCTGTTTTGTACCTCCCCCCCACCCCTCTGCCCACCCCACCCCATTTCAGACCCCCCACCCCCATATTTCAAGTTTTTAAGTAGTGTGAGAGCGCAACGATGCTCTAAATGTGTTGGCATAGCAACGTGATACTTCCGGTTTCCTTCTCCGCCCGTCCTACGAAGGCCCACGTCTATATTTTATGTTTAGATATTTCTATTTTGCGGGAGTCCCGTGAATAATTTTATTCTCCCGCATACGAAGAGAGATTTCGAACACACACAGCGGAGAGATTTCAGCATGGAGGATGAAAACCACACTCAAAAAAAATTTAAAGCTCACCGCGATTGGCTGAACGGAACATCCTCCAAAAAAATATATTTATGAATCTTAACCTGCCAGGAAGGTCTCAAAAATACCACACACAAATTCAAAGCAGTCCACGCATGATATATAACTTGATATATACATATCTGTGTAAACATTTTAAATGTATTTAGGTAAGATGCAATTGGGGAAATATTTATGCTTTTACTTGCGTATTTATGAATTGTGTTTTGAATTTACAAATCGGATTTTGTAAATGTAAATTGTGCTGTGCATTTATGAATTTTGTTTTGCAAATGTGTTATTTTTGAGGCTGATCTGTCTCCATACTCCAAAGATATCTCTCCAAATGTGATTGCACAGCAAGCTCTAAATGACTCTGTGTACATAACCTATCCCCTTTTTGAATAACATAGGACACAAATATGTTGAGAATAAAAAGATGTATTCACTATTTTAACTAACCAGTTTATTCTTCAGTACATGACTACTATGTTAGGTAATAAAGCATATTATTATCATATCTTAAAATCAGTTATACTCTGAAACTGATGTATTTCTATATTTATTTTCATTTCAGTCAGTCTTACTAGTATTTTTGACTTTTCTAAGAGCTCTGCAATATAATGACTTCACAAAGGGTGCTAGAGAAAAGACTCACATACTGTCATGGATATTCAGAAGGTTGAGAGCACACAGCAGGCCACACTGTACTGTAAACTGCCTTTTCAGTTTACAGCACAAGGAAACACTTGTGCATTTCAAATTATTAGCCCGTAGGCAGTTTTTGAATGGAAATGCTAATCTTGTTAAAGGAATAGTTCACCCTAAAGTGAAAATTTACCTTCAGGCCATCCAAGACATTCCATCACTTGCTCGGCAATGGATCCTCTCATCTGCAGTGAGGGGTTAGAATTGAGAGTTCAAGCTGCTGAAGAAATCAGCATCATAATCCACAACACGACTCCAGTCCATCAATTAACATCTTGTGAAGCAAAAAGCTGTGGATTATTGTGGTGTTTTTATCAGCTGTTTGGACTCATTTTGACGAGTGAGCAAGTGATGTAATGCTGAATTTCCCCAAATCTGTTCCGATGTAAATTTTCAGCAAATGTTCAGTTTTAGATTAACTATTCCTTTAACGCAGGGTACTTGCAGAAATGTAAAAATCAAAGTATGGTTTATCAAAAACAACTGTTTAAACTTTCAGAACATTGAAAATCATCAAAAGGCTACAAAATATTATCAAATATGATTTTATTTTGTTACCTTTACCATCCAGCACTAAAAATGGATCCATTGGTTAATATTTACCCAACAACCCAACAAAATGGTGTTGAGCTAGTGCACAGCAAAGGTCACAGTGCAAGTCTCGTTATGCACTGAAATAAGCACATGTAGTATAGGTCAAAATGCCCTGGTTGTCCATTTAAATCGAACTTTTTAATATAGTATGTTTATTCTTGTGTGGCTATTTCCTGTTTCCTCCACTGGCTAAAAATAGAAAAGTGTCTGGGTAAGTGTTTAATGAAATAATGTGTTTTCCTGCTTTGGGAATGCGTGTATGATTCAGGGACAGACACAACCACCCAACCCAGTGTTTATACTTTGAAGACATGCAGGAAACTGAGAGATACTGTGTGAATGTAAAGTATAAAAGAAAACGAGGAGGGGGTGATGTGTCTAATTTTTTTCCCTACAAAGTTAAAATAGCAATGAAAACCCAAAGGTCAGATAACCAGCATAGATCATCCCACATACAAAAACATGGAGAATCCAGATAGGTAGAAACTAGACAAAAATATTTATTTCAATGTTGACAAGTGGACATAACTAGACACATCTGTTAACCTCTGGTTAAAACGTATGGTCCTTTGAAAGGATATACTAGGAACAGCTGTAGAGCATCTACAGATTCTTTCAACTTCCAGGCCAATTATGTCAGCCTGTACTCCGGTCAAAGAGTCTGATTATCAGAGAGTCATATCTGAATGCACACTGCGAGTAATCATGCATGAGCAGACCCATTTTTAACATGTACGCAATAGATAAATCCGCATCTGCCTCTTACATTTCATAATACAAAAAAACAAGCAGTTCTCTTACTGCTTTTGAGTCAGAAAATCTTGCTTTACATCACTGTCTGGTATACAAACATTGTAAAACGCTAAAAAAAGTTCAACAAAAGTTATATTTTAAAATTAGGAACCTAATAATGAATCTAAAATCTACTATTGGTCCTAGTCTGGTTGTACATAACACATTCAAAATGCATTTCTAAAACTGTTGTCACCCATAAATGTGTTTTTAAGCAGTATAAGGCAGGGGTTTTCAATTTTTTAGATGCCACAGACCACCAAATATGATCATCCTGATGTGAGGGCCCCCCCATCCTAAAATGTAAAATGTAGGTATATATTTTTACATAAAGATATGTAAAAGATTATTTGGAAAATATTTAGTTTTTTTAGTTAGAAAATCGCACGGTACTGTAGATATTTATTTATTTAAAATCTATTTTAATCAATTTATTTGAATACGTTTTTTATTTATAAACTTTTTCACTGACCAAGAATTTATTTTATTTCAGCTAGTTGTCAAGGCAACATTTCTCATTTAAAACTAAAACTGAATTAAAAATTAATAGGTAACTACACACACACACACGTGCATGCATGCATACATACATACATAGATAATTAACTAACTATATAGGCAATAACTAATAAAAATGACAAAAACAAACAACAAAATTACTAAAAACTTTAAAACTTGAAAGTGAAAACAGAAAATATCAAAATAAAATCTAATTCAAAATATCAATAAATATTCTATCAGTATCTCATTGATACTAGCACTCCCTTTCTGTCCCCTGGGAGTCTCCAGACCTCGGTTTGAAGCAAACCATCTGGCACAGTTGGACATACAATGAAATGTATTTGTATTAAAGAAGCTACATTTTATTTTAAACGTATTTTCTTTCCTTCCTTCATACTGGGGGAGAGGTAGATGATGGTTTAAATGACGGTTGTGGTGGTTTAAAGTCTTGACAGATAACTATGAGTCTGTAGAGGTTGAGGACAACCACTAGAAAGTTCTTAATAGCAAAGAAGACCAACATCTGGTGGAACACATCAAAGTATGTCATCACATGGGGAAGTCGTGGCCTAATGGTTAGAGAGTCGGACTCATAACCCAAAGGTTGTGGGTTCGAGTCTCGTACCGGCAGGGATTGTAGGTGGGGGGGACTGAATGTACAGCGCTCTCTCCCACACCTTCAATACCACGAATGAGGTGCCCTTGAGCAAGGCACCGAACCCCCAACTGCTCCCGGGCGCCGCAGCAAAAGGATACCCACTGTCGGGTGTATGTTTCCCGGGTTTGTGTGTTTTGTGTGTGTGTGTGTGTGCACTTTGGATGGGTAAATGCAGAGCACTAATTCCGAGTATGGGTCACTTCACTTCACTTCACAATGAGCCGTACCACGAGAAAGGGCCCGTCCTGGATAAATAAACTCTCCACGATGTTCCAAATATCTGTACTGTGCCTTGAAAAGACCAAGTTACAACAGCCGTGTCTATCCTTAGGCTCGTCTGAGTTCTGTGGCCGGGATGTCACAACTGTAACATACATGGAAGAGAGAGAGAAAAAAATGCAGACACGGATATGAATATTATAACTCCAATCCAAACTAAATCAATTTGCATGTTACACTTGTCAAGTTTAGACAAAACATTTTTGTTTTTGCAGAAAACTGTTATGTTTTGGATCATGTTTTATTTGTTGAAATAAAAGGTTAATTTGTAACAATGTTTGTTTTTAATTGAAGTTGAAGGGTTTTACTGGAGTTTAAATGGCGGTGTTCTCTTCAGTTTTGGCAGAGGGCCACTATGACTGCAGAGCACTTTGCTCCATAAACTACAGGAAATCAATGACTCTAAATGTTTATGCTGATCTATTTGTTCTTTGAATGGATGATTTTAATGCACTCTGTGTTAGGAAAAGAATATTATGTGCCTTTCTGAGTGTTTATAGAAGACAAAACTAAAGAATTATATTTTATTAAACTTGTATATCAGTTTACTATTGAAGCTAGTTATTTTGCCACAAAATCAAAAAATAAAACAGGCTTCCATAGTTTACAGACCAGTGAGCACTGAGCAGGGTAAATTTGCAGAAGTGAAGTCAGTTGAACTTACGGCAAATGGTTGAAAAGATTTTTAAAAAATCCACCCTCTCCTCTGGGGTTTGGTAATGTTTCAATACATGCAGCTGCCAAAGCTCTCATTCCTCAAAGGGAAACATGCATAGAGCATATCACAACAAAAACACATGCTGTCGATCTACAAATGACTGAAGCATTGTTACACTACACAGAGTTGCATCCCAAACCGCTAGTTTATGTGAGCTCCAAGGGTAAGAAAAATACTTTTGATGGAGCAGGATGAAACATTTACGATATCTGAGCGTCAAACTGAAATTTCACAGAACAGCATGCAGGGTCCTCCTTCAGTCACTTGAGGGATCCTGAACTATTTTATGTCATGTTGCTGCTTTTCAAAGCAACATCTGTGACGTTTGATGGTGAGATGTTAAAAAGACGCAAACAGGTGATCACAAACCTGCCAGGTGAAGAGGAAACTGCAACATACTCCATGTCCACACTGCCAAGATTACATACACCAGCTGATGGTTGTTCTCCCTATAACACACAGTGAGGAATGTGTTATGCAGATTTGCATCAAATAATGCATTAGCATTTATATGTGAGTCTTTATGAATTTGAAAATCAAGAGACCATTATGTCTTTTTTTTACCAGCCGACACAATCAACTCTGAATATCTGATGGCCCATTCTCCGGAAAGGGGCCATTTGTGTTCGTGTGACTACTGATATAACTGACAGGAAAAAACAGAGATCCTGAATGTAGTAACAATATATGATTGATTCAACTGCATTTATTGTGTAATGCAAAAAAAAAAAGAAACAAGAAAGTAAAGAAAACATTTTATTTTATATTTGTATATCACTATTTATTACATTTTAATTGATTAAATATAAATAAATGAAATGAAAATAAAAAAGCCTACAAAAAATGAGCCTTTTTAAATACATCATTTGCTTTGTCTGACCTCTGCCTTTGTCTTTTTCTAAAATGCTTTAGGGATTTTCTGAGAAAATGCCAAATTTCTCTTTGTCTCTTATAAATTTGCCATACAATAAATATTGAATAATGTGGTGTGATGATATTTCCTAGTAAATGCCAGTAACATTAACCTCACATTTTGAATGTAACAGGGTTGACATTTAATTGCACAAAACACAATTTTACATCAGAATTGGTCATTGTGGGGTGTTGGGTGGTTTAGAGTTTATTAGTGTATGGGTTGGTGCTGATGGGGTGGTTCGTGGGGTGAGTTTGGTGATAATAAAGTAGTGATGTCGCTGTTCAGGCGTCACCAGAGAGGTTCAATGGAAAGCCATTCGTAATTGCGTCTTACAGCCCAAAATCACCTGAGAGGACCGAAAGGGACTGACCTAGATCAGCGCTCAAACGCCAACATTGAAGAACCAGCGAGGGGTGTTATTGTCGAATAACAATTCCTTTAGTAACTTTTTAAAATAAATGTTATGATTATTGATTCTGTTATGGCAAGTTGATTTTTTAAGAGCCATTCCCAGTCTTATGTCACCTGATCATTCCAATCTGCTGATTTTGCTGCTCAGAAACTTTCTTATTATTATCAACAATTTGTTTGCTCAATAATTGCGGGAAAACGGATACATGTTGACAGCTATTTATTTAAAAACATAGAAATCTTTAATAAGACATTATATTGGTTTCCCCCCCCCCCCCCCCCCTAATCTGCACTTTTGAAGTCCATGTTAATAGTCCTGCTGATAAACTATTAATTTATTTTAAATAAAAACAGTAGTGTACACTCTTAAAAATAAAGGTGCTTCACGATGCCATAGAAGAACCTTTTTGTCTAAATGGTGCCTGAAAGGGAACCTTTAACATCTGAAGAACCTTTCGTTTCAATACAGAAACAAGTATCTTACTTGTGTGCGGGAAAAAGATCATTCCTGATATATACAAAAATAGTAGGAGAGGAATTGTGGGGTTACATATTATTACAAGTGAACCTTGGTAACTTCAAAGGATGTCTTTTGTGAACCACATCAATAGGTCTCTCTCTGGCTTCCTATTGGCAGTAGAATCCAGCATAATCTAGACAGACAACCTTTTGAAGCTTTTATCTGATTTACTGAATGAGAACAGGAAGTACCCACTTGATATCAGAGAGTGTTTCACTGGTAAATTCTAGAATGTCTGCCGCCGTGCCAACAAAGATGAGTAAAAGCTGAGACAGCTCGTCACGTGTCACTCCTCCTAATGGCAAGAGCCACTTTCCAAGGATGAGAAGAATAAGCAGAACCTGATGAAGACCAAGGATCCAGTCATTCGGACACACGTTAGTGAGCATGTGCTCCAAGTGCTGAAAGACACAATATTATACAGACAGCTATTTATAAATTGCTGAACACCACACCACTGACAAGAAAGAGGACTTGAGGTTCACAAGGGCATGAATCATCTTATTTAGCACAATGATTCAGCACTTTTGCATATGTTTTCACGCTGCCCTGTTATGAGGGAACTGCAAGTTACTTTGGATAAATGCATCAAAACGGGCAAATTTGCAAGGTAAAGAGAAGGAAAACAAGCTAAGATCAAGTTTTCCTGGTTTCTATACCCACAGAAAGTGGGAAATAAGGTCCAAAAATAATAACTCATCACAGGAATAGAGGCAGTATAATAAAAGAATAAGCAGTATAAGAAAGATTTCTTGCTAGAACCTTTAAACTCCCATGAGTGTCAACATGCATCTTGGACATTCTCCATGAAACATAACAATGACAACGTTTCAAAGAACCCCCACCAAAACCAGAGCAGAGTGTGATGGGATGGCTGGGTGTACTAGCAAAATATGTGATTTATCATGATTTTCTTCAGTTTAAATCTGAAGTAATGTAATATTTTAATCCTAGAGAAAGACAGAGGAAACGAAAGGCAAGACAAAAGGCTAAATTTCCCATGCTGCATACTGCATTATGAGGAAAATTGTCTGCGTTGTGGAGCACAGGAAATTAATGACATCACCAATTGCATCACAAACATGTGATTTGTGTGTATATATATATATATATATTATTGAAGATGCATCACAATCAGAGCATTAGTCACTTTTGTACAGCAAAGCACTAAACCACAAATGAAAAACTTAAATATAAACAAATAAATATTACATTTCAAGATTACCTTTAGTGTTTCGTTACCCATAGTGCCGTTTAAAGGCAATATGCTCTTGACATTGTCCCAAGAGTCCAGTTTCCTACACTGCCAGACACAGAAAAAGCACAGAGAAGAATTTAATGAGTGGTGAAGGGAGACGTTAGGGAGTGATAGTCCAGGGCGGTATAGGGGTCTAGATAAGGGGGGGGGTGGAGGGGGGTGGGCGGTAGGGGGGGTAGCTGACTTCACGTCAAAACGTGTTCATATCACGAGCATTTTGCTGACACTGGAGATGGCAGTGTAAAGGAACATTGCAAAATCCCAAAATGATCAAACTTTTGTATGGTGCAGTATGCGTGGTTCGCATACAGCAATGCGAGGTTGGGCTTGTGTGGGTTGAATGCTCACCAGTACACAGAAAAAAATAAATAAACGAGTAAAATAAGCACAGAGGTGAGGTGAAAAGGGCAATTCTAGGCGAAAAAACACGAAGCCAACGAAAAAAACTATCTGGCGCGTCGCAATAACTCACAAAATCCAAAAGAATTCAGGGTTGTTGTGCCGGTGTGGTGTGGTGTTGAAAAGAAGGGGTAAACTCTGTGTAGAGTGTACCAGAGGGGGGGTCGGAGATTTAGGGATCAAAAATAAACAAGGAGAAACAGTCCAGTTGTGAAAATAAAGACTACCATAACATACCAAATTAAGAAAACAATATTACTACCACGATAGAATGAGGGAGGAGGGTAGAGAGTTAGAAAAAAATGGGAATGTATTCATCATAAAAGAGTGTTAAAGTTTATACAACAGCGAATATAATGAGACACGACAGAGAGGCGCAAGGGCCCACCGTGGGTTTGGAATGACATGAGAGTGAATACAAGCGGGCAGAAAATTCCAAAATGACACTGAAAGAATGGGTATATAGAATAATACCTGAGGGTCACTGGCTTTGTTCTCCTGATGATGTAACTCTAGAATCCATATGGAGGGAATAATGCTGATGAGGAAGAGCAGGATGGCTGGAGAAAACCTGAAAGAGGACAGAAGATTGTTTTACATCATTTTACAGAAATACACACACGGAACAATTACTGAGATTATGTTATTTTTTTTGTATGTTCCTTTTAGGGCCAACGTTAAGCTTACTGCTTAAAACCATTCAGATTACACTGTAGACTAGTATTCTTTACACACACCCTTCAGCAGTAACAATCGGTCTAGCAGGATGTTAGTGAGGGGGAGGGAGGGAGGGAGAGAGGAATGTCGATAACTTTTTAGGAAAATTGAATTAAAAATACAACTGAAACCTAAGAACAGCTACTACAAAAGAAGTCAATTGAAAGCAACATAAACACAGAAATTCAGCTAAATATTGAATGCAAGTTATTTAGACCAAGAAGAGTGATTCATCCAGCAGAAAATGATCAACAGCTGTTGGCAAGATCAGTGAATCTGTCAGTACTGTAAATCGTATCTGTGGAACTGTAAAGGCAAAGCGTGTCACTCACCATTTGTAGTCTTTCCCTTTCCTTCGTTTTAAAGTGATGATCATCTCCACGACCAGAGGAAGGTAAAGGACAATTAGTAACCAGTACATGTCATTTTTCACCGTTTTTACTCTCCAGATGCCGATTAGAGAGATCAGAATGAATAACGACCTGGTTATGATCGCGCACACAAATTTAACTAAAATCATGGTAAAGGCAAAGGTGTCCCGGGATTGTGCGATGGAAAGTGTGCTTGTAGAGTCCCATTGAGTCCCAAGTCCCTAGTGTTGAATCCTCCCACCAGCGTCAGTGTGTGAAATCACTTACAGAGGTCAAATGTTTGTCCTGAAGACACAGCTGGAGGAAGCCTGAAAGATCTTATATACAAGATAGTGCCATTTTAACGTACGTTTATTGTATAGGCTATCTGGACACTCTTTCTTTACAGTTTGGCAAAACTTTCCCTGCTGAAAAAAAAAACAGCTAAAACCAGCCTAAGATGGTTGGCTTGTCCAGAATATGGTATAAGTTCTACACGGTGGTTTATTATTGTTATTTAAATGAATACCCCCTAAGATATTGTGTCTGATTGTCTGTGGTGGTTATCATCTCATTCACAACATGTGGAAAATCGTACACCTTTTATGTATTCATAATTTAGTACAAATATAAGCTACACGTCCGACATTCTAAAATCTTAGCAAAATCAGGTCAACATGATTATAATTTTCTGATTTTTTAAAACTTGAATTTTAATATTAAGATTAAAAATTTGATTGAAAAAAATCTTATCAGTCATTAAGATTGCTTATGTTCATAATGTTCATTTTCAGTACTTTAATGCAGTGAATTTTGCCTTATGTCAGAATACAGCAACAATGCAACATGACGGTTTAGCACAGATTACAATATATATATATAATATATACTGTATTATTATCAGTCATTTCACCTATTAACCTGAAGCATATAAAGTTATATAGTATATTAAAATGCTAATAAATAGAAGAACTTGCACAAAGTTGAGCATAGTAATAACTTCATTTAAACATGTTCATTTAGCATACTACAGTAACAAATGAGAATGCTCAATGGTAGAGATTCACATTTGTGTGCTGCAATACAAACTGATTTTACTGATGTTTTTAAATGTTTCAAGATAAATCAGCAAATAAAACAGCAGGTGAATAACAATGTAAAAAATGAAACAATACATCAGTTTAATACAGCATATGAAGAAAATTGTTGTTTTAATATAAAAAAGATTTATACTTATACATCTTAGGTAAATATTGTATTTGTAAAAAAAAAAGCACTATGACAGATCGTACATGTACCTTCTAAGACACACTGTAACTTTTTTTTGTTTTTTATCAATATGAAACACTACGTTTAAAAAAATACATCTTTGAGAGAAGAAAACGCCAAGCATAATAATTTAAAGCTAAATAGAAATATAAAAAAAACAAATAAGCACATAAAATTACATAAACTTAATAGGTTTTACATTGAATAAAAGTTTTAAGTGCTATTGAAATAAAAGGTTCACGTAGTACTTCAAAAGTTGACGTTCAGCCTACCTGTAATGGTAAGATTAATAATTGTAGAGGGTCTGATGTCATAATTTTTCTTAAAGAAGCACAGGTAGCCCTCGTCTAAAATAAGAGAAATGTTGCCATGTACAATTCTCTCCTTTGGAACTGATACTCTGCCCTCAAACACTGGATCCACAAACAGAGAGCCAGATTTCCAAAGAAGCACCAGCTGAGTCCATCTTTTCCACTGAACAAATGCAGCCTGTGCGCCTGACCAGTCAACACCGAAACAAGACGAAACGACCCTCTGTCCTGATTCAGCAAACAAAGCACCAAGTCCGAGAGCTGGGGACTAAAGAGAGATAGAAAATGCAAGCAAGAGAAATTAATATAAAAATATACTTTGAGGAAAGCATTATGACACAAAGGTTTACCTTTCACTTCGAGGTCAACCTCTCCAAGTGCCACTTCCTGTCCCTCTTTAGTCAACACACATCGGTACCGGCCGCTGTCACTGTACTCTGTGCGAGTAAGAGTCAGGGAGAAATCTCAATTTCTGAGGCCTTCTGCAGAAAGATATGTTCTGTTGATGTATCTGCTGCCCTGGATGATTCTTCCAAGCTGGAACCGCACAACAAGATGCTCTCCGGTCCACCACTGGATGTCCAGAAGATCAGATGGCATGTTCTTGTGAGGGCTGTCCTGTCAGAGAAGAGTGACTGAACTACCATGTTGAATGTCATCTTGATGGGTCAGTACTACGACCAGCCTCACTGAAAATAATACAGAAAAATATTTACATTTGTGCTTCATGTCTTGTGCCAAAAAAATAAATACAAATAAATAATTTGTACATATTTGTACAATAATTTGTAAAACAAATAATTCATTTAAAGACTGGTTATAGTTTTGAATGTGAATAAATAATTCTATATTGACTCTATTTGCAATGGCAATTCATTTACATTACTGTCCACAAAGAGAATTAAAGCTTTTATGAATTCATTTGAATATTTGCAGTTTATATTCATTAATTAATAATAAAAAGAGGAAACATATCTCTTGTAAACTCACCAGCCACAATGAGCAAGAAGCACAATACAACCCTCCCCATCATGCATAATAAGCCTTTGGCAAAGAAGACAGATTCATTACACACCTCAAAATTAGTAAACATAATCCTGGGTTGTATTTTTTTATTTATGTTTTTAATAATTCACAGTTCAAACTTAACTACCCTGAGTTACAATCAATCCTGGACATTTAGGTTACGCTAATTCATACTAGATTTGTAAACGCCAGGTGTTAATATATCTATATGATGGTTTTACACATGTTATTATAGTAATATGTCAACAATATCGATTTTATTTATATATGCAACTTTATTAAAACATCATATACACAAAAATTCTGTATGTTTATGTTTTTGGGATATATTTTTTAATACATCGATACATCCAAAAATGTATAACACATACATTATGGGCTATATATATATGGTAATATATTAAATTGTTAAAATTTTTAATAAGTTTCATATATGTTTTTACTTCATGTTCATATATATATTCTACATTAGCGTGTGGGTTACAAAGCGGCAGGCTCTCTCGAAATAAGTTTGATAGTTGCATCAGTCAGTCATGAGATTTGTCACCAGACAATAACACAGTAGCAAGATGTGTGTATAATACAAGCCAAATAGTGATCTGAATAGTGATTTGAATAGTGATCAAATTCATCCTATCAAGTAGAAGGCTACTCAAGTTTCTGCTCCTCTAATCCACTTTCCTAAATGCAGAACTTGTCGGCATGTGCATGAGAAAGGTCATTTTTGAAGAAAGACTTCCCAAATACCGGCTCACTAAACACACAGTAGTCTCATTCTGAATGATCTTTAATGAACAGTCACATTTGGTATTCATAAACATGGCAACAAGAAAAACAATATTTACTGATCATGTCTGTCGGTCTTGAGGCACATTCACACAACGAGAACTTGATTTGGATTACTGTCCTGTGCATGAGTCCAAATTTGAACTAACATTTTCTACAGAGAAAGATTAGAGTAAGGCAATAAAAGTCATGAATTTGTCAATTAACACGTTTTTTGTTCCTTTTTCATCCTTTCTTCACTAATGAAGTGCACAGAGATACAACAGACCTCCTGTGTCAAATTTTTTGAACTAAGCAAACAGGTGCTGCTTTATCAGTCAAACAGTCATGTTTTCAACAGTCTCCAGCTGACACCACACACACCACCCTCATGTCTAAACAGTTCACACACTTATACAGTATATACAGACAAAACATTCAGACAAACACAATCACACACACACCCATATACAATCAGAATACCCAGAAAACACAAAACACACTAACTGGGGTTTATTTTTTTTCCACTACCATTAAAAGATTTGGGGTTTTATTCAGCAAGGATGCATTAAAAGGGATAGTTCACCCAAAAATTAAAATTTGATGTTTATCTGCTTACCCCCAGGGCATCCAAGATGTAGGTGACTTTGTTTCTTCAGTAGAACACAAACAAAGATTTTTAACTCAAACCGTTGCAGTCTGTCAGTCTTATAATGGAAGTGAATGGGAATCACGGCTTTGAGAGTCAAAAAAACATACACAAACAAAACCAAATTAAACCCAAATTAAACCCTGCGGCTCGTGACGATACATTGATCAGTCTGCGCAAGAAACTGAACAGTATTTATATAGCTTTTTACCTAAGATGCACTGCAATGTCTGAACTGGCCTGAGCGCGTCCTCGACAGCCGGCATGTGACGCAAGTTCTTCTTAAGTGCATTACCACCACCTACCTCTCAAATGGACCATTGACATTCCTAATTGAGATTGTAGATAGAGTGTCAATGGTGTGAGTGAATGTCAACAGACTGCAACAGTTTGAGTTAAAAATCTTCGTTTGTGTTCTACTGAAGAAACAAAGTCACCTACATCTTGGATGCCCTGGGGGTAAGCAGATAAACATCAAATTTTCATTTTTGGGTGAACTATCCCTTTAAATTGTTCAATAAGTGACAGTAAAGACATTTATAATGTTAAAAAAGATTTTATTTCAAATAAATGCTGTTCTTTGTATTCACCAAATAATCATAAAAAATGAACCAAATCAGCATATTTTTAATGATTTCTGATCTGAAGACTGTAGTAATGGCTGCTGAAAATTCAGTTTTGCCATCAAGGAATAAATTACATTTAAAATATATTTCTTTTATTATTTTTTTAATTGTAATAATGTTTCACAATATTAATGCTATTACAGTATTACAATATTACAGTATTATATTGTATATTGTACTTCTTTAAACACACACACACACACAAAAACCTACAGATCCCAAATGTTTGAAATTTAATGAGTACATAAAGTGTAGAATTTATTATAGTGAAAAAAAAGTAATATCTTAATATTTTATTCTGAGCAATAGCTAAATGTTGACCACAGATTTTAAGACACTGGCAGCTAAGAGTTTTCAAAAAATTAAAAATAATGCATCCATGTCTGCTGCCATTGGTTTCTATTTTTGGAGCTTAAGGAACAAGTAACAAGTTCAGATACAGTACAGCACAAAATCTTAGACGTGCATCTCTGAAATTGAACTTTTTCACCACCAGAGGGTGCAAGAAAGTGACACCATCAGGCCTCTGATAGGACAGTGCAAACTCCTCAAGAACCTGGACATAGCTGTGTCCTGCAATGGATATGTTATACACAAATCAGTTCTACTTACTGTTTGACATTCTATCAGGAATCATCACACACCATTAATACTGCAACACATAAAAACAAGAACAATGAAACGAGAACATCAATATAACAATGCTTAATGAGTAAGAAAGTTTAAAGGAGAACTGCGATCAGTAGAAAATGAAAAGACTGAGGTTAAAGGAGAAGGTTTCAAGGCTGAGGTGGCATGTAGGTGCTTCAAGGATCAGTTGGCGTAAAACTCTTAAAGCATTTGTTTTTTGTCACAGCCATCTGTATAATGTAATGATAGGCAGTATACATGCAGTAGAAGACCTCAGAGGCTCGTCGCGATGTCAGCGGGGTGATTGATAGCACAGGGTCGCATGGGGCGGCCCACGTAACCCACGGATGTGAGAGTATTGAGGTCCCGATGCTCGAGAGAATTTAAAATATGCTGGCTCAGGAGTTGCATGTATACTCGTAAAATGGAGTCAGAGCTTCATGCAGTAACAAGTCCAACCTAAAGAGAGCAAGCTGCGGAGCAGTGTTGCGCGAGCAGCGTGCTGTAACGTGAAGCAAGGACCATCCTGTCTGAGAGTCCACTGGAAGTGTTTTAGAAAATACACAAGTGGGTTTGGGGACTAGAACGAGGCGCTGGGTCGTCTGAATATCAAGCCGAAAAAGCACCAAGAACACATGAAAGATTCACATTTTATGTGGTGACACTTTTGTCTTAGTTTTTTTTGTGGTGTGTGCGTGTGTGCGAACAAACTTTTGGCACGGTGTTTTTTACCAACATATTCAGATTCCATGTAGTCAGATATGATTTGTTATCCTTTTTTTTGTCTTGAATCTATTTTTTTGCGTTACTCTTCTATTTTTTCTGTTGCACTTTTTTTTTAACACTTTTTAGTTCATTGAGCAAAGATATAATTTTCTAGCATTAGCTGGGGGGCTGGGTGGCCCCTAAAAGTGTCTGAGTGCCACATGCGCATATCTGGAGGATTCTATTATCTTGGGGTTAATTTGTATCTGGTTCTGTAAAGTAGCATTCTAAGGTTGTTGAAAGGTCTTCTTGTTATATGCACAATTGGGCCTGTGAGTGAATGTTCGCCCAAGTTAGCGCCCAACGCTGATGTTGCAGGTCTTGCAGCTGGGGTCTTTCTTAGCATTGACAGTTGAGAAGCTCATCAACTGGTGGCCACTGATCTGAGAGACAGTCCCCTGTGCCAGCTGCACCGGCTCAGTATAAATCAGCTCCAGAATCACATCCTGCGCATGCTGAAACACCACCCGCCCATCCTCCCCGCACACACGTGTGAGAAAGCGGTTGTTCGTCACATCCAGCTCTGGCAGGCGATCTCTGCAGTAAAGGTCTCCACGCGAGCCCCGGGGAGCCAGGACGAGGATAACATAATGATAGGCAGTGTACATGCAGTAGAAGTCCCCAAAGTAGAGGCGCGTGTCAGGGGTGAACAGAACCTCGGCGGGTATCTGGAAGCGGAATCGGCCGTATGGGGAATCCTGTGGTGGCTGACCTGTGTTAAACTCAGTGTTGCAGCTGAAGAAGATCCCCTCCAGTTTACCGCTGAGAGGTGAACCATGACTACCGCTGTTATCCTTTACCGAGGGCATCATTCGACTGCCAAGAACATCTCTGTGAGAGAAAAAAAGACATTTCTAAATTTCCTTATTCACATGTCTTTATATCATTAATCTACTGTTCAAACATTTGGGATCAGTTAGATTTTTTTAAAAGAAGTCGCTTATGCTCACCAAGGATGCTTTTGTGTTAAAAAAAACAAAAACAGTAAAATTGTGAAATATTACAATTTAAAACAACTGTTTTATAATATCATTTTATAATTATAATATGCTGATTGGTGCTCAAGAACATTTCTTATTATTATAAATGTTAAACAGTTGGCTGCTTTACATTTTTGCCATGATAAGTTCTACAGTGACATTTTTTCAGCATGAATAAAAGTTCAACAAAAAAGCATTATTTGAAATAGAAATCTTTTATAATTTATAAATGTTTATAAATACATGTGCATCTCAATAAATTAGAATGTTCTGGAAAAGTTCATTTATTTCAGTATTCAACTCAAATTGTGAAACTCGTGAGTTAAAGGGTCCTATGATGCGATTCATTTTCCTTCTCTTGGAGTGTTACAAGTCTTGGTCATAAAAGATTGTAAATTTTGCAAAGACTAAAAGTTCAAATTTCAAGAGATATTATTTATAAACGTATAAGAGTCAGCCACGACCTACCGAAAATTGCTCGTTCGCCACCGAGCCCCACATATCTACCTTCACTATGTGGAAAGAACATTTGCCATAACGCCGCCCCAAATGTTCACTTCAAAGAAGAAGGCGTACTTTAATTCCTCGCTGTGTTTGTTGCCCAGGCTTGCCGCCATGTCTTGAAGGTGCTGTGTGTTTCGTTGTGAAACGAAACTACACTTTGTTTGGTCTTCCAAACGAGGACGATAGCCGCTTCGTCATGCCTAGAGCTGATCCGTGCTGGTCCAGCTGAGGGAATCATCACTTAGTGCTGTGGTCGCCTGATCGCTTTCATTCACAACCGTTTTCCAACTCGCTCCTTCGCCATGGACCGCCGTTCTCTCTCGGACCCCTTGGCCGCCCTCAGCTCACCTCTTTCCCGGTGCTTTCAGCCAATCTAAGCCGGGGCTTTCGCTCACTTGCATGTGGTTCGAAGGCCAGCTGTTTTTTTCGTTGTGAAAGCGACACTACTATTGTTTGGTCCTTTCCAAAAGAGGACGATACATCCGCTTGCGTCTGCCTAGAGGGACTGATCTGTGCTGTGCTGCTTTGAGGAATACTTTCAGACTTGTTGGCTGATGAGTTATCAGTCCGGCACATTACTGAGCTGCGTTCTGGAGGAGACGTTTAACGTGATCCTGGTAGAATAACATTAGACTAAAAAATCGCCGGCATTTCTGACTACACGTAGTATCCGTTTCTTTTAATCATTTGCCACTGGAGGTGATTCCAACAGCGAGTTTTGGGAGCGATGTTGGAGTAGCACTTGTTTTTTTTCATTTCTCTGATCACAAATGCAGACCGGGTTTTATGTTTAAGCGGCACAATGCAATGCAACGCAACGCATAAAAAAGACAGTATAAGTCATTATAAAATTAGTAATTATGTCCCCACTGGATACAAAAAATGCCTCGTTTATAATGGGTTTTAAATTTTTTTGTCTCGTCGCTCCGGCCAGAAACGGCATCAACAATATGGTGAGGGGCGTAACATATCCGTCACACGCTTTAGGTATTCGGCCAATCACAACGCACCTGGAGTAGCTTGGCCAACCGCTCAGAGCAGTCCACCCGTTTCCCTCCTTGGCTCCTCCCTCGCTTTTTCCACAAGGCGGGGCACTGAGAGGCGAGAAACAATAATGTACAGTATGTGGAAAATAATGTTTCTTTTTTAACGTTAAACCGCATAAACAACTTTCATTACACCAAATACACAAATACTGTTCTTTTTAGCAGCATCATATGACCCCTTTAAAAATTCAAGTGCACGACTGAAGTAGTTTAAGTCTTTGGTTCTTTTTATTGTGATGATTGTGGCTCACATTTAACAAAAACGCCCTAACCAAGTCACTATCTCAACAATTAGAATACTGCATAAGACCATAAAAACATTCTATTTTAGTGAATTGTGCCTTCTTGAAATGATTCTTATATTGTACTGTACATGTAGTCAATACTTGGTAGGGGCTCATTTTGTTTTAATTACTGCCTCAATTCGGTGTGACATGGGGGTTATCAGTTTGTGGCACTGCTGAGGTGGAATGGAAGCCCAGGTTTCTTTGACAGTGGCCTTCAGCTCATTTTTTGGTCTCTTTTTTTCTCATTTTCCTCTTGACAATACCACATAGATTTTTTATGGGGTTCAGGTCTGGTGAGTTTGCGGTTCAGTCAAGCACACCAACACCATGGTATTTTAACCAACTTTTGGTGCTTTTGGCAGTTTGGGCAGGTGCCAAATCCTGTTGGAATATGAAATCAGCATCTTCAAAAAGCTGTCAGCAGAAGGAAGCATGAAGTGCTTCCAAAATTTCTTGGTAAATGGGTGCAGTGACTTTGGTTTTCAAAAGACACAATGGACCAACACTAGCAGATGTCATTGCACCCCAAATCATCACATACTGTGGACACTTAACACTGGACTTCAAGCAACTTGGGCTATGAGGCTTCTCCACCCTTCCTCCAGACTCTCGAACCTTGGTTTCCAAATGAAATACAAAAAAAATCTGAAAAGAGGACTTTGGACCACCATGGGCAACAGTCCGGTTCTTCTTCTCCTTAGCCCAGTTAAAACGCCTCTGATGTTGTCTGTGTTTCAGGAGTGGCTTAACAAGAGGAATACAACAACTGTAGACAAATTCCTTGACACGTCTGTGTGTGGTGGCTCTTGATGCCTTGACCCCAGCCTCAGTCCATTCCTTGTGAAGTTCACTTATATTCTTGAATCGATTTTGCTTGACAGTTCTCATAAGGCTGCGGTTCTCTCGGTTTTTGTGCATCTTTTTCTTCCACACTTTTTAATTCCATTCAACTTTCTGTTAATATGCTTGGATATAGCACTCTGTGAACATCCAGCTTCTTTGGCAATGAATGTTTGTACCGCTTACCCTCCTTGTGAAGGTGTCAATGATTGTCTTCTGGACCACTGCCAAGCCAGCAGTCTTCCCCATGCTGTGTAGTCCTATTTGAAGTCAAACTGAGAGACCATTTTTGAAGGCCCAGGAAACTTGCAGGTGTTTTTTAGTTGAATTAGCTGATTGGTCATTCACCATTATTCTAATTTTTTGAGATAGTGAATTGGTTGGTTTTTGTGAAATGTGAGCCAAAATAATTCCAATTAAAAGAACCAAAGACTTAAACTACTTCAGTCTGTGTGCATTGAATTTATTTAATACACGAGTTTCACAATTTGAGTTGAATTACTGAAATAAATTAACTTTTCCACGACATTCTAATTTATTGAGACACACCTGTATATTTACTGTCATTTGTAATCAGATTAAATAATCTCTGCATAATAAAAGTATAATTTTTTTTTTTAAATCGTACTGACCCCAAACTTTTGAACATAAATGTAAGTGAAAATATAAATGTAGTTCACAAAAAGCAGAAAGTAAACCTGGCTTATTAATGAGGAAATTATTCCACAAGAGGTAGCTGTTTGCTTCCTAATGCCAAACTGAATCTCAAGAGGTAAAGAAAGATTATCATTATCTTCCTCAACCAGGATTATTATCTCTTTCCCTTCTCTCTCTCATATCCTTAACATTTTTTACTGAGGTTTTTTTTTTTTCATCACCTGCAGTGTTGGAAGTATTCCTCATGCTGATTTCGGTAAAAGACGGAGAACTTGAGCATCCTGCCAGCAATGACCTCAGCCTTCTGCAACAGCTGCGTCAAATGCACTGAGGAATAATCTAGAAAATTGAAGGAAATATTTTTATTTGTCATCAATTTTCATTAGCCTTGCTAACCACATAAAAAGCTGATCAGTATCACAACATTTTATTATCTTTATTCTCCTATTTTAAGTTATTTAGGTATTTAAAAAAAAAATTTCTCTCTCATTAATTTTTATATTCTTAAGTGATTTCACATATTTGTATTTTTTCTCACTTTTTATTTTTTTACATTTTATTTTCTCTTTTTCTAATGCCAATTTACAGCACGTTTAATTACCTTTGTATATCAAACAGTCTGTACAGTCTTGTCTTGTATTCTTTTTTATATGTATGTGTGTGTTTGGGTAATTTACCTGCTGTACAAAATTCAACAATGTCACTCCATTCTGATACAGCGTAGTCTCCATCCGTCTGTTTGGATGCTATTTGCACGGCAACTGTGTATTCTGTCCGTGGACTCAGGAACCAATGGCCTCGCACTGTCATGGGCAACGGGACTGCCTTAGCAACAAGCTTCGTAGGCACATCCTAAAGACAGAGAGTCATCAAGGAATGAATTTACTAATTAATGACATTTAATCAATTGAATCCTTTTTTATTATGACTATGAAGAACAGAATGAAATTGAGCTAAAACTCTCTCATAAAAAAGCACAAAAAAAGCCCATTTGTATTATAAACTTTTACAAACTTTGAAACCCCAGGTAATACTCAGACTAGGTAGAAACTGTTGAGAAATGTCACATGAAAAAATTTACCAAATATTTGTAGTGTCATTCTGAAAACAAAAATTTTACGTAGCAACATCTTATTTTATTTTATTTTTTTACAAAAAGCACTAAATAATTTGTGTTGTGAACTGAACCATTGAGTACCTTGTGTTTGAATTTGTTGGAGTTCTTGTTCTCCTTCTTGTTAAGATCAATGAAGTAATGTGTGATCTTCTCTGTGGTATGAGGGTCCATTTCCCAGCAGATCTTAAAGGAGTCACATGTGATGTTACTGATCTTGATGTTGCGAGCAACAGGTAATTCCATTCCTACCACTCCGGGGTCCTCAGCCTTACCTGAGATAAAGAAAGAAAGCATAACGTCAAAAATCCTTGTACTGTTTGAAATATTGATACTTAAGTGTTTCTCTATAAATACTGCTACACTGACCCACATACACAATCACACAGAGCAAGAAAAGTGCTTTGTTGGCTACAGTGTGGGCACTGTGCTATCTTAGTGTCTAGAAATGCACAACAGGAATGTGGGATTCCTGAATGCCACACACACACTAAACAAAGCACATTGAACACTGAACCGCCTCTTAAAACCATGAATGGGGTCATGATAAAGCTTTACTGTACAATAAGCACCCTCAGCTCACTGTTCACTAGACACTGAGCCCTTTCTCTCCTAAACCGATTTCTTTACTACTGCTGACATATTCCTCTGGAAAGAAATTACTCTAATATGAACTCTATATGAGTATTACTTTATTGGAGGATACATGTCTGAATATGGACAGATGCTCTTCCGCTAAATGAATTACTGAACCCTGAAGTTACACTAACATTCAAAAGTTTGGACAAATTAAATAGATAAAAAATGACAGTAATGACATTTACTGTGTTTACAAAGATTCGACTTTTCTATGAAAGCCTGGTTGTCGGAACTTTATTTCACAGAATCCTGTACTAGTATCCTGTTTCCAGAAAGCAATAAGCAACTGTTTTAAACACTGATATTAACAATTGTATCCTGATTGAATCCAATTGTATCCAATGATTTCTGAAGGATTATGTGAAACTGACGACTGGAGTAATGGAAAAAAGCCAGCTTTTTGCCATCACAGAAATAAATGACATTTGAAAATTTTAGGCTATATATTACAATTTAAAACAGATATTTTAAAGTATAATAATGTTTTGCAATATTTTCTGGATTTTTACGTATTTTTTGATAATGCAGCCTTGTGAGCATAATAACCTTCTTTCAAAAACATTATCAAAAACATTAAAATCTTACCGACCCCAAAATTTTGAATGATAGCGTATGTTTCATGCACCCCTGCTTATGACCACAGAACTCTTCTGTTTTATTTACCACAGCACAATCCTGTAAAAGCCTGTTTCTGTCTTTGAATAAAAAATAAAAAATGTAATTGTGAGATAAAACTAAAAATAAGAAAGTCACATTGTGTCACAATTATGGGAAATTGTTTCAATTACAATAAATAAAGTTCAAAACAAGAAATAAAGTCAACATTGTGAGAAATAAAGTCATAATTTGGAAATACAAAGTCCATTGTTGTGTAAAAAGTCATATCTGTGAGATATGAAGTCGCAATTATGGAAAATAAAGTGACAATTACAAGAAATAAAGTTGCACTTATGAGATATAAAGTAAAATAAAGAAAGAAGACAAATGCACAAATAAAACAGTGAAATGTCTTATAGAAAAATAATAGTACTCACAATGTTCGGCTGAGTTATAGATATGTTCCTGTACTACACTAGTCCTCCCACAACACTGGCTCTAACAGAAGAAGCCCTCCAACCCCCGCCTCTGCCAACAGCCTCCCTTACACAAATAACAGATGTCTGTTTATCAACTTCTGCTTTTCTCTGACATGTTCTCACTACAGAATCTGCTTTCCTTCACGCTTTAAGAAACTGGTTTGTTGCTGCATACGTTTAGCATACACAAACAATTTTGTCTCCAGCAAATGTTAATGTAATCTTATTGAAGCCTTGGTCAAACAGTCATTCAAAAAAACTCACAACAGATTCATAAAGTCTGTATGAATGAGATTACTTTATTTTCACCTAAAAACAAGACCAGCAATATGCATCTCTCTACAAAAGTGCCAGCTTCAAAACACACCCACAGGTCCTTCGACATGCTTTAACAATGACGGCAGTTTCCATGGAAACAAATCAAGGCCATTAATCAATGTAGCATAATTTAAAGAGGAAGATGGGCAGAACCTTTGCATACAAAGTGATCAGCACTTAAGTTTTAAGATCGTAAACAAAAGTCAGAGCTGCTGGAACAGAAATTATTTTCATTGTCTTTATTTCTCAGAAAAGCTGATAGACAGCTGATAAAACCTTTTATACATCATGCACTACTGTTAAAAAGTTTGGGGTAAGATTTTTTTTTTTAATTAATACTTTTATTCAGCAAGGAATACTTAAATTGATCAAAAGTGACAGTAAAGACTTTCTAATTATCAAAGTACCCTGGAAATAATGTATCACAGTTTTCACAAAAATATTAAGCAGCACAACTGTGATAATAAGAAATCTTTCTTGAACACCACATCAGCATATTAGAATGATCACTGAAGGAATAAAATACATTTATAAAATATATTAAAATAGAAAACAGTTATTTTATATTGCAATAATTCACAATATTAGTGTTTTTACTGTATTTTGATCAAATGCAGACACATCAATCAACCACAAACTGATTGAAGTTGAATATAGACAATATATGAATATATAGACAGATTGAAGTGTATATATAGACAACAATGTGAGACTCAAAACACGTAGGAGAGCACAGACAGAGAACTACCTGCTGAATCATGGGAGAGTATGAGACGAGGAAGGAAAAGCGTGGAGCGTCTGGTTCTATATCGACTCTAATAATGGCTAAAAGCCTCCTGCGGGACCACTGTCTATTTAAAGCCATGCACACACAGAAGTACCTACAGTACTGAAACAGCAGACATTTCAAATAAATCTATCACCAAACCCCATTTTAAATATCTCCTTCACAAACACCTAAACAACCACGAATATCCATCAGGGGAGCAGCTTGTGTGAGCAGCTTTCTCATAAAACTGCAGTATTACATAAAGCAAAACAGAAATGTCCAGACTGTATAGATGGCACATCTAACATACGAAATACCACACACTCACAAATCCAAAACTACAGTGAGGTCTTTATGGGGGCAAACAGCACTGCATGTGACTACAGACTACAATATAGTATTGGTCCCTGTGCATGAAAACAATGCTTTTCTCCTGTACGAGCTTCAACACAGAGCGAGATTGCAGGTTCAAGCTGCAAACGTCTCTGTATTGTGGCAGAATGCTAGTTTAGCAGGGTTTAGAGTTTGTTTAATGATCTCTGGACCCACTCCAAAATGCACACAGAATTGCATATTAATACACACATTTGTCATTTGCATAACAACAAGCTGTGGACGGCAGTGAATTCATATTTTTAACAGTCTAGTCCCAGGCTAATTTATTCTTTATTACAAATTATGATGTTTATGTTATTTGTGCAACATTTCTCTAAATGTATTTGTTCATGTGTTACCAGCTGCAGTCAGGAATTCCCAGGTGTTGCTCAGCATCCTGCATGGAACAGATTCAGGTTTCTAGCTAATCTGATTTAGATATTTACACCAGCACTCAGCTGATGAGTTAGAATTAGCCAATCCTAGCCGTTTCAATCATCATGTGAATGCACATGTTAACTAAAATCTTCTTTTAGAGCACAGTTTTTAGATAAAAAATATCCAAAACATCCATCTTGTAAAGATCTTAAATAAGGGTGTTTAAAATCAGATACAGCTGTGTATGGTTAGGACAGCTGAACACATGAGAAGTCTGATCCATGTTTAATGAGAATGTTTACCTTCATGTCTTAGAAACACACTCATGCCTCTAAATAAGGGTCATTAGAGTTCAATTAGTACCTCAAAAACAGTGCATTATGCACTCCCTCAGTTTGTTGCAATTAAACAAAATGAAACGAGCGCTGATGTGTAAATGTGGTAACTCAAAGAGATAAGAAGCACTGTGCTGCCAGCACAGCAATCTATTCAGGCTAATTAATGCTGATTCAAATACATTTATGTAGGGAAGATAAAACCTGGTGAGTCATTGTGCTAGCCTTAGAGGAACGCTGCATTCTTCTGAAGCCTGCCAAATTGCATATTTGCAGTTTGTTGCTTCTGTCATTCTTAAAGAGGATGACACATTTTGACATTTTTCAAACACATGCTCACTATTGAAACACTGATGGTTGTAATGCTTATTAATAGACAAAGGTGATTCCTTCAGTTAAATGGATTTGCATTTATAGGCTTGCAATTCCACTCAAACAAAATTAGATGGAAACAGGGATCAGGTGAAAGGCAAATACTGTATCCTCATGTAAGGCTCTACATCAAGCCTGTATACCTTTAAAAGCCACAGCAGGTGGGTCTTGCTCAGTGTGTGTGCACAAGCACCTGACTTCACCTTCTGCCATGAACATGAAGCTGTTAAAAATGCCTGATGCTCCTTGTAAACAGCTAAATAAGTTTAGTGATTCAGTAAATGTGTTTATCCATTATTTAATAAGCAAGAACATTTAATATCAGTGGGTATTTATACAAAACTTGTAATATTTTAAATATATAAGTATCTTATATTATCATATATGGTTTGTATATACTAATATTTTTACAATTATGTATGTATTACATAATATATGTACATAAAATATAAAAAAGTAGCATATACATATATGCCTTATGCTATATATATATATAATATTGCATTATGTATATGAATTATGCATATGAATATTATGTATATGAAGTATTAACAAGACTAAATATATATTTATAGATCTGAAACAACATATCGGAAAACAAATATATTGCAAACTATAATATGTATGATTTTACATTTTAGAAGATATTAATATATTTTACAATTATTTTTATATATTGCATGACATATGTATATAAAATATACAAATAATACAAAAATGAACATAAATACATATATAGAAGCTCTCTCGCTGTCAAAAAGCCTCACCCCCGCCACATCAGCATCCTTAAGTGCTTTAGGGCACCTGAGATTATTATGATTATTTTATTTTGATATTTATATTATTTTCTCTACTGGTTTACAATACCAGTTTCTTGGTTTCAGCTTGATTGGCCGCATGATGATTAAAGGAGATTGCAAGAGAAAAGATAGCTGACTGCAAGAGGGTAGTGTCCATGGTGCTGAAACGAAAGCCTCACACAGACAGCAGAGATCAGATACCACAGCCAGCACACACAAAGGCAGCCTTCCATGTCTCACTATTCCGCTTTTCATGGATGTGACAGGCGATTTTTTTTCTGCAGCAATGCATAACCCCGTATTACTACAGTCTTTAAGCGCTCAATACATTTCAAAATAAACAAGATCCCTTAAAAAAGGTTTGTTAATCGGGGAAAACAGGCGTAGATAATACTGTCAAGTTAACAGTCACTCACTGTGTTTCTTACCGTCTCTCTCGCACAGCTGGAGCGACTCCAGGCTCACGTTCTTGGTCATGCCCTCGCGCTGGCTTACCGGGCTCGCGACCCCGTGTGCCAAACTCGCCGCCTCCATGTCTGCAGAGGCGCGTGGACGTCTTTGGAAATAATTCTTCAGCTTCGGCTTGGAAAACCAAGTAGACTGAGTCTGGTGCTCTGTCGCCTTGATTCCTCTCTCTCTTTTCCTTGGCGCTGAGGTGGAAACCGCGTCGTCACCACTACCACCACACTGTTGGACATAGATACAAGGACAGAAGCATATACACTATAAGGAAGATTAATTTATTCTAGTGGCTCAATACAATTAAGGTAGTTGTCCTCATCTTGACAAAATAGAAATGTATTTAAGTTTCCTCGTTCCGACGAACGCCACAAGTGTTTTCGCTGTGTGGAGAAACGGATTAACGCGAATGACCAGACGAAGGAACGGCGCGTTCAATGATGGTTTATGTAACGAGATTACGCTCTACACTATAGTTAATTCTCAGTTTCAGCACACTCCAAACCCCCTGTACCTCTGCTCCCGCTTCTGAGCGAAAGACTGCTTATTCCACCAGCCATTTCACTGACGTCACTTCAAGCGGTCGAGCTCGTGTCCTTATTTGGTACCGAATCGGCCCCTGCATGAACAGGGTGGGGATATTGATTCATCCCAGTGATTCGAATCTTTTGAATTCGTCCAGTGAGTGAACCCTTACATCAGATAGCGAGTAAACAATTCAAAACAAAAAAAAATAAAAAAACACTGTGCGCATTCACGACCGAAACAACTTCTATTATATTGTATTAAAATTCGTTTCTACATTGTGTATGGTCATCAGACATTTACGCTAGTAGGTGGCGTGTTATGAGTGAATCGATAATTCACTCATAACAGTAGGCCTAATTCACGTAAATCTTGTGTATTATCATCAGTCATTTTTACATATTCATAAGCGAAAAATAGTCACTGCATTTAAGTGCACGAGAATAAGTCGTTCACTGGAACACTATTTTTCTTAAAGGGTTCGTTCACCCAAAAATGAAAATTAGCCCATAAATCACTCACCCTCAAGGCATCCTAGGTGTATATGACTTTCTTCTTTCAGACGGATCCAGTCGGAGTTATATTAAAAATTGACTTTGATTTTCCAAACTGTTTAATGGCAGTCAGCGGGTGTTCCAGTGCATCAGTCCAAAAGAAGTTAAATAAAAAGCGCCCATCCTTAATAAAAAGTGTCTCATACGGCTCCGGGGGGGGAGGGGGTGAACAAAGGCTTCCTGTAGCGAATCGATGCGTTTTTGTAAGAAAAATAACCAAATTTAAAACGTAATAATCACTTTAATGTAGCTTGCGCTCACTGTTGTATACGGAAGCAGCTCCGGGCGGATGACGTATGAAGTCAGCTTTTCGCATTCGCCGCTCAGAAGTGACGAACGCAGAAGTGCAGAGGAGAGAGCAAAACAAAACACTGGTCACAAATTGGTAGTACAAAACGAGGATTTGTAAAGCATAATGTCGGAGGATTTCGATATAAGCCAAGAGGAGACTGGTTTTCCTTTGCTAAAGTAAGGAAACTTTGCTTCCTTTGCTCCTGTTAACAACCGTTGGTTTTCACGAGACTCACCGGCAAATGCGCAGCGCTAAACTCATATGTTACGGTTACATACGTGCCATTTCCCAGACGCGTCCTGGCCAGGATTTCTATATTGCCTTAAATATCTAGGTTTTGGCTTTGTTTGCGTGTGCAGAACGATCGTTGTATGACATCAAAATACCTCGAGAGCTTTTTGAAAGCATAAGGAACCATCTGTATGGTATTTTGATGTCATACACCAATCGGTCTGCACAAGCAAACAAAGCCAAAACCTAGATATTTTAGGCAATATAGAAATCCCGGCCAGGGAAAATGTCACATATGGTCACCCTATCATATGTCATCCGCCCGGAGCTGCTTCCGTGTACAACTGTTGGCGCAAGCTAGATTAAAGTGATTATTACGTTTTGAATATGGATATTTTTCTTACAAAAACGCATCGATTCGCTACAGGAAGACACTTTTTATTATGGATGGGCGCTTTTTATTTCACTTCTTTTGGACTGATGCATGCAACACCCGCTAAGTGTCATGAAACAGCTTGAAAGATCAAAGACAATTTTTAATATAACTCCGACTGGATTCGTCTGAAAGAAGAAAGTCATATACACCTAGGATGCCTTGAGGGTGAGTAATTTATGGGCTAATTTTCATTTTTGGGTGACAACACTTTAGGTGCTTTAACAATTTTGCCAAAATGGTACAAACTGATGGATTACTTAGGGCACTTGTAGGAAAGTGTTAATTAATAGATATGCATGTTTCCTATTACCATAATAGTCCTGCATGCATTAAATCAGATTTTAACACAAATCAAAGGTTAGAACTTATAAACATTTTTTTCACAAGGCTTTTAGCAAATTTGCATTTCTTTTTGATGTACATTAAAACGATTAGAAATAAAGCAAATGGCGCCCCCTACTGTGTACAAATCCAAAATTATGGTAACACATGCATAACAGATATTACGTTCACACTAACATTTGCTACCATAAATTTTCTGTTTTAACATTAAGTGGCTGCATGTATTTCTGTTCTTGGGTACAAATGATTCGAACTCAATCTACACCAACACAATATAGAACAGCTTTTTCCCTTCCTGCATCAGATCTTCAGTCTCGTTTCAATAGCTTAGGGTGGTTTATGTCTCACAGAATTAAATAAGCAAGTTCTAAAATAGTAAAGCTCGGAGGTTCAAAGCTTAGTTGCTTGTTAAATTACTCACTTTTATTTTGCATTGCACTCTTTCACATCATGCTGACAGCTTCACCCTCCCTGGTCTCTCTCTCTCTCTCTCTCTCTCACACACACACACACACACACAGTTCCTGCAGTTCCCTTATTTAGAGGCAGATGAACACTGATATGCAAAACACACCATAAAATCACACATAATTACCCATGTATTTGCTATTACTTTCAAAAGAGAAGTGCTTGTCTCTGTCCTTTGAGATGTGTGAAGCAGAGGGATTTTTTCCGTTTCTCTGTGCCACTATAGATTGTTATATCATCAACCTTAAATGTGCTCTTTTACTGTCTCAACTTGGCCAGTTAGTCTCATTTCATTTGCATTCATCAGACAACAGCCATACATCTATACCTTTTTAACTCTCTCTCTTTGATTTGATTGTGTACCAAAATAAATTGTAGTTTATGTTGAATGTCTATGGATTTATAGTAAAATATAAAGATAATTTGATATGGCTTGCAAACATTTTATTTTCTAGAACAAAACCACAGTGGCAAACATTTGAAATATTTTTGTACTTCCATTTTTGCTACATTCAGAGAGGAATACTCTGGCAACACTCACAATCACAGGCAGCAAATGGCTTCTGTCCATTTTAAGAGATACTGATTTGGATTTACAGAACATTCTTACAAGGCAAAAACATGAACATTGTTCCCTTTGTCAAAGACTTAATTGTGATACAAATGCCAGTGTCACATCCAAAACAAAAACATTTCTC
Organism: Sinocyclocheilus anophthalmus; assembly: GCA_018155175.1. Taxonomy (NCBI): domain Eukaryota; kingdom Metazoa; phylum Chordata; class Actinopteri; order Cypriniformes; family Cyprinidae; genus Sinocyclocheilus; species Sinocyclocheilus anophthalmus. The sequence continues at coordinate 154,726 of JADLZN010006588.1, read as the reverse complement.
CCATAATGCGCCACTCCAAGACGACTGTAGCACAATTAGAACAACACAGTTGTTCCCTCAGAAAAAAAAATGACACTGTTAAAACAGTGAAGTTATTTTAGTTGAAAAGTGGGAATTACTGAATGAACACGCATGATTTGTCAGATGCAAAGAAAACAGCATGAATCTTGATCACATTCACAGCTCAGTAACCATATACACTGGTTCCACTGTGGTGAAGAATTTAACCTCTGTACTTCATCTCTATAAAGTCTGTATTTTGCATGTGAATTTTATGGGATTTTCACTTTGGACCTACAATCAAGCAATTAATATCTCTGAGCAATAATACAAGAGCACCACAAGCATTCTGTGCAAAATTTCAGAAACGGTAAAAAAAAAAAAAAAAAAGCATAAAAAAGATTTGCATGGTTTCTTATGGTGAAGCAACAATAGATGGTTTCAAAAAGCTCTTTCTATGCGTTATACATTCCTCTTTGTAGGCTGTATTGTGAATATACTATAAACCTAACATAAATGTAAACAAATTAAAGACCAGGTAACACTGATTTACTGTGAATGCTTCTATTGATATACACAATCTATAATCAATAGTTATGCACACAAGCCTGAAAAAAAAACACCTGCCAGATACATGTTTGCACATACATAGGAAACATATTCCATTACACATACCAACATTAAACTTCAACAAACACCCCACTTAAGACTTGAAAAGTCCCTAATGTAGCTTATGTCTGTGCTACAAGTAAAATGTAAATACTGATTAAACAGATGTTCCTAAACAAATGACTGGAATTTCCAAACATATTCCTTCAGAAAAGACTTCATTTACACCATAAGAATGGCTGACATCTGTTTGAGATGACTACTACACGTTTTGACAAATCAGAACACAGATTAAACAATAAAAAACAAATTATGTCAAAAGAAAAGTAAACTGATAATGCCTTTTAAAAAGATTAACATAAAAATATGAAAACATAATGAATTTATAAAATAAAATATATTTAAAATATGATAATACCACAATAACCAACGAGTAATTAAACTAAACATGAATATAACAGTCTGGTAAACAACATAAGCATCAACTGGTTGTGATTACCAATACATCTTTGAGTATGATCTGGAAATACCTGCTAAATAAGTGGCTTTGCTACTGGACAGCCCAACGTTACAAAAGACAGACACTGCATACAACCTACCGGCAAAAACAGCAGAGTTTAGAGATTAAAGTGCTAGACACCAATACTGAAGCACTCTTGCTGACAGTACAGTTAGTTTTTAACTCTTTGCTTTGCCTGTTCACCCAGAGTAGACACACGACAACATTAACAGCACATTCTCTTAACAAAAATGAATCAATTCCCTTCCATATATTTTAGGCACAAAAACCAACCTTAATAACATCTCACCACATTTTGTTTTAGATCTGAGACAATCTGCATCACTTTTTGGCTTTCTGTATCAATTAGAGTCCAGTATGAAGTGGTTTGGGGTCCACATCCCACAGGTAAGAGATCACCAGCGACCACTGACACTCGCCATGTCTGAGTGGAACTGGCACGACAGACGACCACTGGCCCCGCCTTCCAGAAAGGAGGAGCGAATGTTGGGTGTATCAAAGAGCTTCCTCCTGCTCTTATTCAACTCTGAGGAGACATTCAAATATCATCAGTAATCCGTCAGGTAAACACATGAGCTTTGTTGCTAAACCTAATGAGCTGCCTCTCTGCCTACATATAGGCAGCTGTATTCTAAAGCAGCATCCTAACTGAAGTGGAACTTCATAAGTTACTTATTTGGAACAATCAACATAGGCAGATACTCTTTTAACAGTCACCAACACAAATCACACACAAGTAAATGATGACAGCATTTTTAAGTGATGTCTAGGTAGGCTGGCTCACTAAGTTTGGAGTAAAGTATACAGTATAAACAGTAGTAGTAAAATATACAGTAGTATTACAATTTTATATATACTGTGAATCTATGAAAGGTCATCATTGAAGAAATTGCTTATTTTATAAAGCAGCGACTTCACATCCTATTCTTTCCACAAGTTTACTGACCTGAGATCGCCAGTAACATTTTCCTGCGAGCACCAAATGTTGAGATTCCCAATTCCTTCAGGTCTGGATCCGTTAGTGTGACAAATGTTTGCAGATCAATCTATTAGACAACAACACACAGACATACACATATAAATGAACAATTGCAAAAAAACAGATAAAACCACCAAGGTGAAATAGCAAAGCATCTTACTTAATTTCCAAATGCAAGAAGAAAAATCTACTAAAAATAATCAAGGCATGTTTTCCACATTGTTTTTTACTAAATGAACACAAGAACACAACAATTTTTTTCATGCACTAAAATGACAATAAATTAATATTAATACAGTATTTGCCCAAATATATATATTGTTTTACCAAAACATTTTAATATAAAAATGAACACTTCATGGACATTTTCTGAGTGATGATGCACACAATAATCTGTTTTCATCATTGCAAACACATGCAAATCTAAATTCATTACTCAAATGTAGTTAAGGAATTACCTCCTGCTGCTGGAAGATGTCTGTGTATTTGCCGAGACCTAGTTTGCTGAACAGCTCAGGGAGATCTGTTCCTTTGAGAGATGAACTGAGAGAGCAGCCATTGCTACCAGACATAGAGATACTGTCCATATAATTACTGCTGCTGAGATAATGCTCACCTACTGACCCAAACACACAGATAAAGTGAAAGACAGTACTAGTGAGTAGGCAGTAAATTTGTTGCTTCATGTTTAGAAGGAGTACAACATCTTTAGTCTTACAAGATTTGTTCTTGATTCTCTTTGAGCTGCTGACAGCAGGGGAAAATTCTGAATGTCCTGGCAGTCCGTTCCCATTGATGTTAACGTTCCCATTCAAATCCCCCCAATTATCGGATTTGGTGTCATTACCCAAACCCTCCTGACTCCCAGAGTGTGAGACAGAGAGATGAGAGTCCTGAAACCGTATAAACAAAAAGCAACTTTGAAACCCTGCTTTTTCAAATAATTTTTGAAGAGATCATTATCAAAATCCTTAGATGCAGCTTCATTTAAACAGAGCAAAAGTCAGGCTGCATGTGACTCTACATCAGTGAGTTTTTACCTCATAAGTTGTGCTTATGCTGGGTTTATACAGTACATGGTGTGCCCTGCGCAGCTCTTTCATGCTCTCTGCTGGCATTGATTTAGAGAAGCCCAATCCGCTCCAGGTATTTGTGGGGGTCCGAATCTCTGTCACAACCGGCTTCTTCAGCATGGCTATACAAAAACAGCACAGCTGTTTAACCACAGCCTAACTAGTGATCTCATATTCAGATGTTATTTCATGTATATTTTCCCATTCAGATGTCATATTAAGAGATCAAGTCTTTGCTCACCTTTAGTGGCCAGTAGCTTCTTTTTCTCATAGTCAGAAGCCTGAAAAACATTAATACACAGTGTGACTATTTTTGTGTACACTTGTATGTGAGAACAGTGTGTGTGTATATGTGTATATAAACCTGCATATGTGGTGCAAGTCGTCTTTCTGCAGCTCTCTCACTTCCTGGAGCTCTTTTGTCAGTCACTAGATTCTCACAATCAGAATTGGCCAACACACACTCAACACTGCAGACACACATACACACGCAAACAAAATGGGGGGGGGGGGGGGGGGGGGGGTACGTTCCCCTAGGTTCCATTTCGAATACTGCCTTTCATGCAGTGTGTAATGTAGCTGTATGTGAATGCAAACATTCTGCAAAGTTATTGTTCCCAAAAGAAAGAATCGACTCTGAACAGCCTAAACGAGTCATCAGTAATTCGAAACCCACTTCAGTGACAGCTACACGTCACATTTGCATAAAGCCGCCTATTTTCTACATTGTCCGTAGACTTGATCCCACCCTCAAACACTGTATCTTGTTCATGTGGTTAAACATCATGTTGAGAAGACGCTGTGTCCTACGCTGTGAAAGTAAATTTGTTTTATTTTCACTTCTGAAAGATGAGGCTACAAAGAATCAGTGGTTTTAATTATTTTTTCCACTGTACCACAGCAGTACAGCCCCAATCTTTTTTTGTGTTCCCGTCTTTGTGTTCCCATCATGACTGCTTCTGTAATCTCAGGGACTCCAACGCAGGATTCACAAAACGCTTGCTCTTGAAAGATGGCTCAGTACTCAGTTTATTTGGACCAGCTGGCTCCACTGAATCACAACCTTATGTATGATAAATAATAGATGTTTATATATAATATATATATAGATATATTATATATATCTAGATATTATTTATTTTTGTATATTTTATTTTTGAGCATCAAAATACGGAACATGTCAATGGCATATGGTTTCCGGCACGCGCTGTACTCTGTAGACCGATCAAAACAGACTGGGCCATCTGACCAATTAGAGCAGAGTAGGCTCACGGAAAGGAGGGGTTTAGAGAGATTGAATCTTAGAACTGCTTCAAACGAATTGTTTGAGAATCGTTGGAAAATGAGGTGATATTAAATGCATATTAAATGCATAAACGAAAGTGTTTTTTGACCTTGCATAAATGCAAACCTATTGCTGGAAACTCCCAAACCAATATTAGGAACCTTAAAAATTGCATAATTGGGGCACTTTAAGGAGCACTTCACAGCTGCAGTGTAACCTTAAATAAATAAACATAACTGTATTATTATGATGATGTAAGGTCATTTTATGATTAAACATACTGAATAAGTGAGTTCTTGGTTCTCTGCAGAAGTTCCACTGTTTGTCGTTTCCCTGACGAGGCCAGCATCTGCTTCAGCTCAATCCCATTAGCTGAGTGAGATGGGCTTCTGGGCATGCCCACTTCAACAAACGTATCTGAGCCTGATACACAGAGTGGAATAACAATGCATCAATACTGTGCAGTGAATTAGGGTTGCAAAAAATGTGAGATAGATAGATCTTCTGCATTTACAAATACGCAGTGTAAAATCATAAAAGCACGTCGCCTCTGAACTCTGGAGCAGAGGAAACGTGTTCTGTGGAGTTATAGCTGCAAAGGGGAGACCTACTCCATTATTAATATTTATGTATTTAGAATGTGATGTCATCAAAGTCCCTGTTGGTGTAATGGTCAGGTTTCCCAATACTTTTGTCTATTTAGTGTATAAAAAGTTTGTGTTTTATACCTTCATCTGTAGATTTATTGGAAATGGAATCTGATTGGGTGTGTCCAATGACTTCCTGGGTTGTGTCACAGTGGGCAGAGTTCAGTGAAACAGAGGAGATTCGACTGTACACAGAACTGGCGAGCTGCAACATACATGCAACGTCCAGCAGAAACACAAACAGGAAACATAATGAGTTTAAAACAATTTAAACAGATGCACTCATTATGGCATCATCTTATACATAAAGGACACATATGATGCTGCCTTGATTTTGGACAAAAAATACTTATCTTAAAAAGCAGCATATTTTAATCTATAATGCCTAAAAATGTTGCCTACACATATAGTTAAGTAACTTTGATGAAGTTTCTCACATGTCCATTGAGATGTTCTGCATTGGCTGGTTTGTGTATTGGTGCGAGTCCAGGTGGAGGGGACGGTGTGTGAGCGTGTGCTTGACTCTGGACCCCAGAGAGCAGAAGACCACTGAGAGTCGACTGAGACACTGACTGCAACATGAGGTCTGTGGAAAACCCTGAGCCAGGGACAAAGAGAGAAGGGGTTATGTAACACACATATATAATATATGTGTGGTTGAAAAGAGCACACACTCACCTGCTGTGTTAGCTGATGAACTGAGTGCACTGGCCCAAAGTGAAGCTGTGTGACCAGGAGCATGTGAATGTGTATGTGAGGGTGTATGAATGTGCTGTGAGTTGTTCACTGCTCCGTTCTGAATCTTTAACACAGAGCCGTGCCCATTAAAAACACAGTTTGGGTTCGGGGAGCCATTAGGAATGGAGCTGACAGATGACCTTAGAAGACCAGCTGATGAAAGCGAGAGAAAAGAAAAAGTGCAAAGTAAATACCAGAAGTATTAGCAATCAAATTTTTAGTGCACAATATGTATACACTTCAACAGTTTTTATAGTATTTATTTAGTTCCATTGTAACTTTCAAGTGAGAGACAGCCTAAGACATTTCGACAACCAAGAATATTAGCATACTACTTGGACCCAGTGCTATTTTAGTATCATTGATACACTTTCTGTAAATTTTTTTAATTCAATTTTATTTTTTAGTTTAGTTTTTTTTTTGTAATTTTAATTTTTTTATATTTGTATTTATTAATTTTAGTTTTTAATTTAGTTTTAGGCAAGTTTTTCAGGATTTAAGTTTTAGTTTAGTTTAGTTATTTTAACCCTAACCAATCAAAAATCTGAAATTTTACATTTTCAAAAAGTTTTTGTTTTAAATTTTAGTTTATTTCAAGTTACGAAAAAGTTTTGTTTTAGGTTTCAGTTTTAATTAACAATAATAACCCTTGTTGGGATTTTAATTTTTTAAATAATAATGCACTTCGCCATTGTCTTATCCATAAAGGCAGTGATGCAGCCTTGATTTGACTACAAATTGTTTTATTACAAGGAAACATAATTTAACCTTAAATACCTAAAAAAGTAAAAGCTTGCAAGGTTTTGAAACCGAGCTACTGTTACCAGCACTAACTTTTTATTGCTATTATGACACGGATAATGTAACTGTACTGCAAATATCCATAATTTGTGCATGAGAACAACAGAAGGGACTGTTTTAAGTCACACTAATAGTGTGTGAGTGAATGTGGAACACAGGCAAACACAAATACACACATAAACAGCTGTAGTTTATTATGGATCTGCTTGGCAGCATGAGTTGTAATCTACAAACACAGACAGTAGTAATTATAGTGACTGCAGAGCTAAAGCAGGACTGTGTATGTTGTATTGATATAAACAGGCCTTGCTTAGAATACACATTCAAGGAATTACTTTTACATCATAAATGTACCTTACACAAGCCATAACATATTTTTTTTAATATATATCTAAATATACAACTACATTACCCAGAGTGCTTAGCCTCAGTCCGGCTGAAGCTAGGGTGTCCAGTCCAATGGAGCCAGGCAGGGGAGGGGAGGCAGGAGCATGTCCGTTAACAGCCACATGGTTGATAGGAGGAGGCACACAGCTGGACTCCAGCCCCAACAGGATCCTGCGTACCTCATACATACTCCCAGCATTCCTTTCCACGCTCTTTACTATCACAGACTGAGAAAGAGACAAATAGTCAGTGACCAAGGCTAAATGTACCACATATACACAAAGAGCTGGGTATTTATTACCTTGCTGGGTTGTTTCGGTTTCGGTTTAATACTGATGAAGACGTCCAGCTGCTCCATAAGGGTAGTGACGACCTGAGATGCCACCTCCATCTCCTCCTTAATGTCAAACAGCAACACCAACGGCAGACAGCCCTAAAATATACAGACACACATATACAATTAATCCCCCAAAAACACACCTTTGCATGTTATAATCCCAAAACTAGCCTAATTATACCAAGTTTCCTTAAAGTAATGCTCCAGGTTCAATAGCTTTTTTTTTAAATGTGTTATTTTAGAATGTCTTGTAAATTTTCATATACTATAATTATTATATTTAATTAGCTATTTTTCATGACACTTATAATATTGTGTTTAATATGAGATTTTTATTAATATTCATAAAAATATATTACTATAATATTTATATTTCTGATGATTTTGTTCAATTGCTGTTGACTGAGCTTAACTTTTGAAATCAGAATATTCCTTTAAATAATTTTTATGAATTGAAATAAAGCTGCAATAAAATAAAATATAAATATTCGATGAAAAACTTACAGAAATTAGAAATGTTACCTTGGCAACTAAATGAAATAACGTTAAGCTGAACTACAAAAATTACTAAAACTGAAAATATTTAATTAAAATTAAATAAAAATCTAGAAAAAATGACTAAAAACAAACTAAAATGAAAACTGAATATAACATTCTATAATAGCATATAAATAATACTAAAATATAAATGCTGATTAGTCTCCTACTCCTTCAGGAAATTCACAATTGATTTTGAAAATATGTCATTTTACACATGCCTATTATGAGACCTCTAAGATAAGATAATAGTCTGAAATGGCTAAACTGCATTTCCAGTTTTGAAAAAAACAAGAGCAGAGGAGAAGAATAAGTCTGACATGTGTCTTGAAATCCCTCTGGTCGGGCACGTTCTAAAGCCTCATGGTCTTCAGCAAGCCCAGTATGAGTATAATCATCTGTCAGTACTTACAGTGACTTTCATCCAAACATAACATGTGTTCTGTTTCACAGATTGGCCACAAACATAGAGAGATAGTAAATTAAAGAGCATATGACTGAATAGAAAAAAGACAGACAAACTGTACCATTAGCTGCTGTCTAGCCACACATACAGCGTCAATGCTGCCCTGTATGTAGACGACAGAGCGGCTAGTGTGTGTGTTGTGAGTGTTGAGCTCGGGGAAGTGTATGTGGGCTCCAGTGTGCTGGGAGATATTCTTGACGTTGGCTCCGTTGCGGCCCAGAAGGAAGTTGTGGTGCTGGGGTGCGATGTCCAGTTGTGTGCTGACCAGCACTGAGCTGGCCAAAGACCCAGCGAGATGCTCCAATAACAAAGCCGTACCGCGCTGAAACACACACAAATATGTTAGCACACACTTGATATAGATCTGCAGTTGCAAAAACACTCACAGGGATGCCAGCATGTGAGCTTACACATACTAATAAAACCGTCACCCATCTCCTGTAATGTCTAACATTACTTGGTAGAGGCTGCTGTTTTTGGTTTAATTTCTGGCAGCTCTACTTGAAAACTAAATCTCTCCATTTCATGAAATGACCTAGTTTCAGTACTTCTGCTACTCAAGAGCTCTGCTCATTTCATATCTGCTAATAAATGCAACTGCAGTAGGAGGTTTTGATTGTTTTCGGGTCAAATACATGCACTTTTTGGAGATGACTTTTAATAAAACAAAAAACAGTTTTTACCATTTTAAGTTTTACATTTTATGAAGATCATCATATTAAAATGTCTTGGAATATTTTACCAAGCATTTATAATTAATTTGTTCACATGAAATGATTTTTACACTACCATTCAAAAATTTGGGGTCAGTAATATTTTTTTTTTTAAGAAATTAATACTTTTGATCAATTTAATACATGCTGACTAACGTGACAGCAAAGAGTTTTAAATTGTCATTAATTTTCATCAAAAGAAAATATCTCTAGCCACAAAAACAACAACTGTTTCAACACTGATAATTATAAGAAATGTTTCTTGAACACCAAATCAGCATTAGAATGATTTCTGAAGGATCATGTGAGACTGAAGACTAGAGTAATGACTGCTAAAAATTCAGCTTTTAAATAAATTATATAATATATTAAAATAGAAAACAGCTGTTGTTGTTACTGTATTTTAGATCAATTAAAGACTGATCTAATGTTATCATAAGTTTTTATTATGTAATCATATATAGTTCACTGCTTAAATAATGCAAGCATAATAATGTATAATATTACATGAATAAAAATGATACGAAAATAGAATAAAACAGTCCCCAACAATACAGCTCTTTCAAGAGCAGCATTCATTTATAAGTCTATCACTTCATCCCTCACCTTAACGCCACTGGCATTGTTCTGGTTGCCACGAACGATGGTGGTGTTGCCATAGAGACGAGAGGGAGGTTTGAAGGAGATGGAGATGCTGTAAGTGTGGGAAATATGCTGAACTACAGGAGAGCTACAGTCCACATGCTGCACCAAACCACTGCATTCAAACATCAGCATCAACGGCAACAGCTCCTACAGAGCGGATGGGGAAGAATGATGCTTTTAAGGAAAAAACAACAAGGGTTGAAGACAACATAAAACAAATGGTGATGACATTTCAACCACTAGGGTGCAGCACATAAAGCTCCTAATCTATGATTGACTTTTCAAACTGGTCTGCAAGGGGGCGCTAATGGGGCCTTGAGAAAATTAGACAGGAAAAACTGTATTTAGGGCTGACAGGGCTAAAGTTATTAATTAAATAGCCTAATACATTGATATAGGTTTGTAAAAAATATTTCTGTATTTTATAAGAGTAACTTTTGCCTTAATATTGTTCGTATGGGGGTGGTAAGGCAAAATTCTCAGTAAAATTCTCTGTAAAAATATAATCCAAATTTAATTGAAAGGGTTTCTCTTCAGGCTTTACAGTGAATACTCTAATGGTGGGTAGAAAAAGATAAGATGTCAGCTTAATTGAACATATTCACAAAAATGATTTATTTACAGATAATATTTTTAATTGATTAGGATGTAGCACAGTCACAAAAAATGTTGTTGTTATAATATAATCCTTGCTACATTATAAATGTTCCCTTGTATGTGAAACGTGGCAACAAACAGTTTGAAATCTGCACTTAGTAACAAGTGGCTATGAAAAAAAAGAAAGAGAGCCTGTAAAGCACAGGTAAACTTTAAACAAATTCTCACCCGTATCTTAACTCTCGCTGCTTCTACACCAGTCAGCTGCCCCGCTATTGACACCTGAGAGAAAAACAGAGAGACAAAGAAGTGATTGTACTTCATGATCTTTCTTCATTACATGTGCAGATGTTTATTCCTTTCTCTCATCCTGTAAGCATTTTATGTTAAGCTTAAATAAGACACAGTGTCCCATCCAAAAACCTGATTTATTACCCATCAAAACATTACACGGAGTATGTGTGTGGCAGTGTGCCAGTCAAAAAAAATAACCCTAATTAAGGTCCTGCATGTTTTTTTTCTTTCCATCATTTCATCCCGACAACCACACGTTTAATCACGGCCTGTGAGAATTAATTCCGGTTTGGAACCAGGTGATTCGTCCCAGTTCAGAGAGTCCATCTGGTTTGGCTCTGAAGTCGGTGTTTGTCCATGCATGCACTTGTATACGCTATTAACATTCCAAACTGTCTGCACGCCTTGTCAGACCACTCAACATTCAATTTAAACTTGAGAGCCGTCCAACAGCCAATCAGATCCATCATCCTCCAAACCGTTCTTATCCTCCAGCCAATACAAACTGCTTCATGTCCTTCAGCCAATAAAATGATTCAGCTAGAGTTCAGCCACTGCTGGGTAGTAAATGCTAGCTTTTTTTTGCAAAAATCTGCTAAACATATTCCCATAGCAGGGATAATAAAAATAAAAATTCTGTCATGTATTCACCCTCATGTCTTTTAAAATCTGTATAAATGTATTTCTTCCACAGAACATAAAAGCCATGAATTTTGCACAATAAAACATTAAAACACCAAAAAGTGCAATGAAATGTTATGACCAAAATGTAAGTAATTATTTGCTGGAAATATTCCCTCAAGTGCATCACAATTAGTCACAATACATGCAAGAACCAATGACATCATCAGTTGTGTCATCTTACAGCTTTGAAAAAACAAAAGCATCAGCACATGAAAGAATTTTTAAAGTGAACTTTTACTCAAATAAAAACTGATCTGCTGGTCTTGGTTGGGTCTGTTTTATTTTCGTCTGTGTTTGTGTGTACCTGGTTGCTCTTCTCCCCCTGGCTGTGTCTGTTGGAGTCAGGGAAGTGTATGTGACAACCAGTCTCTTCCATCACTCGTTTGATGTTATTCCCTCCTTTCCCAATAACATGCGAGTGCTCGGTGTGCGATACATCCATCTTCAGGGTCACACGATTACTCTGTAGGTGTCAAAGGTCATCATTTAGAAAAACAACAGAGCATTCATGGAAACCTATTAGAGCTGAATTAAAATCCTTTAATCCTGTTCCTAACTCTTAGTAGATTGCTTTCAAATACACTATCATTCAAAAGTTTGGGGTCAGAAAGATTTTTTTAAAGGAAATGAATACTTCAATTCAGCGGAAATGCATTTAATTGATCAAAAGTGACATTGTAATGTACAAAAGATTTTGATTTCAAATGAATGTTGTTCAAATCCTGAAAACTTTTTTAAAAAAAGCTTTTAAGACGTTTCGAGTTTTGTTCTGGAAAATAAAATTCTGGTTTAGATACTGGTTTAGAAAAGTAGGTTTTTGTAGTAATTTGTAGTTTGTAGTAACCCATACAGACCAGATTTTTCCATGACAATCATAAGCTTAGCAGTTACCTTTGTGTCAAGAACGGACATTATTTTCTCTTTTGCCTCTCGCACATCTTCCCTTTTTCCGCTGACCTTAATATGTGGATCTGTGAGGAGGAGGTTGAAGAGAGCAGATGAGTGCAAGACAAGAGAAGAAAGTCATACACTAATAAAGATGCTTAAATTCCGTTTGTTTCTCAACACAATGAATTAAACGACAACTGCGGCCTCAACACCAGTGGTTTCAAGAGTTAACACTTTTCTCTGTCAGTTTACCACATAGACAACTCTTACATACATCATGAGAAACAGATTTACTTCTACTCTCTAAAAATAGCTCTTGTAGTGTAACTTCTGTTTTTCTCTACACACATTCTCTGACTGTCTCACTTCCCCTAAAACACTCCCACGAACTTCGGGATTAGGCCTAGAGGAGCAGGGGGGGGAATCAAACAGGAAGGATCACTGTCTTAGACACACACACATACAAAGTACATTGTTATTAGGATAGGTATTAGAGTAACACCAGTAGGGGTCTCCTTGTCTAGCCCACTACACTATCCTCTTCCTGCCATGTGGTAGTCATCAACTCCATCATGTGTGTGTGTGTGGGGTTGCATCTGTGGCCAGCATGTTTATGAATGGAGAATGTCTATGCATGTCTGTGAGGAATAGTTCATGTGTGCATATATGAGATTATGATATCAATGCCAATGTCTGTCTTTAATTTGAAGTGCTTAACATTAGATGAGACTGAGTAGTTTTCTATATCGATCTATCTATATACTTTAATATAAATACTATATATATATATATATTTATATATATGATATATCTATATATAATTATTATATACATACACATTATCTTTCCCTTTTTGTGCTGATTAATAATAATAATAAAAAAAATCTCCTGACCCCAAACATTTGATGTTATATATGGTAAGTATTTTGAACATGGCTTCAATAAAGTAATTTATTTCTGTTCTCAACCAAACTGTCTGGTCTTTCACTCCAGTTGAGTGTGACTTTTTTTTGACCAATGGACAGCCTAATTTAAAAGTGCTTTACTGACTTAGGACAGAGTGGAACAGACATCTCTCAGATTGATAACATCTGTTACAGAGGCCGAAAAAAGAAAGAAGGACAAAATTGAGAGAAAATTAGAAAACAATTTGAGACCTGGGAAAGTAAAATATAGTTTAGCATGTGAGTCACAAACACTGACCATTATTTACAAGATGAACAGAGGACTGTACAGAAGATACTGAAAACATGAAGAAAAAAAAAAGAAAAAAAAGAAAAGAGATCTTATGCACATCATCAAAAATAATTTATGAGAGGGAAAAGATTCTGAATTAACTGTGGTAAATGACTGTTGAGAAACATGGATTAATGTGGTACTTTAAGGTCAGAAAGAAAGACAGAATGATATGTACAAATGAATTCTTTGAATTTACAACAAATTATCTTTTTTAACCGATTTTAGCAGGTACACTGAAAAAAATGTTTCATTGATCCAATTTTAAAAAATGTAATTGAGGCAAGCACTCAGTATTTTTGTTTGTTTGTTCCGCTGGACAATATGGCAGCTGGACTTAGACCTAGCGGCATTAATTTTGCTGGGTATCTTATCATGGTGGCCTTCATGAGGTGACCTGCACCATGTGAACTAAATCTTCATTTACAAGGCTACTGATAGGACTGTCTTCATCTTACTGGGGTTACCTGATTTTAAGCAGGATTATTATTATGATTATTAATTTCTTTAGGGGTTTTAAATAGACAAATGACGTTGTCCAAAAATACACTCTTTGAGTCTTTCAGTCATGTGGCAATTAGCTACATACACAAAAATATGTGCAAACATTCACAGTCAGGCAGATAAGCACAAAAACAGATTCACAAAATACTAGATTAAAAAAGTACATTCATATGAACATTCATCATCAATTGTATGGAAAAGCACAAATTAAGAGCCTGTCATTTTTTGAATGAGACTTATGGGAATTAAAGCAATCTGGCCTCTGTCTTTTAAACTCATAAAAACATTAAAGGTAGCAAAGAACACTAACTTCTTTTGAGAGTCCTAATCCATCCAGTTTCATGTCACTCTTCACCCACACTAGATTAATATTAATCATTTAGGGAAAAGCCTTAAAGGGATAGTTCACCCAAAAATGAAAATGCTGTCATTAATTACTCACCCTCATGTCGTTCCAAACCCGTAAGACCTCCGTTCATCTTCGGAACACAAATTAAGATATTTTTAGATATTTTTATCATAGACAGCAAGGGTACTACCACGATCAACATCCAGAAACGTAGCAAGGAGATCAGTAAAATAATCCATGTGACATCAGGGGTTCAACCGTAATATTACAAAGCTATGAGAATACTTTTTGTTCGCAAAAGAAAAAAAAGTAACGACTTTATTCAACAATTCGTCTCCTCCGTGTCACCGTAGTGCCATTTTGGAGAGTATCCACTGAACGCAAACAGCGTATGTTGTTCTGTCTGTTCTGTTGCCAGCCACCCTCCACACGGATCCGTTTGTCCTACGGTTGTTTGGCTTGGATTTGAACGAAAACATGTAATGAATTTCTTTCTGTATGAATTTCTTTCTTCTGCGGAACATAAAACAAATAATTAAAAAAAAAAAATGTTTGTCCATATTACGAAAGCAAGTGGGGTCCAAATCAATATTACACTCCTTTGACTTTCACTGTGTGGGCAAAAAATAAAAAATAAACAGAAACCTTTGTCAAAAAATCTGTGTTCTACAGAGGAAAGAATGTCATACAGGTTTAGGAACAACATGAAGGTGAGTAAATGAAAGAATTTTCATTTTTGGGTAAACTATACCTTTAAGTCTTGTGTGACAAAGACAAACTGAGAAAGACAGAAAGACACCATCTGAATATAACCAAATTCTCCATCAGGGTCAGTTGCTTATTAGCAGATTGTAGGTTTGACGTGACATGGTAACCCATACTCAGAATTTGTGCACTGCATCCATCCAAGTGCAGTGATTAATGAACACACACACACACACACACACCGTGAAAACACACCCGGAGCAGTGGGCAGCCATTTTTGCTGCCCGCTTTTTTTTTTTGCTGATGGTCTCACCTCAGTCAAGGGTATTAAAGGTAGAAGAGAGTGCTGTACATTCACTCTCCCTGCCGGTACCGAGACTTGAACCCACAACCTTTGGGTTACAAGACCGACTCTCTAAATAACCATTAGGCCATGACTGCCCATGGTTTGTGGCATGTGACTCGCGCAATGACTTCTGCCATAACTACTGACTGTCTGTCTGTCTTGTGTGTGTTGTGTATACCTTTCTTGGACTTTGCTCCAATCTTCAGTTTGGAAGGCCAGGCAATCTGAGTGTTGGTTTCATCCATGACCTTAAACACAAAAACCACTGACATAAGTGGATGCAAATGCACATTAATCCAAATATGAATTCAAAAACACATAAGCCTGCTACACTAATATTAGCAAATCCATATTTAGTCATTCTCAAACACAAACACACAAGAACTCACACATTTCAGTTATGCTAAAATATTCACAGTAACAGAAATGCTCAGGCTTTTTCAACAAAGATCTTATAATCATCTCTGGCTAAAACATGCCCCGCTTTCTCGTTCTCACACACAGCTGCTTTGAAAACCCGTGAAACATGTAACAGCCAGTTGGCAGAGAGTCTTTGACAGGCCTAGTATGCTAACCAGTAGCATATGTGAAGGAAAAGAGAGAGAAAACAAGAATGGTAATGTGTTTTGTGTGCATATAAAATACACAAAAGATAAACTTATGGTAATTTGCAGCTACATGAAAACACAGGTTCAATGTTTATTAAAACTCTGCCGTGATTTTGCCTGGAGCTCAGTCCTCCTGTGGAGCGCTTCACTATTTTTAGAGGTTTGTCTTTCAAGTAAATTCATTTTTTTTTAAGAGCAAACCGCAACTTTGGCACCCCAGTCCTTTGTCTCTATAGAAAACACATTTCTGTACCCGTTTTGTGGCGCACTTTCTATCTTCCTGCCTAGAAAAACCTCTTAGCTTTCATGGTAAGCAAGGCTTTACTGTACAGCAGTTCTCATGAGAAGTTTTGGCAACAAACCCAATTTCTTTCAGGAAAAAAAATATCTGAGCATGAAACTGCAGCAATTAAACAAAAAACCTCCAGTGTAGATTTCCACATGACCTTTAGGAGAATTTCAGCCTCTGTGCTAATACTAACTAGAATTAAATTTATTTTAATTAAACGTGGCATAGTTTTGCACCTGCTCCTCCTCTGACAGTTTGACTGAATATAATAAGCAGTCATTTAGTGTCATCTCTTCAAAGAAGCTTGGAAACGATGGGCTGCAGTGAGTGAACATGACAGTTACAGTCATGCAGTGTAAATACTCCAGTATGTATGTTTACACTCCAGGCTGCACGTGTTTGTGCATAAACTGGAAGCATTCAGTCCCACGTGCTCTTCTAAAATTTACGGCCCATACTTTTCCAGGTTTCATTAGTCTTTTTTTTTTGTTTTTTTTTTTCATTATTCTTGGACCTGTGTTCAACAGCAGGCTTCAGTTTTTATTTTGTTTTGACACCCTAAAGGACAAAAGAATATGAGAATGTTTTTTTTTAACTAAAGGAACAAGTTTATTAATCTCCCCAGATCTTCTTAAGACTGTAAATTATACGCACAGCTGTGACGCATCCTGTGATTTAGATTTGTGAAATTACGGCTTGAAAACAGCAAAGTTCAGCAGAGCTACAATGAAACAGCAATCTATACACCCTTTCTACAGTGTGCCTAAATCAGGCTGTTTCTCCTTCCATGTTATAACATGCAAAAACATCACAAACAACTTTCCCAAAATGCACATCAGCAATCTGAGGCAAATGAAGCATGACAATTCTGACTATTAAACCATCAAAATATATCTGTCTTTCTCTTTATGAAATAACAGGGTTTTTCAAAGAGTCCAAAATTCATGCATCATTCTCGATCATTCTGCATATCTTATGTTTGTTGATCTTTGTTTCATGTGTTTTTATGTCTTGAAAACATAACCATTTTATTTATTTTTTTGCATGTACTGTACCATGTTTTTACAAAATCTACTGATTTGAATGTCACTAATGTAACAATATGTAATTTGCTACCAGAGCAAAACTGCAAGAAATTAAAAAAAGAAAAAAAAGTATTATGTATTTTATACAATTATTATTATTTTAGATTTATGTTTTTCATGCAGCTTTGCTATGGTGAATGTATATACAATAACTTTCAAAAGTTTGCTGTAGGTTTTTTTTTAATGTTTTTGAAAGAAGTCGCTTATGCTCACCAAGGCTGAATTTATTTGATCAAAAATACAGTAATATTGTGAAATATCAATTTAAAATAACTGTTTTCTATTCTAATACATTTTAAAATGTAATTTATTCCTGTGATGGCAAAGCTATTGTTAAATCCACTGTACTGCAATCTACTGCACAAAACTTAAGTCACTTGCAGACACCAGAAACAAGACACTTAAAACAAAGTAACTTTATGATTACAGCAGTAGAAAGAGTCATACTGTAATATTTTCTACATTGTACTCCTCAGTTAAGTTTAAATATGGTGTTTCCATTGAGCAGTGCAGAAACATCAGAACACTGATGACCTTGAACCAAACGAAGGCACAATCAAACATGCCTGAAGGAAACCCGAACATTTCAGATGGCATGAAAAGGTGAACAGTGCTTAAAGTTTGTACAGGCAGAGCGCCAGTTCCCATTTGCATTCTGTGTGTATGCGCTGTGCTGCCACACTGCTGTGTGTTCTATAGGTCTTTATTCCCGACCTGCTCTCACTTTCTCTCTTGACTGCTTTCTTTGGCTCCAATCTGCAGATGAGGGAGATTTCTGACAGACCACACAGCAGTTTTGGGGTCTGCGGTTTATTTTTGTGACTGACCAGCACATACCTCTCAAATGGGTCAGACGATTTCAGAAAAATTGGGTTAACTATACATTTGAAAATGTTCCTTTCCTTTTCCCCTCACACCCAATATCATCCTGTCACAGGAACATATACACTCACCGTTAACAGGAGAGAAAGTTTAAAATGGCAGTGACTTCAAAGTACTGGAGTCACACAAACTCTGGTCTTCATTAAGTCATTAAAAATGGGCACCGTGATGGAGAACAGAGTGTTTCTGTTTGACAAATGATGTGTATGAGAGAGTGGATGTGCAAGAGCATGTGTATAGAGATCTGCTTCCTGTTTCCTTTGTTGATTCAGCTGAGGAGCACTCAGAAGAACGAGCAAAGAAAAGAGGTGTGAGGAGGAGAAAAGGAGGGAAACGGAACGAGGGAAGGAGAAAGGGCTGGGAAGCCTTCACTTTGAATGGAGGCTGAGCAGCACAGGTGTGTTGTACTCTGGGGAAAAAGAAAAAAAAATCCATTACAAACGCTGTAGTATATTTACTGATCTATGAGATGGGCTCTTTTTGGCCTGATAGGAATTAAAGCAATACTCCACCCAAAAATCTAAACTGTGTCATTATTTACTCACCCTCACATCATTCCAAACCTGTATGACTGTCTTTCTTATGTTGAACACAAACAACACTGGAGCACACTGACTTCCATTTTATAGAAAAAAATTATGTCCCACAGAAGAAAGTCATAAAGCTAGGACAGCATGAGGGTGAGTAAATACAGATCTATTCACATTATATTACCTTACCGTCAACTTTGAGGGTAGTACGAGTTAAAAAATAAATTAATACTTTTATTTACCAAGGACACATTAAATTGATCAAACATGACAGAAGACTTTTATAATATTACAATATTTCTGTTTCAAATAAATTGTGTTCTTTCTATTTAAAAAATTCTGAAAAAAAGAGTTCCACAAAAATATTAAGCAGCACAACTATTTCATCATTGATAGTAATAAGAAATGTTTCTTGATCATCAAATCCGCACATTAGAATGATTTCTGAAGATCATGACGCTGAAGACTGGAGTATGCTGCTGACATCCTTTGCCCTCCCGGGGGGAATAAATGACATTTTTAAATATATTACAATTAAACAATTTTATATTATTTCACAATATTACAGTATTTTCAATATTTGATGTATAATGCAGCTTTGGGTTGAACATACGATGCTTTTAAAATTTCACTGACCCTATCTATATATATAATTAGAATATATATATACGGATAGTAATGTGTGAGGAATATATATATATATAATATATTAAAGGCACAATGTGTAAGATTTTTTTTATTAAAATATCAAAAAACCACTAGAACAGTGTTATATTTTGCTGACTTGTGTACATACTTTATCTCAAATTTTTCGAAGAATGTTTAAATCCAGAGAAGTAAGCAATTTTAACTAGTGATACGGACCGTTTCCATTGTGTCATTGTGTCACCTGCCAATGATGTCATAACCCCTTGATTTCCGGTTTTTGTTTTGTAGAAAACATGGAAACACCAAAGATGCTTTAATATGTAATGCGTTTTATTAGGAAGTTGATGACCGCACAGAGTAGCATTATAAAAGAACGTTCAAATGTATGTAGTATGATAAAACAGCGCTGCTTACTTCTGCTGCTTTCCGGAAGGAGCGGAAGCGGTCGACTGTGGTGTAATAAAAGCTCCGCTGCTTTCGAGTCGTGTGTCATGCTCGTTCAGCGGCCTCGTTTAGCTTCGACGCCTTTCAGCCAATCCTGCTTCATTCTACTACGTTAATAATTCATCAGCTCATCCATGAACATGATTCTGCCCGAGTCCCGTCAGATTCCATCGGCTGTGGGGATGAAGACCACAAATCCCATGATTCCACACTCAGTCACTCAAACTACGCCTTTGCCTCTTTGTTTATTTTGAATACACGCCCTCCAGCGGTGAAATCACATATTGTGCATTTGAAATTAGATTATTTTTTTAAAGGGATAGTTCACTCAAAAATGAAAATCAGCCCATTATTTTCTCACCCTCAAGCCATCCTAGGTGTAAATTGCTTTCTTCTTTCAGATGAATACATTTGGAGTTACATTAAAAAATGTCCTGTCTTTTCCAAACTTTAAAATGGCAGTGAATGGGGGTCGAGATTTTAAAGCCCAAAAAATGCATTTGCGTAAGAAAAATATACCCCCCATATTTATCCAGCGGATGAATGTAGGACCGGGTTCCTCAATTAGTTTTCGCCGAGGGCAGAATTCTGCCAACGATACGAAGCCAAGGGCCACTGACCTATATATATATATATATATTATCTATATAATATAAATAATTGTTATTATTACAATTATTATATTATTGTTGCTTTTGTTAAAATAAATCACAAGATGGTCACAAGATGAATATTCAGATTTTTTTCCCCAGTAGTCTGTTTTATTCAAACAATTATGAACATTTTTGCATTTAGATACAGAAGAACTTTGCCTGTTGAATATTAAAAACAAATGAACAAACAAAAAATCTGGATCTCCATGTCTGCATGCAAATCAACTGTTCCTGCTCATTCCCAGACTGGATCTCTTCTCTCCACTTTCCCTAATTGCAGATTCAGTTATTAGATTTGTCAGTATTAATATTTTTATGCTTAGATTTTTTTGGGGGAGATCAAACTGTAACACCGTTTGTCCAAACCAGACACGACACGATAAAAAGACTTTCCGGTAGTTTTTGTCTTAACCACCCGCGACAGCGACACGTGACAATAAGCGACATGGGATTCTATTTTAGGAACGGTTTTTATTTTCTGCGACGTCGCAGCAAGAACAACATACAAAATATGACAGCGATAATATCAGGTAATGATTATGTGCTTTATTCAATGTTAAACATGTCTAATGTGAGTTTGAATATCATTTTGTGGGTTTTTATTTTTTTTTATTTGCGTATCTTTATAGCCTATAAATCAACAATTAGATATTTGACCTCAGATCTTGAAATAAATTACAGCAAACTTGTATGGCTACTTAAAACACGTGTATCCACACGAAGATATCAGGTCCCTCACTCCCAGCACTCAAAACTGATACATTATCATCTATTTTCCGTGTCCACTTTTCCTTTCATCACACTCATCATGTTTTTGCTGTCACATCTACACTGGACGCGACAAAGCATTGCAAATCATTTGAACGTTGTGTCAGTACAGTTATAATAGAGGAGTCAGCAGGTTACTACTGTCGGGATTTGACTATCCCGCGTATCGCGCCGCATCCCAAGACCAGCCTCACTGATTATATAATGATTTCATTGTATATATTGCGTCGCGCCGCTCGCGTCCCTGGTGTAGACACAAAATAATTTAATGTAGCTTTCTATGCTGCGTTTGAACTTTCTGCCACATTATTGAAATGAGCCAGGCCAAACTTTTTTCTCTCGCGCCACCTTATTGAGGAACCTGAAGTAGGACTTAGGCATAGACATAGGCAAGATATTTGCTTACCCAAACACATTCTTCGCTTCAGAAGCCTTTAGTAACCCCCACAGAGCTGTGTGTAGTCCTTTTTATGATGGATGAGGCACTTTTTTGTGCTCAAATCTTACCCTCACTCACTGCATTATAAAACTTGGAAGAGCCATGACTTTTTACTTTTAACTCTGTTGTATTCGTCTGGAAGAGAAATCATAACACTAGGAGCTGAGTGAGTAATCATGGGGTACTTTTCATTTTTGGTGCACTTGATTTTTGGGCCCCCTTCCTTCTTAAATAGAATGACCTAAATATTACCCGCCAAGAAACAAAATGATTTCTTCAAATCAAGTGGAACGATACATGTTTTCTATGGATAATCTTGCTTTCAAGTCCAAAAAATCTAATAGTTCCTTGATTTGTTTGATACTGAGAAAGCATACCATATAGTCCATTGCCACATAAACACCTCCGTGAGTGGCATTATTTCTCTAATAATGTTAATTCCCAACCACACATCAAGACATTGTTCAGATCATTTGTTTCAAGACATTTGACATGTTTCCGTCCTGAAATCTCGTGTGGGTTTAACTAATTTTTTTACGCACCTCATCCAAAACCTTCCTTTGCAAATTCCAAAACGTCATTTTAGAGCTGATAACAGAGGCTTGAGCCATTGATATGCAGGCTTACGCAGTTATTAATGCAGTCTAATGCGGTTATTAGAGAGAGGGAGAGAGATTAAGTGCGTGTGAATACCTGCGTCTATCAGCAGCGTTCAGCAGCAGCGTCTATAGCGAATCTTTAAGTTAAACTCCTTAATGAACCTCGCTACTGAGAAATGTCATGTAGCTTTTTAGCTGCAAAACTATTTTACTGATAAATTTGTGGTGCAGAACTGACAAGAAGTTTCTGTTCGCATCTCCGCGTGTCTGCGTGTGTGTCTGTGAGAGAGACTGGGAGAAAGAAAGCGTGATTTCCGTAGCCTACATAAAAAAGGTTGAAGACATGGAAATAGTTTGTCATTTTTTACCCTATTGTTTGTTATATTTATTTGCTCAATGTCTTGAGCAATGCGTAAATCCGGCCCTGTTAGACGGCAATCGGAAGTTAATACAAACACTCGATGGTGGTTTCAAAGTGGGTTTTGAGTAAAAGGGGAAAATAAATCTTATTTATTGTCTTATGTAGCATGATGCTACAGTTTGCATGAATGGTCGTGTAACTTTAGTATGAACGGACATCTGCATATGATCGGAACTCCACGCAGCTCCCGCGCTACTCTATACTGGTGTATTACAGTACCACGAGAGCTAAAGCGAGCAGACTGCTCCTTGCGCTTTTGAATCGCTCTCGCGGATGATCGATCTTCGCCACACCTCTTCTGGTCGAACACACCGGCAAGTGCTGCAGGCTAATTGGCTCACTGACGCTGATGAGATTACCCCGTAGATACGAATTTGGTTCTACAAGTAGCGAACTCGTACCCAGGCCCGATGGCAAGAAATGAAAATTCATCATTAATTTTATATATATATAAAACATTTTTTTTCTTATATGATGGTCTTTTTATCCTTTAATGGAAGGACATTGGAGAGCTGACAGGAAAGTGTTGGGTGGAGAGAGGGGAACGGGATCAGCAAAGGACCTCGAGGCGGGAATTGAACTCGGGTCACCGTGACGACGCACTAACCACAAGGCTATCGGCGCCGACACCCTTATCTATCTTCTAAATATATGTTATTGATCTTATTGTGAATGATTCATCTGTGCATGAGAACTTAGTAAAGAAGAAAAGATCTCTCAATACTTCAATTTCATTACCATTTCATCTCACCTAAAAAAAAAAAGTCACATACACACCAAATAAACTGCAACAAAGATGCATACAAGAAAATGTCTAAATGTGCCATGAATTGCCTGAGAACTGGCATTTGCTAAAAAAGATAACCACAAAGGCCTTCTGGATCAACCATAGAAAGACAGCAAAAGTGCAAGTGAGGACAGAAACCAGTGATTGTATCAATACAGCAATCAGAGAAGCGCTGTTCATAGACTATACACAAACCACAATCATCTGAGCCAAACCAATAATATTTTGACAATTTCATTGGCCCTTGTTATCCCTATTTATTAGAAACCTAAGCAGGGATAATTGTTTGGACCGAATCAATCAAACTTCTGAATTGGCTCCTCAGTCGAGCATCTTCAGTCAGATGTACTGTGTGTTTGAAGAAGCCTCACCGCAAACTCACGCACACACCAATATACGCTGGAAACACCAGCATGCTACTGGAATATGGATGACAGTTGTGATAGAGTCTGTGTGTTAAATAGCTACAGTGTGTGATGCGGCAGATGGAAGATCTACTTCCATCCTGTTTTGAAACTAAAGCTGAAATTGGTAACAACAATCGCGTTCTAATCATTTAAACATAATACAGTGAAGCTGAAAGAGCTGGCTCCCCAAACAATGTATATACAGGTAAAGTGGGACATCACAACATCAAAAACTAGGCCTACTGTTCAAAAGTTTAGGGTTAATAAGATTTTGTAAGATTTTCAAATGTTTTTAAAACATTTTTCACAAAAAAATAAAAATTCTTACCTTCTGAAAATAATCCTCTCCTCCATTTATCCTCCCCTCACTGGCCGCTGTGTGAGAAAAAGAGAGAGACATTTAGATGTCTAACTTTCTGAATGATATTTAAGCAATAAGTTATGAGAATCCATGCTATATTGTGAATGAGTCACATTTTAAGGTTGCGGTTTGGCACGATATGAAAGCTTTAATGCTAGATTCACATTCTCAAGATGTATTCAAAGTAAACCACAAAACACACACATACAAGAATCAGGCAGCATTCTCATAGCCTGCTGAAACTAACACATATGCTTGTCTTTTACACACACACACAAGCAGCTGTATGCAAGCTCACACTCATGCACTGAGTTATAGATGACAAAAAAACAGTTCATAAATCTTAAAGGGATAGTTCACCCAAAAATGAAAATTTGATGTTTATCTGTTTACCCCCAGGGCATCCAAGATGTAGGTGACTTTGTTTCTTCAGTAGAACACAAACGATGATTTTTAACACAAACCGTTGCAGTCTGTCAGTCTTATAATGGAGGTGAATGTGAATCACGGCTTTGAGAGTAAAAAAAAAAAACATACACAAACAAAACCAAATTAAACCCTGCGGCTCGTGACGATACATTGATGTGTAAAGACACAAAACGATCCGTCTGTGCAAGAAACTGAACAGTATTTATATCGTTTTTACCTCTGATTCACCGCAATTTCCGAACTGTTGAACTGTCCGAGCGGCGGCGCGTCCTCCTGAGCGCATTCTCAACAGCAGGCACGTGAGGCGTCTTCTTGCAATCTATCTTCTTCTTCTTGCTACCTACTCTCAGTGGACCAAGTGCATGGTTCCATTTGATAATAGGGCGGTACGCACTTATAAGTTCTGCTATCCGCCATACGGAAGCAAGAAGACACCTCCCCCTCCACCCGCCTGCTGTTATAATGAGCTCCGGAGGACACTCCGCCACTCATTACAGTTCGACGGTTCGGACATTGCGTGCATCAGAGGTAAGAAACAATATAAATACTGTTCAGTTTCTTGCACAGACCAATCGTTTTTGTGTCTTTACACATCAATGTATAGTCACGAGCCGCAAGGTTTAATTTTTTTTTTTTTTTTTACTCTCAAAGCCTTGATTCCCATTCACCTCCATTATAAGTCTGACAGACTGCAACGGTTTGTGTTAAAACTCTTTGTTTGTGTTCTACTGAAGAAACAAAGTCACCTACATCTTGGATGCCCTAAGCAGATAAACATCCAATTTTCATTTTTGGGTGAACTATCCCTTTAATAATCACACTCACAGCATCCCATACAGATAGGGTTGGTATCGTATCGGGTTTTTTTCCGATACCGGTGCCGAATCGATACTTTTAAAATGTTTCTGGTGCTAAATGGGTGCCATTAACGATACTGGTTAAAAAAAACATTCCAAAAATAATGATGTATGGCCATGGATATTGAGGCCTATAAACAGGCATATATAAGTGTCGGTCTCATCACAACCAAAACTCCACTGGGGGTATCACAGTCAGGAGATACGGACATCAGTGAATCTCCAATATCAGTGACATAGATATCTTGCTGAATTTCGCTGTAACCGAGTAAACAGAAGATATAAACGTTTTGAATGATAAAACAAAGACAAGAAGCACTCGACTGCGACACTGTAGGCTATATTCTCTGTGTTATTCACGCCATCTTTGTAGGTTCCTCATAATTAAGTATATTTAAACCCTTGCTATCGACAATAGCCTTTTTACAATGGCTTTTACAGATAAGAACAGTATCTACCTGCTGCTGTCAGAGCAAGTGTAATTGCTGCATTCACACGCTCCTCGGATGCTCTCATTTCCCGAGTTGTGCTTTTAAGTCGGAATGTGAAAACAACATGGACACTCGTGTTGGATTTGTATTATTAGAGCTTTACGACTTGCGTTCATGAATTTTCTCAGTCGGAAAATTATTTTTCACGTGCTATGCCGGTGATCCTTAAGTCCGTTTCGGAGAACCAGAGAACAAATATTTCAATCGATCGCTCCAGCATTGGTGGCACCGAAATTAGGCACCGAAATCTGCATTCTGATTCGGTTCTAGTACATACCGGTTACATAGGTACCGGTGCCAATTATTTTTCACGTGATGTGCCGGTGATCCTTACGTCCGTTTCGGAGAACCAGACAACAAATATTTCAATCGATCGCTCAAGCATTGGTGGCACCAAAATCTGCGTTCTGATCCGGTTCTAGTACATACCGGTTACATAGTACAGAGTGCCATATTGGCACCAAGTTTCGGTACCCAACCCTATGTACAGCATGTGTCGAAACTGCTCTTTGACAATACAAAAAAGTCAATTTAAACTAGTACAATGATCTGCATCATTTATCCAACCATTATCAGACATCGGATCTCTCAAATATGTAATATGTAATTAAAGTGTGATGTTGAAAAACAAAACTGTTCAAAGACTCTCAGTCAGGTGCGATGAAAACATTGGGTTCACAGGAAAATCTGAGAATTTATTTGCTTTGGTGGGACGCTGGGCCTCCAGATGTTTGGTTGAGATTGTCCTATCATATAAAATGAAACATTCTTGTGTATGTGTCTACATAGAGGGCGATTCATCTAATAGCGCCAAACCGTCTCCTGCACTTTGCTTTACCTTTAAAGATGAAATACGGATTTCATAGAGAGGTCAGAACAACAAACCCCAAAATGGGAGGAAATAAAAGGGTTGGATATGGGACAATCTTGTCATCTAAATGTCTTAATGACCCTAAAATCACAAAAAAGCACATCCACCCATCTCTCCATGAAATTCACTACATTTCCTGATCCAAACAAGGAAAGGAAGAGCTACAATTACAAGAAGTGTCCATCTTATTATACAAGATTTGGTTTGATTTAAACCCTCCTTCATTGCACATCATTGCACCGGCTAGTCAATGGAGCAATGCAGGGATTTAGACTGCAATGATGAAATTTAGAGATTCTTTTGGAAAACAAAGAAATGGTATCATCACAATTTTTCAACAGTGTCTGGCATGTGGTGGAGAGAGAGAAAGAGACGGATGAAAACATGGACAGAGAAGTGGTTTCAATCTTCGAAACCCCTGTGTTCCCAAAACAAAATCCATTAAAATACTTTAATTTATCGATTCCACCTAATTTTAAGCAGACACATTTTGATTGTACCCGGTTTTAATAAACAAGTTCTTTTCCAGATAACAAGCACAAACAGTGTTAAAGTGCCCCTATTATGCCATTTTTAAGGTTGCTAATATTGTTTTATGAGTCTACTAAAACAGGTTTACATGCATGCAAGGTAAAAAAATTTTAGTTTTCTCAAAAAATAGATTTAATTTGACCTAATTTCTAAATGATTTGTAAACGACTCGTGCGAAGCAGTTCAAAGAATCAGTCTCTCTAAACCCCTCCTTTCCGTGAGCCCTCACTGATGTGATTGGTCAGATGGCGCAGTCCTTTGTGATTGGTCCAGAGCCGTAGAGAGATTGGCTCTGGATTGGTCTACCGCGTACAGCGCGTGTCGGAAACGAAACGCCCATTTCCATGACGGAATGACAACCCTGGAGACTTGTCAAAACATAGAAAAGATGGTATCAATTGTACATTACCAATTCGAGCCGGAGTCTGATGATGAAACGGTTGAAGTGGCTGATCAACAAGAGACTGATTCACAAGCACGACTGGAGCAGGCTGTTTCTCAGTAGTAAGTGTCAAGTGTTAACAAGTTTGTGGTAATTATAAGATGTGATAAACAAATTTACTCTCACAGCGTAGGATGCAGCATCTTCTCGACATGATGTTAACCACACGGAAATTTTACTGTTTGTGGGCGGGCAAGTTGGTGACATTGAATGCGGGCGAACATTATGCAAATGTGTTACTTCGTGACATAAAGCCGTAACAAAATAAGATTTGGATGCCTTACGACTCTGTGACGATAGGGCAGGGGCCCAGAGCCATGGGAACAAGCAGGCCGTGGAATTAAATTGCTATGCACAACCTGTCGCCACTCCCGGTCTCGAGTCCCACGGAGGGCTCCGAAGGAAAAAAGAGGAGTTAACGACGTGTCTGACGAGAGAGACCTGCCTGGACTTTATTTTGTGTTTTGTGTGCGGCAATTGTCCGCGAGGGGCTGCCGCTTTACTTTCATTTTGTGTTTGTTTATTTTATTAAAGTTTTGTTTGTCAATGGTTTGCCGGATCCGCCTTCCTTCCCGACCGACAACGTTGTTACATGGTTGCCAAAACCCGGAGGAAGGAGGACAGCTGCCAAGATCCTCGCCGCTGTGTGAGTCCGGTGCCCTCAAGCATTGCAACAATCTTCGCCATGGAGGCAGTGGGCTGGAGTGAGTTGACGGGGTGGGGCGGACGAACTCGCTGCCGGCCGCTTGGGATGTGGAGGGACGGCTGCCATCCGTGAGGGAGCGGAGGATTCGCCGCCGTTCGCCTGAGGCCGGAGCCTGCTGCCATCCGCCATGAAGGGGAGGAGCAGGGAACGGGGGAGTCTGTCCTGCCGGCTGCCCGAACCCGGAGGAGCCATCGCCGTCCACTGGGCGGCGGAGGAGTGTCGTGCCGTCCACTGAGGGCTGTCCAGTGCCGCCGTCTGGCATCGCGGAAGAGTTTACCCAGCTAGTGGAGGGCCGAGCGGTTGTGTGTCTGGGAACCGGAACAAGATTTTTTTTTTTCTCTCTCGTCTCCGTCTCTCCTCATCCTTCCGTCTCCTTTCCTTTTCTCTCGCCTCGTCTGTCTGCCCTTACACCCAGGTACACCGCAGCCGCCGTGATCGGCTCCCCCAGAGGGGTTTGTGAGTACCTCGTAGCACCCCCCCGGCCTGTGAGGGGCGATGGGTATGTACGAAGGGCGGGCCGAGAACTGGGGAACAGAGCAGACCGGTGGATTTGCTATGCACGACACCGTCGCCACTCGACCGGTCTCGGTCCCACGAGGATCTCCAGAGGATCAAGGAGAGTGACACATTGTTGACGAGAGAGGACCAGCCTGATTTATTTTGGGTTTTGGTTTTGGTTCGCAATAATTTGTGTTTGTTTATTTTATTAAAAATAATAAAACATTTCTTTGAGTGTTCGCCAGTTCCCGCCTCCTTCTTCCTGAACTACGAACTTTGTTACAGACTCGTTTAGGTGATTGGGAGCCGACTCTTTTTTTTTTTATAGACAACTTTATTTATCGTGCACTGTCAGCTTCAAAACTTTGCAGATAGTTTATGTTCACAATCACATACACCTGCATCAATGGTAATAGTCGAAAAGCATACTAGGGCCCTGTGTTAAAAAAATTTATTCTTAAAACAGACAATTTTTTTTTTGTATGTTTCAATTTTTGCCTTTTATACAAAAATTTTAAGACTGTTAAATACGGTTAAATATGGTAGTCATGATCTTATACTTAAAGCTGCAGTCCATAACTTTTTTAGGTTAAAAATTATCCGAAATCAATATATAAGCAAGTGCATAACTAGTCAGTGTTCAAAACTATCGCCTTACTTCATGATTCACAACGGTTATCTTATAATAATTTTTTCTAATTTGAGTGGTACGGTTAGGTTTTCACAGGAAATTCAAGCATGTTGCTGTGTCATTACGTCACTTCTGTAAACATAAATAAGTTGTCCCGGCTACTAGGCTATCGCATGTGAGGATCCTGCAGGTGGCGGATCGTTTATAGCCTTTTCTCACAGCAGCCAGAATAATTAAATTTATAATTTTGATGGTGGATTGTAATCCATAAAGGATTGTGTTTATGAAACAAACACATAATTATGTGAATTAAATTAAATTATATTCCAGTACCAGTTATAAATGTGCTTCTGTTTACAGATAGCCTGGGATTACAAAGATTTGTATTTAAAGAAAACCAGTTCGAAGGGAGCATATTTTGCCTTTTGGGTTAAAAGAATTTCTTAATAATGAAATTCGAAGAGTATGACAATTAAATTAGACTGTGCAGAAATTGAAATCTACACGCTATACACACTATACTCATAGTCACGCAATTCTGATGTCGTTAACATTTAATAATTTGAGAATAAAGTATAACAGTAATAATAATTTGAACGGTTTGATGTGATATGAGCTAACCGATATTTAGATTAAATCACCATTGGTAGTGAGATTTATGGTAATGCTTTTTTCCTCAGTTGGTCAGAACAAACGTGGCAGACTTGTTACTTACTTTTTCAGATGACAATATACGGTGAAAATTCTTATTTGGGTCATATTCCAAGACGTAGGCTAGAATCTGTGATTGTGAAGTACAGTAAATATCCACACCGGTGCGGTGACTGACTGCCACACATACTCCTCAAAACATTAGATTCATCCGTGCTGGAGTCGTGCCAACTCACAACCCACGCAAGCTAGATAATTCCACACACAGCTGCAATTCCAGGTTTTCAAACAGAGATGGCAACAAAGAGGCAAAACTTATGGACTGCAATATAACATTTAACAATATTTTTATTTAACAATAAAAATCTCAATTAGATAGATCAAATTGTACTATATTCATGGAAAATGCAACTACTTCACTAATTTTAGTCAGAAAACCACTTCACACTTTAAAACAAAGCACCCTTCACATTAGCTCACACAAGTCTGATTTTGGGTGAAGTGAGGACAGAGGAAGACTGAGTTCCCTCTCTGAAGTTCTGAAATTAGTGAAACCTCACTTCACATCTCTCCAATCAGATGCTGTGAATTGAATCAACAGTTTCGTGAGATGTTTGGATGATATCATATCTCTGCAGCAAGGATACACATGTGGTCACTCATCTATAATGAGTACAGCATGCAACAGATTAACACCTCTGAACTAAACCGGTCCCCACTACTCACAGATCAGCACATCAATGCTTACGATTCCATATTCATTTCAAAAATGTTACTTTAAAGGGGTCATATGATGCTGCTAAAAAGAACATTATTTTGTGTATTTGGTGTAATGAAATGTGTTTATGCGGTTTAAAGTAAAAAAAAACACATTATTCCACATGCTGTACATTATTGTTTCTCCTCTATGCCCCGCCTTTCTAAAAAAACGCGTTGATTTTTACAAAGCTCACGGTCTGAAAAAGCTAGGTGGTCTGTGATTGGCCAGCTATCCCGTGCGTTGTGATTGGCTGAATACCTCAAGCGTGAGACGGAAATGTTACGCCCCTCACATACTGTTGATGCCGTGTGACGAGACAAAAACATTCATACCCATTACAAACGAGGCATTTGTTGCATCCAGTGGGGACATAATTACTAATTATAATGACTTATACTGTCTTTTTACGTGTTGCGTTGCATTGCATTGCGCCGCGTAAACATAAAACTCTGTCTGCATTTGTGATCGGAGAAATGACAAACAGCAAGTGCTACTCTACTGCCCAAAACTCGCGTTTGAATCATCAGTGGCAACGAAAAACACAGCGGCTTAGCGTGTGCTGAGACCGGGATAGAGTGAGCTGAGGCGGGCTGGACTCCGCTTTGTCCACGGTGAAAGTTGTAGTATTTCCTCAGCGACCAGCACGGATCAGCTCTAGGCATGACGAAGCGGATATCGTCCTTTTGGAAGACCAAACAAAGTAGTTTCGCTTTCACAACGAAGCACACAGCGTCTTCATGACATGGCTGCAGCGTCAACAATACTACAGCGAGAATAAAAGTTACGCCTTCTTTCTTTGCGTGAACATTTGGGCGGCGTTATGCAAATCTTCCCAGATCGTGACGTAGGTATGTGGGGGTGTGTTAGAATGAGCCGTTTTAGGTAGGCGTGGTTAACTCTTAACTTTTATAAAGAATATCTCTTTGGTTTTGAGACTTTAATGTTTGCAACTTTACAGATCTTCTTTATGCACCAAGCGCTCCAACACTCCAAAGAGAAAGGAAAAATTGAAATCGCATCATATGACCCCTTTAAAATACTCTTGATACTCTCTCTTTCTCAGACTCACAGAAACAACAGGCACACGTCCAACAGAAAACATGTATATACTCTCACATGGAGAAAAATATGAAAATAGCAAGCCTCAAACCAGACAGAATGTTAAATGCAGTTTGTGTGTGTGTTGATTTCAGGCCTTTCCTGTGCTCTATTTAGGATGTGTGTCAGAAAACCTCCACAGCTTTTGAGTTTCTGAAACATACAGCTTCATACACACACATCCAGAGTAGTGTTTGATTATAGCACAGCTCCTGTAAACTATGTGTGTGTTAGGAATGTGATGAATAAGCGAGTGAAAGAACAAAAGTGTATAATTTGAGTGCATTTCTTCTGGATAATTCTGGAACTTCCCTTCAACTCCAGAGTTCCGAGAGTGGGAGCGAGACATCAGAGAAACTTACCCATGATCAGCATCTGGACTCAAATCTTTTTAACTATTAAGATTTGAAGCCATCTTTTCTGAGTGACGTGACAACCTACACTACTGTTCAAAAGTTTGGGGTCAGTAAGATTTTATCTTTGTCAGAAATTAATTATTTTGTTCAGCAAGAATACATTAAATTGATCAAAAGTGACTGTAAAGACATTTATAATGTACATTTTACAAAATAATTTTATTAAGTTGACGTATCTAAAATCGGACTTTTCCGGGTTTTAAGTGCTATAATTAGGTCCCCGGTGAATCTACCAACCAAGGAAACGTGAAAAAGACTTTGTTTTGGGAAGCCTTTTTCTGCAAGCGTCTGAGAAAACGAGTGCATCAGATTTCGCTCCCTTGGTGACGTGGCAAAGGGATCTCATTATAATATTACCGCCCCTTAATCTGTAAGTTTACACCCACGGCGCCGTCATCTTGATTTCGCAAGCTACAGCGGTACCAGCTCTAATGCCATGGCGAAAGTTTGAGCAAACATGCTAACTGTTCTGTCTTTGGCTGCACAGACTAGCACAGAACACTGTTTAGAGTCCCAGCCTCAGAGGAGACAACAGAGCACAAATCAATTGGATTTATTGATTTATTTACTGTATATTGCTGCTGCCACACAGATCTAAAATAAACATGTGATTTATTTCCCAGCAGTTTACCTTCACAGACATAACCAATAGAGATGCACCGATTGCAATTTTCTTGGCCGATTCCGATTTCCGATTTTTCGTTAGTGTGATCTGCCGATACCGATTTTTGCCGATTACGATTTTCTTTCTAAGACCTATAATTGACAGCATATACAAACAAAAATCTACTTTTCTTCAACACAAAGTTTTATTTTCATAAAAACAAGTAAAAAGTAATAAAATAAGAACAAAACAAAAAAAAGGCAAACAACAGCACAAATAAATGCAAAAGAATAAAAAGAGCTATGAAACTAAGTTTTTCAGGTTAATTAAGTTTTTATTCAGTTAAGAAATACTAAAGTAATCAAATGTAAAATAACACACATCCAGTGTTGTTTTACATTTGATTACTTTAATTTCTGTAGCCTTCATTGTAAAAATTAAATACAGATTTATGCTTACCATTAAAGTTATAAAATGTATTCAGTCAAGAGCAGAAAATAATCTTCTTTGTCTTTTGTTCTTTGATTAAAATGACAGACAATCAACAATATGGACGGCGATCCCTTTAAGAGTTATCACGGGCCCCATTATGTACAGTGGGTACGGAAAGTATTTAGACCCGCTTAAATTTTTCACTCTTTGTTATATTGCAGCCATTTGCTAAAATCATTTAAGTTAATTTTTTTTCCTTAATGTACACACAGCACCCCATATTGACAGAACAACACAGAATTGTTGACATTTTTGCATATTTATTAAAAAAGAAAACTGAAATATCACGTGGTCCTAAGTATTCAGACCTTTTGCTCGGTATTTAGTAGAAGCACCTTTTTGATCTAATTCAGCCATGAGTCTTTTTGGGAAAGATACAAGTTTTTCACACCTGGATTTGGGATCCTCTGCCATTCCTCCTTGCAGATCCTCTCCAGTTCTGTCAGGTTGGATGGTAAACGTTGGTGGATAGTCATTTTTAGGTCTCTCCAGAGATGCTTTATTGGGTTTAAGTCAGGGCTCTGGCTAGGCCATTCAGAACAGTCACAGAGTTGTTGTGAAGCCATCCTTCGTTATTTTAGCTGTGTGCTTAGGGTATTTGTCTTGTTGGAAGGTAAACCTTCGGCTCAGTCTGAGGTCTTGAGCACTCTGGAGAAGGTTTCGTCCAGGATATCCCTGTACTTGGCCGCATTCATCTTTCCCTCGATTGAAACCATTCGTCCTGTCCCTGCAGCTGAAAAAAAAAAACACAGCATGATGCTGCCACCACCATGCTTACCTGTTGGGACTGTATTTTGGACAGGTGATAGCAGTGCCTGGTTTTCTCCACACATAGCTCTTAGAATTAAGGCCAAAAAGTTCTCTCTTTTTCTCATCAGACCAGAGAATCTTATTTTCTCACCATCTTGGAGTCCTTCAGGTGTTTTTTTAGCACACTCCATGCGGGCTTCATGTGGCTTGCACTGGAGAGGCTTCCTTCGGGCCACTCTGTCATAAAGCCCCGATTGGTGGAGGGCTGCAGTGATGGTTGACTTTTTACAACTTTCTCCCATCTCCCTACTGCATCTCTGGAGCTCAGCCACAGTGATTTTGGGTTCTTCTTTACCTCTCTCACAAATGCTCTTCTCCCCCGATAGCTCAGTTTGGCCGGACGGCCAGCTCTAGTAAGGGTTCTTGTCGTCCCAAACGTCTTCCATTTAATGAATGGAGGCCACTGTGCTCTTGGGATCCTTAAGTGCAGCAGAAATTTTTTTTATCCTTGGCCAGATCTGTGCCTTGCCACCATTCTGTCTCTGAGCTCTTCAGGCAGTTCCTTTGACCTTATGATTCTCATTTTCTCTGACATGCACTGTGAGCTGTAAGTCTTATATAGACAGGTGTGTGGCTTTCCTAACAAAGTCCAATCAGTATAATCAAACACATTTGGACTCAAATGAAGGTGTAGAACCATATCAAGGATGATCAGAAGAAGTGGACAGCCCCTGAGTTAAATATATGAGTGTCACAGCAAAGTCTGAATACTTAGGACCATGTGATATCTCCGTTTTTCTTTTTTAATAAATCTGCAAAAATGTCACCAATTCTGTGTTTTTCTGTCAATATGTGCTGTGTGTACATTAATGAGGAAAAAAAATTATTTTAAATGATTTTAGCAAATGGCTGCAATCAACAAAGAGTGAAAATTTAAGGGGTGCTGGAATACTTTCCTACCCACTGTACTGTTACACAACATGCGTTCTCTTTCTCAACTATTTAACATTCCAAATCTGACTGTGTTTAACTGGATACTCGCCAAGACGGGCTTTTTGACATAATTTTGTATGTATTTGAACATTTTGCGCAGTTAGCCACTCATTTTGGTATTTGTGACTCACAAGCTGTTTGAGACTGAGCATGGATTGTGCACTCCACTAATATAGATCAATGGCGGTGCGCGCGCGTTTGGTAGAAACGCAAAACCTGCGGGAATGACTAAAACAATGCGCAATACAAGCACTATTTAACCAGAGAGAATGAGACGTGTGAAAGAATAGGGGTCGTCGGAGAGAAGAAGCGAGAAGTGCGGCTGATGTTATTGCCTGTTGCCGTTGTAACAAACGTATCCGGTCGAAATCGGAAAGAATGAATGTCGTCCGTCACCAACCGGTCCGATCCCTGGCCGATCGATCTGTGCATCTCTAAAAACCAACTGTTTTTGTAACTCATGTGTGTTTTTAAAGTCAACTTGTTTGTTAATGAGAACTTAGTTTAGTACTCACATGCTGTGTGGTGGCCACTTTCTGTCCGTGTGCTTCGGATGTGTGCCCTCAGAAAACCTTATATCTGAAGTTTAAAATCTTATGGTTTAAAATGCATGATTTCAGCATGATAAACATGATAATCAGAACCAAAACAGATTTTTTTTTAGCAGATAGGAGCTGTAATGGCGCAGCTCTATTCTGGAAAAGAGGGTGGGGAGCAGCAGCTCGTTTGCATTTAAAGAGACAGTCCCGAAAAACATCGGTTTTCTGCTTCCACTCAAAATGATATAATAAATGATCTGTAGAGTATTTTGAGCTGAAACTTCACATACAAATTCTGGGGACACAAAGGACTTATATTACATATTGTAAAAAGCGGCATAATATGTCTCCTTTAAATAATTGCTGCTCTTTTTGAAAGTAAAACAGTTATCAAAAATAATAACAAAGTATTATGCTTCCAACAAAAATTCAACACTTTTTTAAAATTGATTAATTAAACATAAAATAAATAAATTCCTTCGGCTCACATCAGCATATTAGATTATTTCTGAGTATCATGTGACCTGAAAAAAAAATGCGCGGAAAATTACATCTTTGCTCTCACTACGAATAATTAAATTTTAAAATAGAATGAAATCGTTTATTTTAAAGTGGATAATTTTCACAATATGACTGTTTTTACTGTATATTTGAACAAATAAATGCAACCTTGGTGAGCAAAAGAGAGTTCTTTGCATGAGAGTGTGGAGTGAAATCTGATTGGTTATATCAACCACTTACGACAGGAAACATAAATCACACTACATATAAGCATGACCCTGTCAATGCCCAAACGAAAGTACTCAACCACTTGTGCAAAAGATTAAGAGCTTTTATCTTCTCAGACAGTTTATGTGCCATGTCATAACTTGAGATTACATACACATGTCACTGACACGTCTATTGCAGACTGGTTGTGCAATCTTCTGTAACCTTTTTCTTTGCAACTTCTGAAAGCATGCAGTCTGTCTGAAAGTAAACTCAAACTGGTATGAAAGTAAACTCAAACATCTGCAGGGCCGAATGCCTCTCAGAAACAATGTGTATCACTTAAAGACCTCTCCAAAGGGATTGAGTGAAAATGATTTGTCTATAATGTGAATTAAATAATGTGGACATCTCATCTCTCCATGACAATAAGGAACTTTATCCCTGTCTGACAGGTTATGAACACAGATGAGTTTTCAGCCAAACTAAAACTCTCCCAACACCGTTTTAGTAATCCAATACATCAGTTCTTTAAGATTTATCATTCAAGTATTTTATTAAAACAATGCAAAACTTGATGTATTAAACCCAAGAAATGGATTTATATTTGTAAACATACAAACAGAAGTCTTCTTGGAAGAAAACTGCACCAATTTTGGCAGTGAATTTATAGCACTAGCAAAAAATGGCCTGCCAGTTGAAACTGCCAAAAAATTAATAAAATAATATTAAAAATCAGCATACTGGCTATGTTGCATCTGTCAATCCATAAAACTCTTGTTACCAAGACAACACCACTTCAAAATTCATTCTAATCCTAGCCTACAACGTGTGATTAATAATTCATAATTACACATCAATTATATTGATTTATTGCTTCAATGTCTAAATCATGATGCATGTGTGCCTTTAATATTCAAACTGCACATGTATGCATATAAAAAAAATCTAAATCCAAGGCAACAGACCTGTTTCCCTGACAACAGTGCGCTGAGCCATGAGCACATTCCCAAAACACATTGCACTTCCTGTTGCTTTGCTCACCAATCCAGACACATGCAGCATGTTAAGAATGATGCCGTGAACATGCACCCAGACTAAATTAGACTCAATGAATAAAACCCACATGTCAGAAAACATGCTGCACGCACAAGCAAATTAATAAAATACACAGCACACTTTTGTGTGTGACAAAATTTGACCTACACACACATTCACACACAAAAACCAGGATTAGATTGAAAATTTGCAGGCCATCCAAGATGCAGAGGAGTTTGTTTCCTTAATTGGAACATAAAATATGCTTGATTTGTGCATATTTCTCTCCTGATTCAGACAAGACAACTTTTTCACTGCAGAAAGCAAAATTATGTAAAGAGGGCTTGTATTTTAGCCAGAATCAAAGGTTTGAAGTTAAAAACGACTTAGTAATGGACTTGTTTCCTATAAATACGCAGTTTTTTTTAATCGGCTGACTGGACTTTAAGTCTGACGACAACCATTCACTGCAGAGGATCCATCAGTAGGCAAGTGATTTAATGCTAAATTTCTCCAAATCTGTGAAGAAATACACTCTTCTAATACTCTTGGATGCCTCGAGGTGAGTGACATTGAGTTTTTTTGAGTGAACTATTCCTTCAACTAGCTGGTGTGAGATGTACTGACATTTAGATATTTAATATGTGGTTTCACAACCTGCTGAGACAAAGAAAAACCTACAAAAACACACATTTGGCTCAAAAAGCCAATGGCGGGGGGGGGGGGGGGGGGGGGGGGCCGATGATTCTCCCATAAAGTGCCGTGAATACAAACTCAACTAACCAAACACTAATTATTTTTAGGAATCCTATCACACAGAATATAAGGTCAGGCCAGCACACATTCCTCGGTTTTTAATCAAAACCAGACATCTGATGTAACAGCCATTGGGGTAAAGAAAAAAAACTCAATCCTAATATACAAACTATTCCCATAAAAGTTAGTGAGAGAGAGAGAGAGATAGACAATGCATTATTAAAGTTTGTTTGCATACTTTTCCCTCCAAATCGTCACTTGTTTAAGTGATTATTTCTACATAAAAGAACTTTGGTGCTTTCCGATTAAACCCTAAGGCCACTCAGATTCCCTTACATGAACATGAATCCTAGGTGATCCACTTTTCTCCATTAGTCTTTCTGAATAAACCTATAAAAATTAGCTGATTTAGTCGTGGTCTGGCCGAAGGGGAAAAGTACAAGAGTGGGTCTACCCTCTGTCTCTCCCTCACCACGTTCTTCAAAGTTATTTAAAAAAAATGATTTTAATTGTAACTCTCACGGTCTCGTTTCTCTCGCTCTCTCTCCCATTTCCTGGAAAAGGGGAGAAAAATTGTGCCACACAATAAACCTTCACACAAAAAACACACGTCGCTGAATTTATGATCACGCCTACTGCTGCATCCTACCATTCAAAAAAACAGCCATTCAAAACACCTCCAGATGTTGCACGTCATCCGGAGCAAAGAGATGGTTACGAGTCACTGAATCATAGGTGTGGGAAAAAATGCCCACATCACTACAACAATGATTGTAGAGTAAGCCTAAAAGCTTCCCTCCCACTCTCGGGGCCCCCCGTGTGGCGAAAGGTGTTGTCGCAGCCTCTTGAAAACTGTGTAGCCACAGCGCTGTGGAAGTTTGTCCTGCCTTCGCTCTCCCTAAGCTCCTCTTAAGCCACCTGATACCCCCACCTCCCTGAACCACGCCTTTCGACCCTGGGGGTCAAAATATCAAGGAAGTATAATCCAATCTGCCACCATGAAGACATAAAGGGGGGGAAGGAGACTGGCGGGGTCTCACCCAGTGGTTTCCATTTTACAATATTCATATAGGACGTAAAAGCACCAAAATATCTTAGAAGTAGTAGATATCCACAAAAATATAGTGATCAGTGATATTTTTATTCCTGATTACCTCTGTCATATTTTATTTATTTTTATTTTTCGATTATCTCTGTGTTGTTTGTCTCTGTCCACTGTATTATTTCTTCTGTTGCTTGTGCGCATCAGCCATCTGCTCACACACGAAACTTCAACAAATTCATGGCTTCGCTTCCTGTGGAAATCTACACTGGCAATAAAGCTTCACTCCGATTCTGATATCAAAACAGATATAAAGAAGATGGTGAACCCAATTTTGACTTGTGAGGACAATTCTGAAGTTGTACAGACATAAACGGTTTTGTGAGTATAGTTATCCAAAATGAAAAAACTGTCATTATAATTCAGCAAAAATACTTCACCAAGGAATGATAATACATACTTACTATATACTATACACGTGGGGGAAAAAAGTATTTACGTCAGTCACACCAATGGTGCAAGTTCTCCCACATAAAAAGATGAGAGAGACCTGTAATTTTAATCATAGGTATACCTAAACTATGAGAAACAAAATGAGAAAAAAAAAAAATCCAAAAAATCACATTGTATGATTTTTAAAGAATTTATTTGCAAATTATGGTGGAAATAAGTATTTGGTCAATAACAAAATTCTCAATACTTTGTTATATACCCTTTTTTTGGCAATGACAGAGGTCAAACGTTTCTGTAAGTCTTCACAAGGTTTTCACACACTGTTGCTGGTATTTTGGCCATTCCTCCATGCAGATCTCCTCTAAAACAGTAATGTTTTGGGGCTGTCGCTGGAAAACACGGATTTTCAACTCCCTCCAAAAATTTTCTATGGGGTTGAGATCTGGAGACTGGCTAGGCCACTCAAGGACCTTGAAATGCTTCTTACGAAGCCACTCCTTCGTTGTCCGGGCGGTGTGTTTGGGATCATTGTGATGCTGAAAGACTCAGCCACGTTTCATCTTCATTGCCCTTGCTGATGGAAGGAGGTTTTCCCTCAAAATCTCACGATACATGGGCCCCATTAATTCTTTCGTTTACACGGATCAGTCAACCTGGTCCCTTTGCAGAAAAACAGCCACAAAGCATGATGTTTCCACCCCCATGCTTCACAGTAGGTATGGTGTTATTTGGATGCAACTCAGCATTCTTTCTCCAAACACGACAAGTTGAGTTTTTTCCAAAATTCTATTTTGGTTCATCTGACCATATGACATTCTCCCAAACCTCTTCTGGATCATCCAAATGCTCTCTAGCAAACTTCAGACGGGCCTGTACATGTACTGGCTTAAGCAGGGGGACACGTCTTGCACTGCAGGATTTGAGTCCCTGGCGCGCAGTGTGTTACTGATGGTAGCCTTTGTTACTTTGGTCCCAGCTATCTGCAGGTCATTCACTAGGTCCCCCCCCGTGTGGTTCTGGGATTTTTGCTCATAGTTCTTGTGATCATTTTGACCCCACGGGGTGAGATGTTGCGTGGAGCCCCAGATCGAGGGAGATTTTCAGTGGTCTTGTATGTCTTCCATTTTTCTAATAATTGCTCCCACAGTTGATTTTTCACACCAAGCTGCTTACCTATTGCAGTTTCAGTCTTCCCAGCCTGGTGCAGGTTTACAATTTTGTTTCTGGTGTCCTTTGAGAGCTCTTTGGTTTTGGCCATGGTGGAGTTTGGAGTGTGAATGTTTGAGGTTGTGGACAGATGTCTTTTACACTGATAACAAGTTCAAACAGATGCCAATAATACAGGTAACGAGTGGAGGACAGAGGAGCCTCTTAAAGAAGAAGTTACAGGTCTGTGAGAGCCAGAAATCTTGCTTGTTTGTAGGTGACCAAATACTTATTTTACCGAGGAATTTACCAGTTAATTCTTTAAAAATTCTACAATGTGATTTTCTGGATTTTTTTTCATTTTGTCTCTCATAGTTGAGGTATACCAATGATGAACAATTACAGGCCTCTCTCTTCTTTTTAAGTGGGAGAACTTGCACATTGGTGGCTGACTAAATACTTTTTTACCCCACTGTACATACTCCACCTGTTTCAGGACAGGGCAGCAACAGTCAAGACCCATAACTACAGTATCTTGAGTTTGGTTGGTTTGAATGCATGGTAACAAATGCAACTAGAGGGCCTGCTATAAAAGACCAGAAGTTTTGTACATGTTTAGAATACGGCAATACCAAACCACTGACCTCAACTTGTAATACTTAAACTTGTTTAAAATTCTACTCTGCTGAAGTTACAACAAAAGAAAAACAAAACGAACTGAACATTATTCTGCAGTGAAATAAACTGTCCACTGCTGACAGAGTGACTGTAAAATATGATAAAATATGATGCAAGTGTAGAATTATGAGCTTTAACCAGATGATGTTGCTTGAAAAATGTCTGTGTGTGTTTGTGTACAGGTTTGGCTGTACTTGTGAGAGACGAATTTGTGAAAATGTCCACACAAATTTAGTTAAACATGATGAAAACTGACTTGTGAAGTGGTCCTCACGATTTGAATGCTCATACATCAGCCAAATTATATTTTACTTCAAATATAATAATGTCAACTGGTTTGGGTGAAGTTCAGTTTACGGCTAGAATAGTAAATATCATTATCCTAGTATTAAAAAAAAACACTGTCTATGAGAGTTCCTCACTAGTATAACTTCAAAAGTCTGTGTTTGTATGAATGCACAGGTTTGGTGATACCGTGCCTCCCCCCTAATTGCTCCAAAATATTTGGCATGTTAATATTCTTTCAATATATAGCTAAAAACATGATGAAATTATGAATTGCTTCAATAATACAGACTAAATACATTGTCAACAGGGCTTTTCTAGAGGGATAGTTCAACCAAAAGCTTACAATAAGTCATCATTTTCGTTATCAGCCTATGGTGTTCAACTTCCAAACCTGATAGGCCTTTTTATGTGAACATAAACGAAGCATATTTTGAGAAAGTCCTCAGTGTTGTTGTTGTGTCCATTAATGGGAAGCAGTGGTCACAAAGCTGATGGTTCTTCAAAATGTATTTTTGGGGGAGGGCCGAAACAGAAAGGGAATATGAGCCAAGGTCATACAGGTTTTGGAAAACATGAGGGTGAGTACAAGCGTGATGACCGAACATTGTTATTTTTTGGGTGTATTACTATCCTTTAAGTTTGGGGAGGAGCCCAATTCTGTACCCTAGCTGACACCTCAGTGGTATAAAAACCAGTGTCTAGGAGATTCTGCTTACCGTATAGTGAAACCAGTATTTGTGGTAGACTGTGACGGTGATGCCCTGTATGGTCCGCAATGACGTGACAGTACTGATCTCATATTTTATAACCCGATATCTGACATTGTATGTCATGGCTGAAACGCTTGAAATGTTGGAATTTGGCAAGAGGATTCATGGAAAACTTTCATGACCACTCCCATAGTAAATGACTGAAATTATGTCCTTAACCATGTTGGTGTGTTGGAATGTCTAACTCCACCCCGTTTTTGTACTAATTGAACATAAGAAGACTAAAAATTCCATTTACAGGGTCCATGCAAAAACCTAAGCTTATTAATAGGTCAAGTGCAAAGTTACCCAAAAAATAGTTGCTAGTTCATGTGAATGTCGATCGTATTTGGCTACTAAATGAATCAATAAATCATCCCAATGCTGGTTTTCATGTCCTACACAAAAATCAGTGTCCTCAACACATCTCCATCAAGATGGACTTCGAGGAAACATTGTGTTATTTTTAGACAGAACTGTTTATGCTTCTCGACGCCAAGCAACACTGCAAGGTTAGCTAAAAGTG
Source organism: Sinocyclocheilus anophthalmus (assembly GCA_018155175.1). Classification (NCBI taxonomy): domain Eukaryota; kingdom Metazoa; phylum Chordata; class Actinopteri; order Cypriniformes; family Cyprinidae; genus Sinocyclocheilus; species Sinocyclocheilus anophthalmus. The sequence continues at coordinate 111,322 of JADLZN010006588.1, read as the reverse complement.
TTTTCAAGATATCAAATTGTCTTCCCAGTTCTTTATGAAAGTGTTTAAGAAGTTAACATACCCAGTAACATAGTTTCTAGTTTCTTGCGGTCAACTCGAAACCTTTCCTCGGTCCAGCCTGGGTCAGGCGGGGAGATGTGGTCGCAGTGGCCGCTAGAGTCATCCTCAGACACGGCAGACGGTGAGTCGTCACTCCGCTCGCTGCTGGAGCCCTGATCATGATGCATGAAACTCAGCGGCTCAGCCATTGCACATTAAAGTGTTACAAACTTACTAAACGGGGTTTATATGTGGAAGAGGCAAACGGCAAATCAACATTAGGAGTAAAACATTCCGATTTCCAGGCAAGTTTTTCCAATCCTGCCTTTGAAGTCCCTTAAAGCCCCTCTGGCCAGTTACTGCCCCCGAGAAAATCAATCTGCCCCTAGATTCCGCTCCCCTCCACTTTTCCTCTGGCTCCAAGACCAGAACACACTATAGTTGGAGGACATGGATGCATGGATGGATTATGCTCCTGTGGGAGCATTCACGTGTCAGGATCACCGCCCACTCTCCTCCCAAAACTTTCTCATCATCAAATCCGTTTCGCGCGCCTGGTTTCCCATGCCACGCGCAAAAAAAAAACAAAAAAAAAACGTATGAAATGACGATATTTTTAAGTTATTTGATTCAGTTCTTACAAAATTACTTTCATGCACATTTTCTATGATTCTATGATGAACATGTTTTAAATTACGGAATTAAAATATATTATTTATATGTATTTATTTATTAAAAACCTGTTTGACTTAAAATGTCTAGGCAGTGTAACTCTAGAAAAAAAAAGCATTATTAAAAGAATGACATTCTTGAAAAAGAAACGTTGGCACTAGTCAAGTAGTTTGCCATGTTTTATTACTATTTCCCCCAATAAACTTAGCAGTGTGCACCTAACAGGAAGTCCATTTTGGTGCTCACGTAAAAGAAAAACCTTATATCTATACAGTGTTGGGGAAAGTTACTTTTAAAAGTAATGCATTACAATATTGCGTTACTCCCTAAAAAAGTAACTAATTACGCTACTTAGTTACCTTTTATGGAAAGTAATAAGCTTTACATTACTTTTGCGGACTTTTCAATATGAGCAGGGCGGGGTTGGTTGTTTTTAATAGAAGAAGCCTATCTATAGCAAATGTAAAACAACCTTTCGGCACACACAAAGTGTAATGAATAAAACCTCAGCTTAAAGGGAACAAGTAATTCACGCTATGTACAGCAGAAGAAAAACTCTTCAGCATAAAAAAAAAAAAAGATACAAATGTTATGTTTATCTAAAGTCATTTTTGCTTGTTAGTATGGTTGAACAGGATCATCAAAGGTCAGCAGCAAAGACATCAGTTAATAAAATGGGTTTAGATACATTTGTGTTATTTAACATAAATTGTTGCAGGTTTGCGTCATGTTCTGAGTTTGCATGTCACTGTTTTAATTCATTTTGATGAATACTAAATTGTTTTTTTTTTGTGAGTGGGATGAATTAATGCAGATTCACATTTAGTCTAGAACTACAGTAAAATCATGTTCACACAGCGCACACAACGCCTCTGTACTTCTGATTTCTCCCAATATGAGGACAGGAGACTTGTCAGTCAATTACATGACAAAAAACGGGAACGGAAAAAACAACCCCCCCCCAGTAACTCGGCGTTCCTTTTTTGAAAAAAGGTAATTCTCAGCATATTATTCTTTGTAAATTATACTCAATAAAACGTCATTGCGTTACTTTATACCGTTACTTGAAAAAAGGTAATTGATTAATTAACTCGCGTTACTGGTAATGCGGTACCCCCCAACACTGGGTCTATTATACTATATATATATATATATCTACGATAATTTATATATACACAAACACACACACACACACACACCACCGCACACACACACACACACACACAAAAAAAAAAAAAAAAAAAAAAAAATTAGACAAACAAAACCTCTGTTTTCATAAAATAAAACAAATCTAAATTGTATTGATTTTTAAATGAGAGAGCAAACACTAAGAAAAGCGGAATTCACTTTAAAATTTTCTTAAACGTCTTTGTATTTTTTCTGCAAGTCAAGATAAACCTCTGTGTTTTCCCTGTCCCCCTTCGTGGGTATCATAGGACCTGAGTTTTGAGTCATCAAATCAACCCTTTAGGTTAGAGATAGAAGAATCTCCCCTTTTTAGACTTTTACGGCTCTTAGGATTATTCCCGATTTTCCGGAACCATATATTTTTTTTCCCCTATCCCACCCCCCCAAAGGTTATGAACCCTTTTCACTGTGCCACCTTCCCTGCCCACATTTTTTTTTTTCCCCTTCCCCCAAATTAACGATTTTAACATTCTTCTATGAACTCATTATACTATTTTTTTTTAACCTAAAGATTTAAGTGATCTGACGTTATTATGGTGGATTAATATTTTGACCACCAAAATACCTTTTTTTTAAAAAATAATAACTAACATTACCCCCTAACTCTCCCCGCATAAAGATGTCCATCCTGCCCCCCCTGTTGTCTTTTTTGTTTGCTCTTCGAGATTGTACCGCAATTCTTTTGGTGGCCGTTTTGATAATTAAAATCATATACCTTGCTCCTTTTTTATTAAAACCATCGTTTTCATCCGAGTGGCACATAAAGCCCTACGATCCCCCCCCGCCAACCTCCCCCCCCTTACCTCGACATACAATAAAATTGCCCTTCTCGACCAATTGCACAATCCCTTCGCTTCGACAACAGCAGAAGTGTTACTAATGCCACATGATCATCTGTCCAAATTCTCATCTATGGATGGACATGCATCCACCCACTGTCCTGCGCGAGGTTTAGCTTTCAAATCTGAAATTCTTCCCTGGATCCAGTTGTCTCAGGGATCGGGCTCCTGTAGGATTTATTCTGTGCCTAGGATTTCTTGATTCTCCCCCCCCTTTTGGATCCCCTACCGCATGGTTCTCCCACCCCCTTTCCATCTGTCCTTCAGCCTTTCTCTATTTGTTTTTTTCCGTTTTGTTCTAATTAGTTGGACCATACCCCACCCCTTTTTTATCCCCCCGTATGTCGTTTACCTTACTTATTATCTTTCTTTCCAAAACTTTACTACGATATTTCGGACAAGGACAGGAAGCGAAAAAAGCATCTTCCCCCCCCCCCTATTGTTCTTAACACCAACTATAATTAGACGTCATAATTTTAAAACAGCCTCCCTGCCCAGTGAGAAGCATTAGTCACTATTTCTATCATAAACCCTTTCTAATGCAAAAAAAAAAACAAAAAAAAACAATCAAAAATGATCCAGTATTTGTATTATTCTCTATACAATAAACCCTTACTAAAATGGTACTTACACGCATTGGAAAAACAAAAAAACAATATTTTTTGTTAGTATTAAATGAAAGGTTGCGCCAGGCTGCCCTCCCTCGTGAACGGGTGGACCAAGTGGACCGGCCCCCTGAACAAGGATTTTCTGCGTTGTAAAGTTGGGAGTTTAAATTGTATATGTGCCCTGTGTTGTGCTGTGTGTTGGGACGGTTCGTCTGTTGATAAACATCTTGACTCTGTAAAGGTGCATTTGCTAGAGCGTGTGCAGTAATCGTGTCCATGTGCAACCATTTAAATCTGCCATTCAGTACTTGCATTACTTCTGAGGTACATCATTGCAGTTGTTATACCAAACGACCAAGAACAGGAATTCTTCATTCAAACGAATAGCTCGGATGAAGCAAGTCAGAGTCATTTGGTACTCACACCCATTTTGTTATTGCGATAGTACTAAACGCTGGACCAATATGTAGCCCCGCAAGGCCGCTTCGCTTGCCCCCGCTGGGAGAAAGATGGTTTCATACCAGCACAGGGCGACCGGCCCCCATATCAGTACCAACGTTATATAGTCCTGGGACTTCCCCTGTCCAGCCCCCTGCCTCGGGCGCAGTATTACCAAGCCCGGCCTCCGGGGTTTTAGATGGGTGCACATTCTTCGAAGGAACAACAGCACAAAGCACCATCATTGCAGGTCTATCAATCCCCCGGTGTTTTGTGTTTGCTCTGGCAAAGTTCATTTCTGATTCCGACGTGGTGTGGTCCCGGTGCGCGTGTAGCAATCCCCAGACATTTCTGTTGATTCTTCTTAAACGCAAGGCACTAGCGGTGGTTCAGCCGTCCGGCTTCACTCCCGCTGACCCGCCAAGTTTTGGTCTTTCACGCGGGACTAATCTGTGGATGTTCATTCCCCGAACCTTTGCAGGGTGTTGGATGTGGCCGACAAAAAGCATTATACACTCCTCAAAGGCTTCTAGCCTAGAACGCGGGCCCGCGCACTCCCTTTCGCAGTCTTGCACGAGTCGCTGGCGTTTGCATCCACGCTCTATGGTCAGCTGGCTCAATCTCGTCACAATTGAATTTTACTTTCCCAGCGTCTGCAATTTGTTGAGATGCTCACAAGCGTTGCAGAACGGCATGCAGGCCATGTCAAACGAGATTCCCGCCCCAATCCAGGTTCCCACAGGCACCTTAAACAACGCCGTCCCAACATGTGTTAACCTACCAAAAAAACAAAATGTATATTAATAATATATATATATCTCTTATTACTCTAATATTTATATAGATATCCTATAGATAGATATAAAATCTGGGGCCGGGGTAATTGAGGGCGGGAGTTAGGGTATTTTTTTTCGTACCATTGCTTACACTACACTTGCCCAAATAACATGTTTTGTACAGCTGCTTTTGTGTTTTTTTTTTCATTCATATGTTGTGTGCTTCTATTTATTTTGTTGAGGAGTATTAAAAGAACTTTGATTTCAAAATCTTCATTTTAAACTAACCCCCACGACCAACCCTCAGTGTAAAATAAGATCATAGATAACCTTGCGAGCCGGCCAATCGCACAACATATGTATCATAACAAGCTACAAAATACAACGGAACGAGTGGCTTTAAGTTTTTAGGTAGCTCTTATCAACTAGCCCTTAATTTTAGGTAAAGACAATGTGACCACGACCGTAATATATTAGAGTATACCATGTATCTATATCACGGTTAGTACTCATGTATTAAGTATACCACTTAGGGCAAGAATGCGTGTCACCATAAGTTGTTGTGTATTTGATTGGTTGGGTGGTTGCTGCGTGATATCTGGTGATTGCTAATATTAGCTGTTGTGTGTGACCCCCTCAAGTACTTTCTTCACCCAACCCCCAGCCGCCTCTCACTTCACCTTCACTCATCCCCCTGTGCCTCTATCCATTAAATTTTTCGACACTATTTTTTACACATATTATGACTGGTTTTTTGTGTCCAACACATACCACATGCCTTGCCCTTTTTTTCTTTGACAACAAGAGAGATAGAGTAAGAATGCATTTAAGAAAGACTAAAAACACTAGTGAAAGAAAGCCAACAACAGAAAAGTGGCAGTATTCATTGAGAGAGACGCAACCCCCCAAAAATAACAGGCAAAAAACCACCAAACACACAAACTCAGAATCTAACAATTGCAAGGGTACGAAACATGCACAGAACCAATACAAAGCGGCTATAGCGTGCGCGCGCTCTTGGGTCGTGGGCGTCACAGAAAGGGGTCCTCACAGTTTAAAATGGAGACCTAAAAGCACGCTGCAAATGATACATTCTGTCATAATTACGAAGTCCAACGGTAACAAAGTGGCAGAAACTGAAACAGACAGCACGTTGATATCAAAAAGCAGCCAATTTTTAGCATAACAGCCCAACACAACTTTTTTCTGGTCTGACGTTACCAAAAGAAGCCCAATTGGGCGGGAACCCGCCCAACCCGGCAACACTGCTGTGCTGTTATTATTGACTGCTTTGATGCCGTGTAATAAGATAGGACATTGTTTTCATACTTATATCACCTTCTACCCTCCCCACCCCAAGAGTTAAATGTCACCCATGCTTACAGATGTAGTCATTTTACAAATAAACTCTCACTTAACAAAACTCACTTACTTATCTTTGTCCGATTTGTAGATGTGTGCAATATCTGGAACTAAAGGGTCATCTGGATTCGGGTCACAAAGGAGGGAGCATATGGATAATAAAACTGAAAAACAGCAACAGAAAACAGCTGAATCATTTTAGTGGTGCTAATAAAAGTAAAGTGAATATTTCTCACATTTACTTAAAGTCACTTAAAGCCATAATTCTGAGCTCCACCTCTTTCAGGTCCTCTTTCGTTTGTATACTCCTTGCGTGTCTATTCCATATCCATATGCTGGATTATTCCCTTTATTAGAATCTAGATGTAACCTAATTGGACATGTTTATGATGAAAAGACCATATTTGTGCTCTCTAACCTTTGGATACCGTGAGGGCAGGTGACCACTGGGAGCGCAGAATGTCCAAACAGATGCTTCCATTACTGTTGATATTTGGGTGATAGATTTTTGTTGTGAAGGCAACCTGTCAGCAACATAGTATCAATTATCAAAGAACAAATCATTTATGGAAGGGGAAAGAACAGATGCTATTCTCCACTCACCTTTGGTGGTTTAAAAGGATAATCAGTCGGGAAATGGATTGTGAGGAAGAAAACCCCTCCCTGATATGGACTGTCACTCTAGGGGGAGATAAAAAAGAAAGCGTTTGTGTATGACAGAAGCCAATTCCTTTGTTTTACTGAGCCAATAACTAATTTCATAAAATAAACATTAACCTGGAATTACTCATGTGTACTTACTGGGCCCATTATTGTAGCCTGCCAGTGAAACACTGAAAGTACAAATAGAATATATTGAGTAGACCGTCCTGTCAAAGTACTAAAGGCCAGTAATGAGTACATAGTTAGCAGACACACTTACGGTCTTCTCCAAGTGGTCCAGCTGAGCACTGTGAAGGGGGATCCCGTTGCAAGTCCTGTAACTCCTGCAAACACAGTATAAATTCACATGTAAATGTCTATGTTTCAAAAACAGACGTAGTTGTGACAGTTTCAGAGTGAAAAAAACAACATAATATCAAGTTTGGATAAATTATCAAAATTCATGAGCTGTAAGCCGTCTTATTAAATGCAAGGGTAAAGACATAAAAGATAAGAATGTGCTTTATAGTATTATTCAATAGCTTATTCTTTATTATTTTAATTTGAATGTTCCTTTTTAAATGTACCGTTTTATAGCCTCTTGTCATGGATTAGTTGGTTTTTAAATATGTCTGGTTAGTTTAATTTAATTTATTCGTCATTCATAATTACATTTAAACAATGTTTTTTTTTAAAAAAAACCTCGCACACCACACACACACACACACCCCACACACACACACAACTATATATCTCTCTTTATATGCAGGTATGAATACACAATGTATAAACATACCACGTATAATTGTATAATCAGTGTGTTGTCATGACGTCTATTATATTGTAGGTAGGTAGGTACATGTGAGAATTATTTTATGCAATACTAAATAGTTAATAAGGTTAAACTTTTGAAACTAGAGCTGCTAAAACATGCGTCGACGATCTAACTCAATGCATAACATTAAATTGCAATATTTGCTGTCTATAAGACTTTCAGTCCTCTTTGTTCTCAACATCAATGCTCTTTTCACTGGCCGAAAAAATGTAGTCTTCGACACACTTCTGACTTAAAGTAACTGTGGACCGAGAGATGTACAATGTATCAGCCATGTGAGATTTTTGGATCGCCGTAAGGCCTATTACTTCTTTCAAGAATTTATTTAGTTTAGATCATAAAAAATATAACTTTGGATCCTTTGCAAAGCCATCAGATTCCGCTTCTTTTCTCCGCTGAGAATGTGGAAGAACAAAACAATGATGGAGCGCGCACATTAGGGAGTTCATTCAAAAAATAAAGTCTTGTAACCTGGTTAATCAGATTGTGTCAGCAGACGCTAGTCGTACGCAGTGCGGCTGTAACGCTAATCATCACTCTCGAATAGTTGCCAGTTCCTCTGCTTTTTGTCTTTCAGACGATTGGAGCAGACGGATAAAGTCTGTTCCTGGGAGGTTCGCATCTACAGAGAATGCGCAGAATGTGAGTGATTACAGTGATATAAACCAGTATGAACTATGAAACAAAGATGCTTCATTAGCAAATACATTATTAGAAGCACTATACAAAAAAAAAACAAAAAATAGAAAAAAAAAAAAAATGCAGGTTTTTGCACCAAACATGTATTGTCATAGAATTTATGCCAATTAAGGAAGGAAATTGCTTTAGGATCTGCTGCATTGGTATGACACACGATGTTTGGTCCTTATAATTTAGGCCATTACATTTCCATGTATTTCATCATCTGATTTTGCCCTGCAGTGATTTGAGGTAATAACCAAATATCTGAAATGGCCCCCGAGCGTTTCCAGGCATGCGCTCACTCAACTCACTTGTAAGTGTGCATTTATTCATTCACTTATTGTGTTAACAGATTACATGCCAGAAATAAAGGGATTCACAGCCTATACATGTGCCAAATATCAAATGATGATGTATGATGTATATTTATACCAATCGATAAAAACAAATATGGTTATGAAATAAAAAGCTGAAACTTCTTAATATATATTTGTAATTGATAGCCATTAGTTAAGTCAAGTTCAAGTCAAGTCAAGTATGCTTTATTGTCAATTCTTCCACATGTACAGCACAAACACACAGAGAATTGAAATTGCATTACTCTCAAACCCTTGGTGCATACAGATAACATAAATACAGAATAAATACAAAATACAACTATACAAATATACAAATAAGGTAAAATGTAAAAATATATAAAGCACAAGGCATATGGCAGATAGAGTGAAAACCAGTAAAGTAAACAACAGTGCAAAACTACAGTGATTGTAGTGCAAAAAAAAAAAGATTTGTAGTGCAAAAGAGCTTATTTCGACTGATTAAAGTGACCGTGTGTGTGTGTATTAGGGAGGGGGGAGTGGGAAAGTCCGTCAGAGGGTCAGAGTTCAGTGGTGCGTGGGGCAAAAGAGGGGAGGGGGGGCATGGTCGGGGGGGAGTTCAGCTTCCTGACAGCCTGAAGGATGAAGCTGTCCTTCAGTCTGCTGATCCTAGCCTGGAGACTCCGCAGTCTCCTCCCAGATGGCAGCAGACTGAAGAAGCTGTGAGTCGGGTGGGTGGGATCACCTGCAATACAGAGGGCTTTGCGGGTGAGACGGGTGTTGTAAATGTAATGTAAATGTAAAACTGGCTCTTCTCAGTTTGCGGAGGAAGTAGAGACGCTGCCGTGCTTTCTTGGCCAGTGCAGCAGTGTTGTCAGTCCAGGAGAGATCCTCCGTGATGTACATTAACTGTATGATTTGGAATGTACCAACAAACAAAACAAACATATTTCCAAATAATCAAGTGATTATATTACATTATATTATGCATCATATATACTGTATATGTTATACCATAATATATTTTATTTTTAAAGAAATTAATAACTTAATTAAGCATGAATGCATTGAATTGATTAAAAGTAACAGTAAATAAATTTTTGATGTCAATAACCTTTATTCAGCTTTTCCCATTCAAAAATGTACAATGATTTCTTCAAAAATATGAAGCAACACAAATATATTGATAATAATGGAAAATCTTGCTTGAGCAGCAAATCAGCATATTAGAATGATTTCGGAGTAATGATGCTGAAAATTCGGCTTTGACTCGCAGGAATAAATTGTATTTTATAATATATTCAAACAGAAAACAGTTATAAATTGTAATAATATTTCAAAATATTACCGTTTTTACTGTATTTTTAATCAAACAAATGCAGCCTTGATGAGTAGAAGAGACTTTTCAACAACAAAAAAAACTTTATATAATATACTGAATAGATTTAGCAATTCAGGTGTTTCCTTATAACATCATGAAAAAAACAAAACAAAGGAAAAGCTCTCAATCCTTCAAAGGATTTTAAACCCTGTAGAGCCACAATTTCAAACAGGCTGTGTGTCAGAAAGCTGAAGCGGTGCTAGAAATGGACCTTACCAGAAAATGACCCCAAAAACTCTTTGATAGAACCAATCAGAAAATGGAGGTATAGGAAATGGCCAAGTCATAAACTCATAAAAATGCTGCAGAGGGTCTCATAAAGCCCTCAGACATCATACGATAGAATCGTTCTGCAACAGAAATGTTGATGTAGACGTTACTGCTAATGTTCCTTTACACAACCCCGACCTACAAGAAATGATTTCCAACAGCGTTTGGAGCAAATACTTCTTTTTCCACAGCAGGAAATTATATTTTGTACTATTTATATATTTTCAGGAGTGTAGAGCTTTTAATAAATTCCCAGCAACAGTGATATGAATAAATCATTACATTTATTAATAATAAAAATCACAATAAATAATTATTTTGCACATTAAGAAAACATTTTATGTTTAATCACAAAGAGTAATTTTCATTATTATTTGTTTAATGAAAATGTCTCAGCTCCGCTTACATTATTGTTTTGAGAATTGGACATTTTCACAGCACTTATGTATATAGTCATGTTCATACAGGCGCGCTTATTATCTGTGTTGAATTCTGCATCATGTAGCATGAAGAGCTCTTTGTAGACATCTGTTCTGGGACAATCTCAGCAGGGCTCTGATGTGAACGTGTGCGGTTTGTGTAAATATATGAGTGTGTGTCTGGCCTCCAGCGCTAGTCGTCTCTAGCATACATGTCTTATGTGATTTGATTGTGTGAGGATGCGTGCGATTCAGCTCAGCAGGAACAATGCTTCATGCCAGATTGTCTGCCATGCTCTGTGTGACTTTAAGTAATCAACTTAAAAATGTCGATAAAACGGGTGATACAATCTCATAGACTTACATTTAGTCGCTTAGATCCAGTTTGGTCTGATTCGTTACTGCTAATCGGCTCTTTCGAACAGTTAAATGATTCAGCAATTCAGTCACTAAAAAGATTTGATAGAGTAGTGATTCATTCAAGAATCAGACTTTAATTAATTAATTAATTAACTTATTTATTTGTTTATTTATTTCAGAAAGTATAAATATCTGATTCATGAATGAATCTTCTATTGAGTCAAATCTTTTGAATGAATCAGTGCCTGACTCTGCCTGAATGTTTAATTCATTGGTTTAACAAATGATTGAGTTGTTAATCCGACATTTCCAAAAGATTTGGTTCTGTGAGTAATTGTTTAGTTGACTTGAGAGCCACTTGGCTCTCTAGTTTGTGAATGAATTCCTCAGCTGATTCATAAAAAGATCTGATTCATTAAGATGTTTCATTCATGAATTGCACATTACCTATATTGATAGAAGAAGTCATATCAAGAATTCGACAGCAGGTAATTAACATTTGTATTTGTTTCTTTGTTTTTTTATTCATTTATGAATTATTCATTCTGTTGAGTCATACAGTCATTCAATCAGTTGAACCGGTTCACAAACTCAGACTAAATGATTCATCCCCAAATCGGTTTTTGTTTCAAGGAATCAGTGAGCATGTCCAAAAATCAATCCATCCATCCCGCATAGACTGATTCATGAATTAATTGTTCTATTGAGTCATGTATTTTCAGTCAATCAGTTGAACCAGTTCACAAACTCAGTCTGAATGATTCATTCCCAAATCGGTTTTTGGTTCAAGGACTCGGTGAGCTGTAAAACCGACTCATTACGAGTTCTTTGACTTGTTGATTTGTTGACTTGTGAAATGCTTGAACCAAATGTTTAAATCGCTCATATTGATTTTGTGGACTGGTTCAACTGATTCATTTAAAAGATTAAATAAATTGGAATGATTCATGATTCATAGACTTACATTTAGTCATTTAGATCTGATTAGTCTGATTATTTTTCTTTCAAACAGTTAACTTCAATGACCAGTTCAATAAATGATTCAGCAGTTCAGTCAGAATTGTTCTATTTGAGTCATATATTTTCAGTTAATCAGTTGAACCTGTTCACAAACTCAGTCTGAACGATTCATCCCTAAATCGGTTTTTGGTTCAAGGAATCTGTGAGTTGTTAAACCGACTCACGACAAGTCGGACATGTCCAAATGTTTTGGTTTCATGAGTTGCCGATTTGTGAAATGCTTGAATCATTTTGATTTAGTGAACCGGTTCAACTGATTCATTAGAATGCATTGCTTATACTGAAGAAAAAAGCTATATCTAGAGACAAAAATATCATAGAGACTTGGGGATGGGCTCTTGTGATTTGTCCAGTAAAATGTAAAATCATAAATTCATAAAGATTCATAAAATGTGAATAGAATAGAATGTGTCAAATAAAATAAAATTGTGTTAAACCTGATAGGACTTTAAGCAGACTCTGTGTTTGTGACATTTGTATTTAAATGTATGTGTAACCTTGTGTCTGAATGGTACGTTTTTATGAAATCTGCATATTTCCAAGCCCTGCAGACTTGGTTCAAATGAAACTGTTTATCAGCACCATTGTATCTCATGATTGTGTTTTGTTTTCCAGGGTTCTTTATGGAAATAAGATTACAGATCTGCCTCGAGGTGTTTTTGATGGATTGATTGCATTAGAGTTACTGTAAGTACAGAAAAGCTTATGTAACTGCAAAATTACCACCCACATATGAAAAATGTCACAGTGGCATTGCTTAATGGTCCGTGAATAAAGTAGCACTGAAATAGCAACATCCAGACAGCCTTTGTAATGTCTGATATGTCTGTCTTTCTCTCTTTCAGACTATTAAATGCCAATAAAATCCACTGTGTTCGCGTCAACGTCTTTCAGGACCTTGAGAACCTGTCTCTATTGTCTCTGTACGACAATAAGATCCAGACTCTAGCCAAAGGCACATTTACTCCGCTGAAATCCATCCAGACTCTGTAAGAGACGTTATATAATAAACAATTGATATGGGCATTTACTGTAATCAAGACGTTTTATTGTTGGCTTTCTTCCAGTCACTTAGCTCAGAACCCGTTCGTCTGTGATTGTGGTTTGAAGTGGCTGGCGGACTTTTTGCGCTCCAACCCGATTGAGACCAGCGGCGCACGATGCTCCAGTCCTCGACGGCTCGCCAACAAACGCATCAGTCAGATCAAGAGCAAGAAGTTCCGCTGTTCGGGTAGAATACACAAACGCACTGTGCAATTATTGGCATACATTTATTTATTCAAAAGTATGCATATAAGCTTTAATTGGGACTTTTGTGCACAATTTCAGGTAATTGTGTCGTAATTGATTTTTTGAGAAACACACTAGTAGGTTTCCTGAATGAATCAAATCAGTTGAGTGAATGATTTAGTGATTCACTCATAAGAGAAAGTTATTTGTTTCGTCCCTGAATAAATCAATGTTTTTCAACAAGTCAGTTAAATGAATGATTCAATGACTCACTCAAAAAGACAGTCACTTGTTTCATTCCTGAATAAATCAGTGTTTTTGAACAAATCAGTTGAGTGGTGATTCAGTGATCCATTCATAAAGACAGTCACTTGTTTTGTTCCTGAATGAATCAGTGTTGTTGAACATATCAGTTTAGTGAATGATTCAATGACTCACTCATATAGACAGTCAGTTGTTTAATTTCTGAATGAATCAGTGTTTTCGAATAAATCAGGTGAGTGAATGATTTAATGATTCACTCATAAAGACAGTCACTTGATTCGTTCCTGAATGAATCAGTGTTTTAAACAAATCAGTTGAATGAATGATTCAATGACTCACTCATATAGACAGTCAGTTGTTTAATTTCTGAATGAATCAGTGTTTTCGAATCAATCAGGTGAGTGAATGATTTGGTGATTCACTCATAAGACAAAGTTATTTGTTTTGTCCCTGAATAAATCAATGTTTTAAACAAATAGTTTGAATGAATGATTCAATGAATCACTCATAAAGACAGTCACTTGTTTAGATCCTGAATGAATCAGTGTTAGAAGAAATCAGGTGAGTGAATGATTTAGTGATTCACTCATAAGAGAAAGTTATTTGTTTTGTCCCTGAGTAAATCAGTGTTTTTCAACAAGTCAGTTAAATGAATGATTCAATGACTCACTCATATAGACAGTCAGTTGTTTAATTTCTGAATGAATCAGTGTTTTCGAATCAATCAGGTGAGTGAATGATTTGGTGATTCACTCATAAGACAAAGTTATTTGTTTTGTCCCTGAATAAATCAATGTTTTTCAACAAGTCAGTTAAATGAATGATTCAATGACTCACTCATATAGACAGTCAGTTGTTTCATTTCTGAATGAATCAGTGTTTTCGAATAAATCAGGTGAGTGAATGATTTAATGATTCACTCATAAAGACAGTCATGGTTTCATCCAGACTGAAATCCGTGTTGGTGAATACATCCCTTTGATATTAAGTATTTACGATTCTCTCTCAAGACAGTAATTGTAATTCCTGACTGAACCAGTGTTATGAAAAACTCATTTGAGTGAATGATTTATGATTCAACTCATAAAGCAGTCATGGTTTATTTCAATTTATTTAACGATCATTGAAGAGTGAATAACTCAACGATTGGTTAATAAACAGTCAATTGTGTAGTTTCAGAATAAAACAGCACGTTGAACAAATTGATGAAGTGAATGATTTAATTACATTTTCGTTCCTTAGTGAATCAGTGTTATGAACAAATCAGTTGAAAGAATGCTTCAGTGACTCACTCATATAGACAGTCACTTGTTTAGTTCATAAATTAATCAGTATTATTGAACAAATCTTTGTATTAATCAGTATTATTAAATCAATCGGTGAGTAATGTGAGTTGAATTAATACCAGTATATTTGAAAATCTTTGGTTCTAGTTTTAGGTCTCAAATTTAGATCTTTGCTGGCTCCATGTATATCTACACTTTCATAGAAGCTGTATTTTCTGTTTACTTGCATGTGTTGCCATAGCAGCCAAGGAACAGTACCACATTCCAGGTAAGTTGTATATATCTTTTAAGTATCTCATTGAACCAGTTTTTTATATGACTTGAAATAGTATGTGATGCAAACTGAATAATGGCCCATTTATACTCTCCTTTGATTAATGGTGATTCTCTGAAAGCATCTTTATATTTGTCTCAGGCACAGAAGACACGCGTTTGAATAAGGACTGTAACAGCAAGCCTGTATGTCCACCCAAATGCCGCTGTGAAGCTACTGTGGTGGACTGCTCAAATTTACGCCTAACCAAGTTCCCAGAGCACCTTCCGCTTTCTACAACTGAACTGTAAGATGATATACACATACAACAATTACAATATGGCTCTTATCCAAAATGTAGTGAGCTGCCTATGTAGGGAGTATTTTAAGGCATCAAGTGTGTGTGCTCTCAATTAGAAAACTGTTTCTTAAAGTAGACTGCATAATTGCGATACCTTCTTTTGGCCATTTCTCCTGTGTGAAAAGTCAATACCAGAATGCATTGCGAGAAGCTCAGTGAAAAAATCCATCCAAGATGACGGATGAAGCAACAGAAAAGTTTAAGTTTTTGATAAAAATAGTTTTGTGCTGCTTATAGTATTATAGTAGAACATCGTTAGCTTAGCAACATGCTAACATTGTTTATTTCATTGTCTTTATTGCATTCTTTCAGACGTCTCAATAACAATGACTTGTCCATCCTGGAGGCAACAGGACTCTTTCGGTCCCTCACACATCTCAAGAAAATGTGAGACTGACATTTATGCTCTACATATTATGATGAAACAGTGTCAAATTACTTATCGTTGAACTGAAGTGGTCAATAAACCAGTTTTTGGTGCATTTCTCTCACAGAAACCTTAGCAACAATAAAATCACTGAGATTGAGGATGGAGCTTTTGACGGTGCGTCATCTGTGGTTGAACTTCATGTGACCGCCAACCACCTGGTGTCCATACGTGGAGGAATGTTCCGGGGAATGGACGGATTACGCATGCTGCAAGTGTCCTTTTCACCATCATTTCTGCCACAGCATTTCTAGTACTCTGAGAAGCATGCTTGTTGTATAACTAGTTGTGGTTTTACATAATTAAAACCGTTTCAAGTACTTTGTAAGTCTTTAGTTGTTCTACTATTCAGTTGGTTGGGTTGGTTGACTGATTGGCATAGGATGACTGAGTTATGGTTGATTGATTATTGGATTGGTGATTGGGCCAAATGATGGTAGTGTGACAAGACTGGTGTTGTGGTGGTTGATGATTGATTAGTGGTTAACTGATGGGGAATGGTAGTGTAATGGTGTATGGACTGATGACTGATAGGAGTAGGATTGGTTGGTGATTGGGGATTAATAGGATTGGTTGGTTGGGTGGCTGGCGTGACATGTTGATGTAGTATGATCGATCGGTTTGGGTGGTGACTAACGATTGAGTGGTGATTGATGGATTGGTTAGTTGGCTAGACTGTGATTGCGTTAGTTGATGATGACTGATTGGTTGCTTACAGATTGTGATTACTTGGTTCAACCCTGATTGACTGGTAGTATTAGGATTGGTGATCGGATGGGGGGTTGGTTGGTTGGTTGGTTGACTGATTGATTAGTTGGTTAACTGATTGATTGGTAGTATGAGTGACTGTCAGGATGACTGGTTGGTTGGTTGGTTGCCTGTTTAATAGATTGGTTGGTTGATTGAATAGTTGGTTAATTGATTGACTGGTAGTATGAGTGATTTATAGGATGACTGATTGATTGGCTGGTTGAATGACTGTCTGATTGGTTGTTTAATAGATTGGCTGGTTGACTGATTGATTATTTGTTAATGTGATGTGGAGTATGAGTGATTGACTGGTAGGATTTCTGATTGACTGGTGGTTGATTGGTTGGTTGGTTGAATAACAGATTGGTAGGTTGACTGATTGATTAGTTGTTTAACTGGTTGATTGGTAGTATTAGTGATTGATAGGATGACTGGCTGATTGATTGGTTGGTTGGTTGATTAACAGATTGGTTGGTTGACTGACCGACTGATTGATTGGTTGGTTGGATGACTGGTCTGTTAATAGATACATTTTTGTCCCAATTTATACTGGACTAATTTATGCATTCAGGGCTCAACAGGAAGGATTTTCTGAATTTTCATTTTTCAAATATAGAAATTTTCATTTATATATTCACTGATAAAAATATTTCTTATATTTTAAATTAAATATTAGTTTATGTTTTGTGTTAAAGATGTGTAAATTCACAGCTGTTAAAAAACTAACAAACAAACAATGGTATACAAGAATGGTACAATACATCAGAAAACCAAATACTCAAGTTTAAAAGAATGATCTTTCTTTTTGTTCAGTGCTGGTATTGAATTAATTCTCACAACAGTCCATGATGTTCATGTATATTGTGAAGCTGTTCATTTATTTAAATGTATCATTATCTTTAAATGTATCACTGCAGGATTGTGCAAATGCATCATTACTCAAGAACAGTCAAAGCAAGCTCAGCCATTTTCATAGTTTCTCACAGTCACCCTGAAGCCCTGAAACCTTTGTTCTGTCTTTGTTAGGATGCTGAGGAATAATCGCATCCGTTGCATCCACAACAGCAGCTTCGCAGGCCTGCAGAACGTACGTCTGCTCTCGCTCTATGACAACCAGCTTACCACCATCATGCCTGGAGCCTTCGACACGCTGCCAAACCTCTCCACCCTGTAAACGCCTTTAGTTCTCGCTTCCTATTATTAATGTGTCTGATCTGAATGTGTTAACTCTGTTTAATCTTAATGGTCTTTTTTAGAAACCTTCTGGCAAACCCTTTTAACTGCGATTGTCGTCTGTCCTGGTTGGGCGAGTGGCTGCGATCTCGGCAGATCGTGACGGGAAACCCTCGCTGTCAGAACCCAGCCTTCCTCAGAGAAATCCCACTGCAGGATGTGGCAAAGCCGGACTTCCTCTGTGACAAGGGTAAATGAGGCTTTCAGGTTTTTTACTGTCCTACATCTTCATCATTTGGAAGGCCGAAACATACTCTACTCAAATATGTGAACGCAGATGCTTCTAGCTACGCAAGTTTGATTAAATGTGTTTTCCAGAACTCAATTTACAATAAAACGCAGCACTGATTTAGTCTTCAACTTTATCGCCTGAGCTGCAAAAGGCATGTGATCAGCGACTATTTCAACTACTAATAATGAACTTAAGAAAATTAAAGAAAAATTCTGTCTAGGTGCAGATTATTAAAAATAAATTAATAAATGGTACCTTAATTTCTCTCTGAATTTGCTGAATCATTATGTAGTCATGGCACACATAAGATTTTCTTATTTCCAACTTTTCTTCTGGATCTAGACAAAAAATTATCCATCTTTTATTTATTATTTACTACCTAATAATATATTGTTATATTAATAATTATATTCACATTTTTTAATCAAATATTAAGTTTTTTAATATATTTTTGTACAGCTACTGTGTCAATAAACACTTTTTACTGGAAAACAGGTAGCCCTATATGTCAGAAACATTACTAATTAATTTGGACTGTAGTTTTCAACCATTTTTACTGAATGTTAAATAATACTCTTAAACTTAATTAAATCCTTTAGATAGAGGTATGTACAATCTCATCTATGAAAGTATGTTTTCGCCAATGGATATAAAATAATGTAATTGCGAATTTTTATCTCACATTTCGGACTTTTTCGCAATTCTGAGTTTTCTTACAATTCTTAGTTCATATCTTAGTTCTTTTTTTTTTGTTGCAATTCAGACTTCTTTTCTTGCAAATCTGAGTTTACATCTCACAGTTCTGAAAAAGTCAAATTGCAAGGTTTATGAAATGCAGAATTTAGAATTTTCTCCACAATTCCCACATTTTTCTTTTAATTCTAAGTTTTATCTCACAGTTCGGACTTTTTCACAGTTTAGAGTTTTTTATGCTCTCATTTTGGAGTTTTCTTGCAATTCAGACTTTTTCTTTTCTCTCTAAGAAAATAACGCAATTACTGTGAATTGTGAAAATCACAATTGCTTTTTGTTTTATTCCTTGGCATAAACAGGCTTCCAAACTCATCTGCTATCTAGAATTTGCTATTGAATTTTATATTGGCTAATTATTCATCAAAGTCCTCAAATGTCATGCTTTCTGTGACTGTGTTTCTGAACATATCTCCTCCGCACACGTTCAGCTCTGATTGAAGACGACGTGAGTTGTGTCCCTAAGCCGGCATGTCCTGAGCAGTGCACTTGTCTGGATACCGTGGTGCGCTGCAGCAACAAGCACCTGTTGGCTTTACCCCGCGGTGTCCCACACAATGTCACTGAACTGTGAGTCACACGCGCTTATGCTAATGCTGCGGGATTCCTGTCTGCCTGTATTTGAGTGTCTGATGAACTCTCTCTCTGTCTGTCTCCATAGATACCTGGATGGGAATCTGTTTGTTGCGGTGCCTAAAGAGCTCTCAGCATTCAAACAGCTGCAGCTGGTGTGAGTGTCAGATCTGCCGTCTGTGTGTTGGCTTCATATTCAGTTACATTCACTTTCATTGCTTTATAATATATACCAGACCCGAAATGAATATAAATAGTTGTCTTGTGGAAAGACCTTACTAATAACATAGATTGTATGCAACATTTATTATATTGGTTAACCACCACAACAATAAAATAATTGTATTCAACATAGATTATATTGACCCAACAACAATAATAAGACTAAATAGTAATCTGTTATTAATGTCCGTATAATTTTCACCCTTATAATAGTACAAGATGCCTAAATTATAAAAATGATACTAATACTACCTAATTACTAGACAATTTCTGTATGTATCAACTTGGTTGTAATGCTTAGCCAAATAATATTATAATATTACTAATTTTATAATATACCATTAATGATATATACAACTATTTATTATTATTATAATTGTTGTTGTTATAACATATAATTTATATAGTTATTAAATAGAAAAAAAATAAATAATTATTTAAAATATTTATTCTATATAATATTGTATACTTAAATAAATAAAAATATTATTATTATTATGATTATTATTGCTAATACTTATATTTGTTGCTGTTGTTGTTAACATCACAATAACTATAATTTTGCAATATTCTATAATAGATTTTATTAATCAATAATCTGTTTTATTAGTGTATAATGTTTCCTAGGTGAGTACAAAATGACATGATCAATTACATAATAATAACACAGTATAATGTTATTAACATCATAAAATCAAATACAATAATAAGTAATAATAATGATATGATTATGATGAATAATATGTTATTATTATTATTAATCTGTAATACTTAAAATACATGTATACAAATTAATAATAGAAAAATTAACCATATAAATTTGTATAAAGAATACAGTTATTATATACTATATTCTCAAATTGTTCTGTTGTTTATAATATGTATAACTAAAGATTTTGATATATTATATGATCTATCAGTAACATTACAAAAAAAATCATTATTCTTATGATTATTATAACATTAAGTACTTTTTTGTGCTTTATTTCAGTGACTTGAGCAACAATAAAATCAGTTTCTTGTCCAACTCATCTTTTGCAACATGAGTAACTACCACACGTAGCGTCTCTCTCTCTCTGCACACTCACCTCGCGCACACATGCACCCCACAACAAAAACCAAAAAACAAACACTTCTCTCTCCACAGCTCACACACACCCACCTCCTCTCCC
The DNA here is from genome assembly GCA_018155175.1 of Sinocyclocheilus anophthalmus. NCBI lineage: Eukaryota > Metazoa > Chordata > Actinopteri > Cypriniformes > Cyprinidae > Sinocyclocheilus > Sinocyclocheilus anophthalmus. Next base: position 90,722 of record JADLZN010006588.1, on the reverse strand, counting down.
TCACACCCACCCACACCACACACACACACACACACACTCAGAGAGAGACTCACTCACTCACTCACTCACGCACTCGTTTCACGTCCTCCTCATCTCACACACACACACACCACACCTGGAACCACACCACTCACGCACCACGCACTTCCACACCCCACGACTCTCTCTCACATCCCACACTTGCTCACACACCCACACCCACACACACACTCACACACGCTCTCTGCACTATCCTCTCTCCACACTACACTCACTCACTCCTGCCCTCACACGCAAACACTCTCAACTCCCTAGCACACTTCACATACACAACTTTCTCACTCACTCTCTACCACACACACTCCCACACACTCTCTCTCACTCACACACTCCCACACACACGCTCTCACACTCCCACACACACACACACACTCCCACACACTTCCACTCACACCCCACAGAGCGCTCACACTCACACACACTCTCACTCACTCACTCACTCACTCACACTCACTCACTCACAAACACTCACTCACGCACTCACACACACACACATACACACACACAACCACACACACACACCCACAACACACACACACTTCCCATTAACTGCTGCTAACTCTGAATGCGTGTTTATAATCGTGTGTTGGGGTGTTTTACAGTATCTTAAGTTATAACGCGCTGCGCTGTATTCCTCCTCTGGTGTTTGGAGGCCTGTCCTCTCTCCGCCTGCTGTGAGTGTCTTACTGGATCTGCTCCTCTGAAAACACCCGTATCGTCTCACAGAAAGCTCTAACAAACATACAGATGGAATGGTTTGACCTCTTCTCAACCCACACTTGTTCTCCTCGCTGTTGTGTGTTTATTGCAGATCTCTCCATGGCAACAATATTTCTGAATTACACCAGGAAGTCTTCAGAGACGCAGCATCTCTCTCACACCTGTGAGTCTCACCTGTCTTACATTCACACCTGCTTCTGTCTGACTCACCAACGTGTATGTCAAACACGTCCAGGTCATATTTCACTCCATAATCAAAAGACAACATACAATTATAATTTGATTTATTTAAAACAAGCCCATTTTGGGGTTGTGACATTATTTTCTTGACTAAGTACATACAACTAAATACATGTCACTACATTTGTATCACTGTAAAGTAAAAAAATCAATCACAGTCATAATTGTTGATTAGTCCCTTGAAATTGTGATTATTAATTACCATTATCAAAGTTTACATTGAATGATGTTTATACCATTGTGTGACGCAACTGCATGCCGTATTTTTATATGAAAACAAACAAGCTGAAAACACTAACTGAAAAACCTTTAGTGCTTTTCTATAAAATGTATTGCAATTAAGGCTCACATGTCAACTGTACATTGGATTGGTTTCTTCTTTAAATTATAAAAATAAGTAAAAATATGAATGGTATTATAACGTTATACTAAAACTAAAATTAAAAGAATGGAAAAACTCTTAAGATAATCTGTAGAAAGAAAAAAAAACCCACAAGCACTAACATAATGATTAGTTGCTGCTTTGAACAATTACGTAATTGTGGCAACCGTAATTGTAATCGTGATTTAGAAATTAGAGTAATTGTGCAGCCCTAATATATCTATATATATATATACTATATATATATATATATAACTGAAAATCTTTTCCCCCGTCCTGGTCGTGCGTTGTACTGTAATTATTCTACTTATAATTACTTTTGCAGCCATGATTGAATGAAAATCCCCATTGAGAGCAGTGTTATTTTAGTATTATTCCTATTAATCGTATCTATTTAATATTTTGATGAAGCTTTTCTTTATATATTTTAGGTTATCGTTTAAAAATTTTGTTTAAGTTTAGTAATTTTGATAGTGTTGTTGTAATTCTTATTTCGCATTTTAATTATATTTACTTTAGCTGGTTTTTCAATTCAAAAACATTGTCTAGTTTTAGGTTTAGTTGACGATAACAACGCTGCTTGGAGAATATGAAAATTACATTAAAAAATTAGAGTAAACATACGATGATACGTAATGAGACATGTAATTGTGATGACAGTATCATTAAATATTCTATATGATCATATTCTAATATGACATAAAATAACTGTTATATTATTATAACCATTTTTGTTGTTTTTGTACGAATAATTGTCCCTAGCACTTTTGAAAAATAGGACCTCTGTAGGTTTGTTTGCTTCTTCTTCTTCCTCTCCTACTACCTCATTGACATATCCTCTCCGCTCTCTAATCTTAGGTCCATTAAAATGGAAAAAATGTTAAGAAATTAATGTCAGGGAAAAAATGAATACATTTAAAATTATTAAAATACATATAAAGAATAGCAAGGTGGAAGTACTGGCATACATTGATTTGCAATCATGTAAGAGAAATTGTTTGCATCACAAATTTAATGGGAGTGTATGCTCCTGTAAAACTGTCAATATGTCAAATGGTCATTTTGGATGGATTGAATGCATGCCATGTACTGTCAACAATACGCGTCAGTCAGTTCCCTCATTTGCATCTCCATTTTGATCATCCGCAATGTGTTTTTCTGCCTTCATCACTGGCGAGTCGGCCCAAACCCCTTTACTGTTAGTGTCGCCTGCCGCTGGCTCTGTGACTGGGTTGGAAAATCGCTACAAGGAGCCCGGGTATCGCCCCGCTGTGCCGGGCCGCCGGTGTGGGATGGCAAAACTGCTGCTCACAACGCCAGAAACAATACCTTCCAGGTGCCAGGTGAGTGACAGAGGATCACCAGCTCAGAAGAAAGCCGTTTCCTTTGTAAGATTCAGTTGAGAGTCTGCTCTTCCGCAGGTCCTGTGATCCGTCCGTGTTGGAAATGCACCCGTGTTCAGTCGCACCCCTGCCAGAATCAGGCCTGCCACAGCGACCCGGTACACCATACAAGTGCCGCTGTCGCGCGGGTCCAAGGTCCTGATACATCCTAGAGCAGCCCGCTACAAACCTTACAGGTTCAATACCTTGGGGAAAAACCAACTGTAATATGTTGACATCATTATAGCAATATAGTTCACACTAAAATTAAATTTGCTGGAAAATGGGCTCACCCTCAGGCCATCCAAGATGTGGTTGACTTTGTTTCTTCATTGGAACAGATTTAGAGAAATGTACCATTACTTCACTTGCTCACCAATGGATCCTCTGGGTGCCGTCAGAATGAGAGTCCTATTGATGCTGATCAAAACATCACAATAATCCACAAGTAATCCACACCACTCCAGTCCATCAGTTAATGACTTGTGAAGCCAAAAGCTGCATGTTTGTAAGAAACTAATCCATCAAGACACTTTAAACCATCGCTTCCGGCTAAAATATAAGTCCTCTATTCATAATAGTGCTTAATCCAGTGAAAAAGTGGTCTGGTCTGAATCAGGAAAGAAATCTGCACAGATCAAGCACCGTTTACGAGCCCAAACGTTCTAACCAGATATTGTTAGATGTTTTTAGCAGCTGTTTGGACCCATGAATGAGTGAATGGGTGCCAGTGAAGAAACAAGCTCATCTACATCCCGGATGGCCTGAGAGTGAACCATCTGCAAATTTTGGGGTGAACTGCTTCTTTAAGTGTAAGTTTACGTGACAAGCCATTTCAGCGGAATTAAGATAAAAATTTTAAAACTCGAAATTAGTTCTATTAACACATTTGCATTCTTTGTTAGTATTAAGTATGAATAATATACTTTTTTAGTATTTATACAAAATTATGTAGTTTGTATTTTCAGTTTGTTTTGGTAATTTTAGTATGTGAAATACATTCATATATATATGTATATATATATATATTTGTGTGTGTATATATATATATATCTATCTATAGATATATTACAAGAACAAACTGTTTTTAAATAGTTCTAATCTTCGTTTTTTTGGACATAGTACTATGGTAATACCATGTGTTTTTGGGCTTTTACCAGAGTAGCACATCACATTCTAGAAGTAAAATAAATTATGAACTGCATTTCATGTTGATACAAAATAAAGCTGCTTGAAAAAAAATTATACAAATAAAAAATACACACAGTAAATATTAAAAAAAGAAAGTCCAATTAAGAGTTAACAAACTATTATTTGTTTACTTTTGTGGTATTTATTCATATTCATATTTTGTTTTCATTTTATTCTAGCTCACGTTTTAGTGCTTTTGTCATTTTTATTCGTTTTTTAATTTAGTTTCATTTTCAATTTACTTTTATTTCATTTTTAGTCATTTTAGTACTTCAACTTGGGTTAGAAAAAGACAACATTTCAAAATTGTACATTTAAAAGTTTAGTTTGCCATCAATTATTTATTTTTTATTTTGTTTTATGTCATCTATTATTTATTTTCATTTTGCCCACGTACAGCCAGTAAACCCGACCCTCAGGAAAATCAGAAACGCACATCCAGAAGACTTCTCAAATCTATGAAACATCTCGAATAAGACACTTTTTGTAGAACATAAGCACTAAAACGGCACCCTGCCCCACATGAAGCCATTCCCTCCGTAGACATCCACCGTAAGCGTACAGTAGGACTGAACAGTGAAACGTTTAAACCGTCCAAAGTACATTTCAGAAGGATTTTCTGAACGTGCTTCTGAAGAGCATTAAAGTGATCATTCGTTTAAAGGCCTCTCTGCTGGTATTTCTAGGGGAGGAACTGTGAGGTTTCTGTCAGCGCTTGTGAAGGCAATCCATGTGTGAACGGAGGAACCTGTCACAGCGACGAGGCTAGAAAAGGCTTCAGGTGCGAACACACACCTTACCGAAGCTGAAAACTAGAAACAGCAGCAATAAATGTGATGAAGCTGGCTTGGTCTGTCTGCAGCTGCTGGTGTCCTGTGGGCTTCGCCGGTCAGTTCTGTGAGGTGGATGTTGATGATTGTGTGGAGAACGAGTGTGAGAATGGCACCATCTGTGTGGATGGAGTGGGAAACTACAGCTGTGTCTGTCCGCACCCCTTCTCAGGTCAGTATTAACATTGATTCATAGGGACGACTGGTTTATTAAAAAAAAAAAAAAAAAACCTTTTAAAAACACTTATGTGGAGTGTTACGGTGTTTTTTCTGTTGATGTGCGTGACAGGCCAAAGTTTGAAGAGTATGAGGAGGATCTGTGTTATCCGGGTCAGAATCCCTGTCATCGCGGATCCACCTGCATACCCACCGTCACGGGACCCAAGTGAGTACAAGACGTGCTGCTGCTGTGGTCAGCTGCTATTTCACTGCTGTGTTGCTTAAGCCAATAAGACATCTTCATTTTTTTCATCGTTATTATAAATACAGTAAGTAGTTTGGTCATAATTCACATGGTTGCAGATTGGTTCTGATGTGGTTGCAAATAGATGGGAAAAACTAATTATAAAATGCATATTATAAAAAAAACACATTTAATATACAATATTTAAATAAAAATAATAAATGAATTAACTACATATATATATCATGCACTACCATTTATTCAAGGTTTTTGGGTCAGTGAATTTTTTTATGTTTCTGAAAGTCTCTTTTGCTCACCAAGTGTGCATTTATTTGTAATACAAACCTTTTATAATATTATCCAATTATTACCGTCACTTCTGACATTTATTGTAAAAAATTCTTGCTGGAAAAGAAAAAAAATAGTAATTTCTTTAAAAAAAAAAAAAAATCGTACCGACCCCAAACTTTTGAAAGGCTGTGTGTTTAAATATTTTCTATGAAATATAATCAACCTATAAAAGGTCTTTATCATTTTACATTAACTAAAATGTTACTTAAAAAAAGTTTTGTATAATATTTTATATAAAATATTTTATTTTATATTACCTCACAAAATATTATAAAATAATACTATTAATATAAATTAAAAAAATGATTAATATTAACATTAAAACAGTACAGTAAATCATGTGGTACAACATATGTATTTATATATATATATGTATTAAGTGCGCAAACGATTATCGTGATTACTCACATCCAAATAATAAATATACCACAGCTACCCCCATCTATTATGTAAACAAAACTTTATGTATATATAAATACACACATATACATGTATATATTTAAGAATTTTATGTTGATATATTAAATTATTTAATATATTTAATAATAACTTAAATGTACATAAGTGGGTACAAAAGATATTTAGTCAGCCACCAATTGTGCAAGTTCTCCCGCTTAAAAAGATGAGAGGCCTGTAATTTTCAACATAGGTATACCTCAACTATGAGAGACAAAATGCGAAAAAAAATCCAGAAAATCACATTGAAGGATTTTTAAAGAATTTATTTGCAAATTATGGTGGAAAGTAAGTATTTGGTCAATTACAAAATTTCATCTCAATACTTTGTTTATATACCCTTTGTTGGCAATGACAGAGGTCAAAGTTTTCTGTAAGTCTTCACAAGGTTTTCACATATTGTTGCTGGTATTTTGGCCCATTCCTATATGCAGATCTCCTCTAGAGCAGTAATTTTTTTGGGGCTGTCGCTGGGCAACATGGTTTTTCAACTCCCTCCAAAGATTTTCTATGGGGTTGAGATCTGGAGACTGGCTAGGCCACTCCAGGACCTTGAAATGCTTCTTACGAAGCCACTCCTTCGTTGCCCGGGCGGTGTGTTTGGGATCATTGTGATGCTGAAAGACTCAGCCACGTTTCATCTTCAATGCCCTGCTGATGGAAGGAGGTTTTCACTCAACATCTCACGATACATGGCCCCATTCATTCTTTCGTTTACGTGGATCAGTCGTCCTGGTCCCTTTGCATAAAAACAGCCCCAAAGCATGATGTTTCCACCCCCATGCTTTAGGTATGGTGTTCTTTGGATGCAACACAGCATTCTTTCTCCTCCAAACACGAAAAAGTTGAGTTTTTACCAAAAAGTTCTATCTGACCATATGACATTCTCCCAATCCTCTTCTGGATCATCCAAATGCTCTCTAGCAAACTTCAGACGGGCCTGGACATGTACTGGCTTAAGCAGGGGACACGTCTGGCACTGCAGGATTTGCGTCCCTGGCGGCGCAGTGTGTTACTGATGGTAGCCTTTGTACTTTGGTCCCAGCTCTCTGCAGGTCATTCACTAGCCCCCCCCGTGTGGTTCTGGGATTTTTGCTCCCAGTTCTTGTGATCATTTTGACCCCCACGGGGTGAGATCTTGCATGGAGCCCCATATCGAGGGAGATTATCAGTGGTCTTGAATGTCTTCCATTTTCTAATAATTGCTCCACAGTTGATTTCTTCACACCAAGCTGTTTACCTATTGCAGATTCAGTCTTCCCTGCCTGGTGCAGGTCTACAATTTTGTTGTGTCCTTTGACAGCTCTTTGGTCTTTGCCATGGTGGAGTTTGGAGTGTGACTTTTTGAGGTTGTGGACAGATGCTTTTATACTGATAACAAGTTCAAACCGATGCCATTAATACAGGTAACGAGTGGAGGACAGAGGAACCTCTTAAAGAAGACGTTACAGGTCTGTGAGAGCCAGAAATATTGCTTGCTTGTAGGTGACCAAATACTTATTTTACCGAGGAATTTACCAATTAATTTCTTTAAAAATCCTACAATGTGTTTTCTGGATTTTTATCCTCATTTTGTCTCTCATAGTTGAGGTATACCTATGATGAAATTACAGGCCTCTCTCATCTTTTTAAGTGGAGAACTTGCACAATTGGTGGCTGATTAAATACTTTTTTGCCCCACTGTACATGTAAATATTTCTTAAATATATACATGTATGTTTGTGTATTTATATATACATACTAAATATACACAGTACACACACATATATCATGTAAACAAAAACTTTTATTTTTGGATGCGATTAATCGCGATTAATCGTTTGACCACTAAAATATAATATCTTATATATATGTAATATGTGTTGTGTGTGTATGCATGTATAACTCAGGTATTTAGGAGAGTAAAATAAAGCCTTTTCATCGACTTTATAAAAGTCATAGAACATGTTTCGGTGAAGAAAAACTGCATCTAAACTTTGAAAAACTTTTGTTTTTCACCTGATATTTTGCTGGGTCTGAATGGCTCCGTAGGAATGCCGTTTCTATTCACGATCCTGTTTATGGCAAATATTTGCCGTCGTGTGTGAATAGGGCTTTCAGCTGAAAAGCGCCATTTAAAGTCATTCAAATAATGAAATGAATGACATCTCTGAGATTTAATGAGAGCGGTGTTTGTGTTTAGATTCCTCTGTCCTCCGGGGTTTTTTGTGGGGACGACGCAGTGAGTTATAATAAGAATGGGAGGGACATTACGGTCATAACTGAGCGCGCCTGTGTGATCAGTGGCGGGCTACCATGCGTCTGTCCTGGTAGCTATAGGTGATCATTGCCCCACTAGATGCAGTCAAGCATTTATTGTCCATGGTTATTAATATGAAGCCTCATAATATAATATATATTGACTTGAATATACTAATGTTATTCTATATAGATTATTTATATCAATAGCATTTAAATGTGTTTAAAATACAAATGTTTTTTATATATAACAAAAATGAAGAAATAAGAAATAAAATATTTCATTATAAAATAATGTAAAAATGTTTTCACATTACCAAATCCCTTTAAAAAATATAAAGATAGTCCTCCTATTTCATACTGTCCAATGACATGACACTAATTTATCATCTGAATTAATAAACAAAATGCATTAAAATGCCGTGCCTTAAATACACCTCTTTAATAGAATGTTTTAAATTTTGAATTACAATTTCATTTTGATATTTCTTGTGGTTTCTTTATGTAGTATTTAAATCTTTTAATATTATTTGTTATTTTGTTAAAATATTATAATTTTTGATATGTCTATGTAATCTTATTTTAGATTGGGCAATACTATAATATTTTATACCATATTCGAAATAAAAGGATTTTTATACTTTTATAACTTTTTTTTTGAATAAACACAATTATTTTGACGGTATATTTATTTATAATTGTATATTATTCTGTTTATATAAAATATTATTCAGTGTTTAATCTAACTAATAAAAATCTAATCTCATATAAAAACTGTCCACTAAAGCCAAGTCCTGTGGTACAACTAACACGCAAGGGTGAAAAAGCTAATACTAATGACAACAACAACAATTAAAATTTTGATATTCAGGGGGGGGGGCTATCAGATCTGCACTAATAATAATAATAATTTGACCTTAATAGTATTAATTAAATTATAATAAATATAATTTACCTTTCCATGACGAGTACGTTTAGCTAGTGAAATGTCAGGTGGTGCGACTCCCCAAAAACTTAATCATGAATTAATAATTCATGATATTTGTAAAATATACTGTTTTATATTGAAAAATGTATTTAAAGATAAATGATTACATTTGAACACTTGTGCTGAAAGTGTAAGTAAAGTATGCGTTTTACTCTATGATTACACCTCAAGACATTTTTAGAGTATATAAATGTAATCTTTTATTTAAAAGTGTTTGAAATCCCTCCTTCAACATTATCACAAAGAGCCCATTTTTAAGAACGAGATTAGTCTTCTTTATTGCGGACGGACACTGTTGTGTGTCACCTGTGCATTGTTGTGCTGTGTGTGAGCGTGTGGTGTTTTGTGGCAGCGGTCGGCTGTGTGAAGGCCCGGCGGCTTGCGAGTCGTGGCTCTGCGAGAATAGCGCCCCCTGTGTGGAGACTGGAGGTACTGCAGCCTGCCAGTGTCTGCCGGGGTTCGGAGGGCCGCGCTGCGAAAAGCTCCTCAGCGTCAACTTCATCGACAGAGACTCGTACCTGCTGCTCAACGACGTCCAAAACTGGCCGCAGACCAACATCACGCTTCAGGTGCGGTTCATTCAACAACGAAGACATCATTCAATCACTGTTTCAGCAGGCCAGTAAAAGAAAGGAATGAAAGACTAAATGAATATCTCAGACAGTCTATCAAGTCCACCTTTCCCGCCCTGAATTTTTAACTTTGACGTTGTCATGACAACAGCATTTATTCTCTTGGTTGTCAAGGACAATTAACAATCAAATTTGGAGCATGTGATGCGTGTCCTGTAATTGTGATGGGTGTAAATGACATAAAATAAATAAATATGTACATAAATAAATATGGCAAATAAATAGTGCAGCTATATGCAAATAAATAAATAGTGCAAAATATGAAAATAAATAAATATATGCTAATAAATAAGTAAAATATGTTGTCAAATTGTTATATATTAAAAGAGATATTTACAGTATCTAGAAAGTTTTTTTTTCTCTCTCTTTCTCTACATGTGGCTGCACATATGTGAACTATTACTCGCATTAAGCCACCAAACATGCGTATTAATGTTGTTATAAGCACTCTTTAATTTATGATAATGCGAGAGAGACAAAGACCTTCACCATATGCCCAAAATATAAAAGGGAAAACAGCTCCTTAATGAAATAATTTCGGTCGAAGCATATGCTTCAGATTCATTTTCCCTGACCTTGACACGCGAAACATCTGCTAAACGAGTAAATGTAAATGTAACTTTAACAGCCATATGTCAGAGTGATTGTCATATTTTTTATGTTTCTACTATTGTAAGATGCAAGGGTGCAATATAAAGGATAGAGTGAAATACACAAGACATACTAAACACTCATTTACAGCTGCTTTGCACTAATATGTATTACGGAAAGCACAAAATAAATAACCACTAGTGTGTGTGTATGTATGTGTGTGTATATATTAAACTACCTTAATATATAAATATATATATATTGATTATTGTACCAATGGTTAATATAAAATAAAGATGTTTAATATTAAACAATATAAATTGTATTTTTAAGGAACTTTAAAAAAATGTATATACATAATATATAATGTTTATATTTTATATGAAATAATTAAACACGCTATCATTCAAAATATTTTTTTTCTTCAAAAGAAATGAACAGCTTTATCATCAAGGATGCATTAAATTAATCAAAAGTGACAGTCAAGATTGTTCTAATGTACAAAGAAAAAATAAATATATTACTGATATATTGCCATATTATTAGTTAGCCACCGATGTCTGTATATACTGTGGGGGGGGGGGGGGGGGGGGGGGAGGAATGGAAAAAAATATTTAGTCAGCGACAAATTGTGCAAGTTCTACCACTTAAAAGATGAGAGAGGCCTGTAATTTTCATCATATGTATACCTCAACTATGAGAGACAAAAATGAGAAAAAAAAAAATCCAGAAAAATCACATTGTAAGATTTTTAAAGAATTAATTGGTAAATACCTCTGTAAAATAAGTATTTGGTCACATACAAACAAGCAAGATTTCTGGCTCTCAATACTTTGTTATATACCCTTTGTTGGCAATGGACAGGGTCAAACGTTTTCCTGTAAGGCGTCACAAGGTTTTCACACCCTGCTTGCTGGTATTTTGGCCCATTCCTCCATGCAGATCTCCTCTAGAGCAGTAATGTTTGGGGGCTGTCGCTGGGCAACACGGATTTTCAACTCCCTCCACAGCTTTTCTATGGGGTTGAGATCTGGAGACTGGCTAGGCACTCCAGGACCTTGAAATGCTTCTTACGAAGCCACTCCTCGTTGCCCGGGCGGTGTGTTTGGGATCATTGTCATGCGGAAAGACCCAGCCACGTTTCATCTTCATTGCCCTTGCTGATGGAAGGAGGTTTTAACTCAAAATCTCACCATACATGGCCCCATTCATTCTTTCATCCGTTTACACGGATCAGTCGTCCTGGTACATTTGCAGAAAAACAGCCCCAAAGCAGATTGGTTCCACCCCATGCCTTAAAAGTAGTATGGGTTCTGTGGATGCAACTCAGCACCTCGGTTCCTCAAACATAAAGTGAGTTTTTACTAACAAGTTCTATTTTGGTTCATCTGCCTAGACATTCTCCCAAATACTCTCTGGATCATCCACGGCTCTCTAGCAAACTTAGAGGGCCTGGAAATGTCATGGCTTAAGCAGGGGGACAGTTGGCACCACAGGATTTGACTCAATGGCGGCGCAGATGTGCTTAAGATGGTTAGACTTCTGTAATTTGGTCCCAGCTCTCTGCAGGTCGTTCACTAGGTCCCCCCGTGTGTTTCTGGGATTTTTGCTCACAGTTCTTGTTATAATTTTGACCCCACGGGGTGAGATTTTGTGTGGAGCCCCAGATCGAGGGAGAGTATCAGTGGTCTTGTATGTCTTCCCTTTTCTACTAATTGCTCCCACAGTTGATTTCTTCAAACCAAGCTGCTAACCTATTGCAGATTCAATCTTCCCAGCCAGGTGCAGGTCTACAATTTTGTTTCTGATGTCCTTTGACAGCTCTTTGGTCTTGGCCATGGTGGAGTTTGGAGCGTGACTGTTTGAGGTTGTGGACAGGTAATCTTTTATACTGATAACGAGTTCAAAAAGATGCCATTAATACAGGTAACCAGTAGAGGACAGAGGAGCCTCTTAAAGAAGAAAGTTACAGGTCTGTGAGAGCCAGAATTCTTGCTTGTTTGTAGGTGACCAAATAACTTATTTTACCGAGGAATTTACCAAATAATTCTTTAAAAATCCTACAATGTGATTTTCTGTGGATTTTTTTTTCTCATTTTGTCTCTCATTGTTTAGGTATACCTATGATGAAAATTACATTCCTCTCTCATCTTTTTAAGTGGGAGATCTTGCACAATTGGTGGTTGACTAAATACTTTTTTCCCCCACGTATTAGTCCACATGGAAGTGAATAACTTTATTAGCAAGAATTTTTCTTACTAAATATAGACATACTGTATTTTTTATACTAAAAATATTTAACCACAGTATGTTATTGTTTAAACAGTTGGGATCAAGAAAGATTTTTTTTTAAAAAAATTGTATTCAGAACCAAGGTAGCACTGCACTGATCCAAGTTGCCTGTAACGAAACGTATAAATTATAACCGATTTCTATTCAAATAAAGTTTCTTTTGACCAATTTCTCTCATCCCAAGCAAAGTTTCCACCAGAACTTTAACCGCAACACCTGTTTTCAATACCTACAATCATAATAAATGTTTCTTCCTCTGGAGGACAAGAAAAATCAGATTAGACTGATTTCTGAAGATCATGTGACGCTGAAGACTGGAGTAATGATGCTGGAAATTCAGCTTTGATCACAGCAATAAATTACAGTTTAACAGATATTCACATAGAAAACAACTGCAATAAATTATTAAACTGCAATATTATTTCATAATTTTACACTATTTGCTTCGGTGTTTGAATCAAATTACATGCAGGTTTGGTTGAGCATAATGTTAAAATACTAAAACATTTGAATAATACTGTTGCGTTTGGTGTCAGCCTTGTATCAAATGTACCTTGATTAAACTTCCTCTCAGGTCTCCACAGCTGAAGAAAATGGGATTCTTCTCTACAACGGCGTCAGTGACCACATGGCTGTAGAGTTACACGACGGCCGTGTCAAAGTGACCTACGACGCAGGGAATCAGCCAGGAAGCACCATTTACAGGTACATTAAAGATCACACTCGTCTTTAACATGTACCTGTACCTGCTCTGATTCACTGCCGGTTTCCTCAGTTCTGAAACAGTGAACGACGGACGCTTTCATACCGTCGAGCTGGTGACTTATGAAAAATCGCCAGGTGCCGCCGCCCCAGACGCCCACGAAGGTCAAGCACCATACAAGAAGGAGGAAAACTAGCTTCCTGGCGTGGACCCCGCGTTCACCACCCTGTGCCACTCAGTTTGGGGCAGACTAATCACACCAGCAGACAAAAGAATGGGAGACTAAATGAGTCCTACCCACGAGACGCCCCCCCACTAAACAATATACGAGACAGTCGGGAGGCGTACGCGGATAAACAGTATTTCAGAACAATGTGTGTTTTTTCCTGCATAGGCATATGCCCGTATGGAAAACCGCCAACGTACTTGTGCAGTGTCCTATATCACCAGATGCGCAAGCCTCTCAGAGCAGCTAGAGGGGAAAGGATCTTCAAAAAGGAGGACAAGAGGGAATATTCGGTGATAAGAGACAACTATGAAGACGCCGGAACTAATATAAACGACAAATCCCCACCGAAGATAACGAGTGCAGGACGTCCGGCGCAGCATGATGAAACAAGCGGAGACATGGTGCGGGACGAACTGCCTGGGACCTAGTCAAGCGGAGCTGCACGGCATATGTGATTGAACGCGAGAAGACTGATGGACGCACGGAAAGATCCGCATCAGAAGCCGCCCAAAGGACCTGGTGCCGCGGTTCAGCTGGGTCATGGGGCGGCAAACCTTTGCGATCGACCGAGCGCCTGCTGGCCGCGCAGTACCCCCACATGCCAGAGAAAAAACACAGTGAAGCGATACCGTGTGGGTTAACGGAACATGTTCTCAACTTAACCGTTGTTGACACAACAACTGTTTGTGACACGGTATATTAATAGCAAGAGAGACCGGGATAGATATAAATAGATAGAGGAACGAGGGTACTAAATTTATAGTGATGTAACATCAAAGATATTCATGGCACATAATTATTGAAAGAAAAAGAAACAAGATTGAAAGGCATATCCAGATCAGCAATATGGTAAAACAGTTCTTTTAAAATAAACCCTGCACCGATCTCACAGATAAAAAATTATCGTATAGGTTCTAGTATAATCCTAACATGTATATTTATACACCAATTAAACATTTTTTTTGTTATAACATAACTATATTTTTGTTTACAAAATACACCAACAAAATATAAATAATAAAGGTTGGAAATAAAAATGTTGGTAAGGTATTGACAATTTAAAAAAATATACAAAACAATTATGTATATATTAGATAATATTTAATACAAAATACTCAATGAACAACCGGTATGTAGTATAAAGGCCAGGTGTAAAAAATGTTTTTATATAAAAAAATTAAATAGACTAACTAAAATATTTCATTTTTTTTTACAGATAAAATAAAATTGTACATATAACTATCATATTCCAAATTTTTGTACACATGATTGCATAGAGCAGACGGTTTTTTCCAAAGTGACTTACATTGAATTCAAGATATTCATTTTGTCAAGTTCATGCATTCCTTGAGAGCTGAACCCATGACTTTGGTGTAGTAATTTAATTTCATAATATAAAAGCATTATTATCAGGGGACAATATTCTATTAATATGACACAAACCACTAGTGTACCACAAACCCCTATACTTACACAGTTTATAAACATAGTCTAAGCCTTCTTTCTCTTCCTGTGAGGTGTGTTCACGGAACCTGTGTCCCAGTGGACCTGCAGTCGTATCGCTGCGAGTGTGCGGACGGTTTCCAGGGGCCCCTGTGCGCTCAAGAGGACGTGTCCTCGGGCCCCTGTGTGGCGCTCTCATGCCAGCACGGCTTCTGCGAGGTATCACCGACGGGACAGGCGCAGTGCGTTTGCGACAGCGGCTACAGCGGCCAGTTATGCGGCACAGGTAAACAATGCTCACTGACATAGCAAACGACTATCCTAAAGCCATTATTTGAGAGTATGCTTTGCCTCCAGTGGCTCCGTGTCAGGGCGAGTCTGTGCGGGACTTCCATCGCGTGCGGCGCGGCGAGGTCCAGTGTCGCAGCACGCAGCCGCTGTCCTGGGTGGAGTGTCGCGGCGGCTGCAGACCGGATTCGGGCTTCTGCTGCGGCGGCACCAGGGCACGACGCAGACGCTACAGCTTCGAGTGCGACGACGGCAGCTCATTCACGCAGGACGTCGAAAAGACGGTCGAATGCGGCTGTGGAAAGTGTGTGTAGTCGTCAGAGACCGCAGAAGACATTAAAAGAGAAAATAGTGTGCATTTGTATCTGTGGACCGTAACATCTGTGAGGTAGCTTGAAGAACTATTTAAGAAAAGATAACCCTTGCATGTGAATGATGAATTATGGTATTTTGTGCTGTCAGATGAGGAATTATTAATGTTGAGAGTTAAAATCTAACAATTGGATCATAGATTTAAGAGTACAGTTTAACGGGCAGCATGTTATACAGGATTTATAGTATTTAATATAATTGTAAAATATTTGCTTAGCATTCATTTTGATTGTAATATATATACGGTTTTTAATTTCCATATAGTATTTTTGTATGTTGAACCGACATTAGTGATGTACATTTTTTACCTTTTAGTCTGTTTTCTACCCACAGTTGTTTGACAAAGTAGTTTAAGCAGCTTCTTTTCATTTAATGCCGCCTCATAAGTGTTTTTGTGTTTCTATTTATTTCATTAAAGGTTTTTGCCTCTTAAAAGGCTGGGTTTACCCTACAGTGTGTTTTAGTTTCTTAGGTCTTTTTATGTGATTTCTACCGAGCCCCATGCATGGTGATAAAAATAATAATAAAAAAATATGAGATGGGAGAAAAAACTTCAGTGCTTTTGCAATCACTCACAAATCTATGTAAAGTAGATCAAATACAAGGTTTTGCGTTCCCCCGAAAAAATTTACGTTCACTCACAAATACACTGAAATATAGTTTTTCTTCCCACCTCATATTTCAATCAGAAGTTTTGCGAGCGAAGGTATGCATTCCCCCAAGAAACTTTGCGTTTTGTCGCAAAATATTTACATGCTTTAGCAAAAACCTATTGCGCTTCCCAGAGAAACTTGACGTTTTATTTCGCAAAAAACATTTGCGCTCTTTAGCAAGAATATTGTGTTTGCTTAAGAAACTTTGTGTGCTCTTTCAAAACACTTAAAGCTTTCTTTGCGTCCACTCACAAATCTTTAGCGTCCGTTTACAAAATGTTTGCAATTTCCCTGAGAAACTCAACATTTTCTCACAAAACATTTGCATGCTCTCACGAAAAGTATGCATTCCGTCGAAAAACTTTGCGTTCTATCACAAATACACTGAAATATGCTACCTCTTATTATATGGATCCATTCCCAGATAGCACACACACGTCTGCCAGATGTCTGTTAAAGATCACTTCATCTGGAAAGCATCTGCTGTGTACAAACATCTGCTAGACGTCTTTAAGATGTCAGTTTTACGTATTCTAAATCATAAACATCTTAAAGTCATCTTCTAAACGTCTATATGACATCTGATAGAAAACGTCCTATAGACGTATTGCAGATGAGCAAACACTGAAAAAACCCCTTACGAAAAAAAAGTTTATTCAAGTGTGCTATAGTATACTTCTTTTAACTAAAAATAGGAAAGTATACTTTTAGTCTACTTTTTATGTACTTCTCAGAAATATACTTAAAATGACATTTAAGTATACTTGACTTATACTTAGAAAAAGTCTAAATATATTTTAGCTATAATTGTGCTCCTAGAATCCGTGTTTTCATTGTTATACTGTAGGGGGCGCTAGTACACATCTTCTGTACAGAATTTCCAAAAATCACAAGGTGAAGAAGAAACCGAAACAACAGATACTTCCACATGCAGTCTAACACGATTATCGGACATAAAACAGCATCAAAACTGTGTAACATTATGGAATAAAATGTCAACTAAGGAAGAGGTAATAATGACTGTCAAGCTTTGGGGTGTTGATCGACTCTATGTTTTGATTATCGTTCTGAATCCAATTCATAGTCTTTTTTCAGAGTTCTTTTTTTCTTTTTGTTCAAAATGTTGTTTATTTCTTTATTTCTTTATTTACGAAACGTATCCACATTCAAGTGTTTAAAAAAGAATGCATGAAGCTAGAATAAAATGCTTTTGTTTACAAGCAGATACACTGTTCTTTTGAAGTGTTGTATGTTCAGATATTCATAACAAAATATATACAAATTAATACCTAAATAGGGACATAATAATATACTTAAAGTATGATGTAAAGTTCACTTAAAGAAAACTTACGAGTATACTTGCAGTATAAAACTACTAAACTAGTAGTTTACTGAGACTATACTTCAAAGTGTACTAAAAATGCTACTATAATTATTTAATTAGAAAACTATCAGTATACCTATAAGTTCACTTTAGGTATAGTTGCAGTACAAGCTAAAAATATTGATGTAAACTAGTTGCGTACTCAAAAAGTTTACTACTGTTATACTTAAAGTATACTTAAAAGTATACTTTTATATACTAGAAAGTGGGCCAATTTAGTCCCAAGGAGTATTGAAATAGTACACTTACAAGTATACATTTGTATACTTACTACATAAAGTATACTTAAAAAATATACTTGAACTTTACTTAAGTATACTTACTAAAATAAATTTGAAGTATACTACTTTTTGGTAAGGGACGTCTTGCAGATGTTAAATAGACTCTCAGTGATGTGCGTGTGCACATAAAGTTGCACACTATAGCTGTCGCATTTCGCGCACTTTTTTCTGCCCACGAACAGACCTCAACTCCTTTCAGAGCGTTCATTATTCAACCTACTTTACCCTCAGCTTCATGTGAGGCGATATATCGTGTAGGGGAGCGCGGGGTAAGTTGTAACACACGTGGTTTGAATATTTCCACACATGCTAGCATTACAAAATTTACAGTATTTACTAGTTACTATATCAACATTATATAGAGAAAAAAAAGTGCACTAAAATTGAAAAGTTTATTTTACCATAGTAAAATTATATTTCTGGCTTAAGTCAATTTTTCATCTCAGTTTTTATTACTCATTTAAAATTAGACAAATCTGCTATTATTTTAATCTCCAATCTGTTATTCGTCAGTTTCGATAATTTTTTAATGCTTCGCTAACTATCAGAAGACAGTAACCGGTTTTAAATTCCAGTTGCGCAAATGGGGCACGTTGTTACCAAGGTGCCATTCTGTGGACATATGTGATGTAATTCAGACTATTTACTAATAAATGTTAATGGTAAACGACGAGAAACAGGTGAATAAATACTGACAGTCAATGTTTAATGTTCAGAAATGATTATTTCAAGACATGTAAAGCATTTTGGCTCGTTTTTGTGGGCCGTCCCAAGCATGGTTGCAATGTGTTCATTGTCAAACTCCAAAATCAGATTATTTTTAATTAATAAAAAACGTCATTATTTCATTTGAAATAAATAATTATTTTATTTTATTAACAAAATATTTTAGATTGTCTTTTTTTTCATTCGATCAGATAACATTTTAAGCTGTTATATGGTCAAGTTACAACGTGCCCCTCAGCTGTTACAATGTACCCCACCTACGGGGCATGTTGTCACATTTCACTTCCAATTTTTGAGGGTAAATAAAAAAAACGTATACACTGTAATTATGAAACAAAGCGATATATTTGTACTAGACAAGTGTGAAATCACTGTGGATAAAAAAAAAACTTATACTCTGAACCCCGTGTGGATTTACACAATTTGAGGATGTCAAAAAGTGTTACCTTGTGCCCCGCTCTCCCCTACCCTTATTCCCCAAAGGGCTCGCCGTTTGTAATGCGCTTCGAGGAGGGATAAACACATTGAAACGCAGCTTTCGGCATATGAATCCCCTTTTTCCCCCCTTGAGATGGGGAACATATGAAGTCCACTTTGCAGGGCGCTTACGGGCGAATCAAACGCGTGTTACCGAGGAACAGAGAGTGTGTGCACACTTCTAGTGCAGAGAAGAGAAATAAGACGATTTAAAAATAAAAGTGACAAGACGACAGAACGCCCAGCAGGGGCTCCTTAACTAAACCACAGGGTATGCCACTCTATCATTTTTGTCATTTGTCAAATGTTTAATAATTACACATAAACCTGAACACTTTTTTGAAATTCTAACGGAGGTTAATTTGTATAGACCTTAGGCAGGTTAGACGCCATATTGAATTTTACAGATGAAAACGAAGCTGTATCTGAGAATCTGCATATATTTGAAATGTTTACCATTGTAATTAGTGATTATGTAACGTTTTATATTTTGAGACTTTTTTTTAACCGCAGTTGCGAGTGTGATGACGTTTTGAGCCGCACAAATTTTGCTCAGCGCACTCACTCAGATTAACTTTAAACACGGCCATTTTGGGCTAAATTCAGCCATCAAACGGCAAGCAACCCTGTTGAAAAAATCAGCATATGCTGGTTAGGTATGTTTTGATGCTGGTTTATGCTGGTACTTTGCTGGTTTATGCTGGTCATTTTGCTGGTTTATGCTGGTCCTTTGCTGGTTTATGCTGGTCCTTTACTGGTTTATGCTGGTCTTTTGCTGGTATAAACTGGTCCTTTGCTGGTTTATGTGGTAATGTGTGGTTTATGCTGGTCCTTTAATGGTTTATATGGTCCTTTGATGGTTAAGTGGTCCTGTGCTGGTTTAAGAGGGTTCCTTTGCTGTTATGCTGGTCCTGTTGCTGGTTAGATGGTCCTTTGACTGGTTTATGTGGTCATGTGCTGGGCAATGGACCAGCATAATCCAGCAAAGGACCATTTTAAACCAGCATAAACCAGCAAAGGACCAGTTTAAACCAGCAAAGGACCAGCATAAACCAGCATCCCAGCATCAAAACATACCTAACCAGCATATGCTGGTTTTTTCAACAGGAAAGTGATTAACAAAGTGAAAGGACAGCACACAAGCGAATATGTATTTGTTAAAAAAAACACTTGGTGACATATTTCTGTTCTGTTACTTCACTGATGGTCATTTGGGCTTCTAATATGGAATTATGCATCGCTATTTATGTTTACTCTGTAGTCATTCATCAAGGTTAACAGTAAAATGATCAAGAAAAGGGTGGGGTGCATATTTCAAGTAAAATTTGCTTGGTAAGTTAGTGTCATTGTTAATGTAATAATTTGTCTTTTTAGTATTAATAACTATTTTATGATGTGAGACATTGCAATGCCTAATTATTACTTTTTTTTTTTTACCATAGTAATATCAGCCCATCAACAGCTTTTCCTGCAGTTTTTAAAGTTCTAAAGTTCTCTCTTAATGTTCAGGCTAAGTTGGACCAAAAGGAGTGCAGGCTTTCAGCAGCACATAGGAACAAAATTATTAGAACATTGAATGAAAACATGTATCATTACAAGATGTAAGTATTCCTCTTTAACTGCCAAGGTCTTAATGACTTGCATTCAGTTTTAAACATTTAAAGCTGTACTCGTGTATTTAAAATATTTATTTAACTAATGAAGAGTATGTTCAAATGGCTAAGGGCCTGACTCTGAGGTACCCCTTTTTAAAAGACATGGATATGTAAGTAGACGGGTTTCTTATAATGTTCTGTTCAAGCATTTAAAAAATTTTTTTATTTTTTTTGTTTTTTGCCCAAATGTTATTCTAAATAGCACAAATGGTGCATGTCTCTGAAACGCAAGTTTAAATGTGAGGATGTTGAAGAAGGAAAAAGACTACAAGATTACCTGCCTTTGGTGAGAGCATATTTTTATCATCTTTTACAGTGCCACGTGTAACCAGTGTATTGTTCTCAAATGTATCATTATTACAAACCTTTTCATTATTTTCATGCTTAGAAATTAGAAATAACTTGCTGTCTGATTGTTTTTGTGTTTGTCTATGCACAAGGAAATTGATGTTGTTGGAGAGAATGTTACATCAATAATGGGACAGGTAAAGTCCTGCAAGACCAGTTCAGAAGGACACCGCCAGATACTTGTTGAAAAGTGAATAAAGAAGACCTTTGCCTGTTGGTGAAAGAAGATTACTGGTAAGATGACTGTTGAAGATGCTGTCAACAAATATCCATTCTTGAAGAGTCCATCAGAGGTTAGTGTAGAATTCTACACTAATAATTCTAAACTTACACACTGGACACTGAAACGGTAAAAAAATCTTCTGATTTACTTATACTTGTGTTTTTCTTAACTATTTGCAGCTTCATCAAGAAATTGGTTTCCTGTATTAATCTGTTAATCTTCTCTCAGTGAAGACGGTCATGGTAACTGACTCTTCAACTTTGTCCTCATTATTAAGCCTATCCAATTCTATCCTTGGATGGATTTCTGCATATTTGTATGTCACGTCTTGTGTTTCAGGAATTGTTTTAAAAGCAGCACTTCTCATGTTGCCAGTCTTGTTCAGAGAGAAGCTCGAACACTGCATTGTGCTTGGGAAGGTAAGCATATTGTTCTGTCTGTGATAAATGTTTTTTATAAATCTTAATGTATTTAATGTGCCCACATACAAATGGTATAATGTAATAACTATCTTACACTTTATGTATGTAGAGTATTTTTCTCCATCAGTAAAATGATCTGCTGAGAAAATTTCACAGATAAAATCTGATTTGTGCTTTCTCATTTAGAGCAAACCATCTTCACCAAGTTTAATAGGAAGCCAGTGACTGAAGAACTTACTGTGGATGGTGACAACCCTCTACCTACCGCAGTTAAGAGTAATCAACCTCTTACATTAACACCTGCAAAAATGCCCTGCATTTTCTGTTTCACTAAATGCTCTTGGAGAATATTCATGATTGTCCAGTGAATGCAGCACATTGTTCTTATTCATGCTTATGAGGCAAATTTTTCAATAACGTGGTCTGAATGACTGTCAGAGAACATTTTCAAATTCTGAAACCTTTAGATGTCATTTTTACCAAAAGCATGAACAGACGGAGTTACAACAGACTGATGATCCTCTGCCTCTGCTTATGGAAGTTAAAGAAGAATGTTTTTTGTTGTGATTATTTCTGTGTGCAATATGAAGATGAATAATGGACTGTACTCTCTCCAGGTGAGGAGGATGATTATCAGGCATTAGATACCTACAAAGTTATTTATAAGCACTTGATATTCTTGCTGAAGACAAACAGCTTTATACTGTAAACCTCAAAATGTGCTGTACTTGATGTAGCCTATTTAATAAGGTTTAAATCAATGTTAAACAGTAAATTTGTATTTGTCCAACTGAATTTGCAATAACTGTACAGTATAAAATAGGGGTGGGCGATATGTATTACGCCCCAGGTCTAGGGGTAGTAAAAATATCGCTCTTAACAGGGCATAATAAATCTGGGTTGTGGTAATGGAATCCCAAGTACGAATCACTCCGGTCGATAATCAAACATTTCCACAATGTTTAGTCAGTTTAAAGAATTAGATTTATTTTAAAACAAGTAAGTGAAATAAAGAGCATCTCTCCAGGGTGTCCAAAAGGCCAAAATAACAAACAAAACAAATCTAGGGAGGGAAAAAGATGATAAATAACCTAATCGAATAAGGAAATAAAAATACAGATTACTTCCCTAACTACCTAGCACAAAACAGAACCCAAACAAAATAAGTAAAACAAAATGGCAGGACACCCCTTTTGCTCTACGATCTTAACACACACATACACATTTGATCATCGGCCGGAGGAGGAATCCAGGAGCTCTCAACCCAATCGCGTCCGAACCAACAATGAGCTCCCCGTTGAATACCGGCGGCGTCCTTATAAAGGCCACGCCTTCTCAACCACCAATAGCGATCATACACCCCATCAGCGGACATCCTATCAGAGAACAGACAGAATGAGAGAGGGAGGAGAAAAAACACGTACACACATGGCAAATACAAGAAACGCAGGTCGTAACACCCCCGGACACAAAGAATCTACATATAGATTTACTCGGAATTAAACGACCGTGATAGGGCATCAGCAAGTACATTATCTTTGCCTTTCTTGTAACGAATTTCCAGGTAAAAATCCTGGACAAAAAGTGCCCAGCGCATGATCCGTTGATTCGAGTTCTTCATACGAGACAAGAAGACTAATGGGTTATGATCAGTGAATACAATCACCGGAAGGGAACTAGAACCAATATACACCTCAAAGTGTTGTATCGCCATTAATAAGGCCAATGCCTCCTTTTCAATAGTGCTATAATTTAGTTGGTGTTTTAGGAATTTTTTTGAAAAGTACCCAACAGGATGTTCCACCCCATTCTCATCATCCTGCAACAGGACAGCGCCAGCGCCAGTAGCACTCGCATCGACATCCATTTTGAAAGAACAATCATATCTTGGAGCAACCAAGACTGGAGCGCTACACAGAATTGTTTTAACATACTCAAATGCAGTTTGACACTCAATAGTCCATTCAAAATCTTGTGAAGCACGGAGCATATCAGTCAAAGGCAACACAACATCTGAGAAGTTTTTGCAAAATCCCCGGTAATAACCAGTCATTCCTAAGAATCTTCTAAGATCACGTTTCGTGCGGGGCACTGCAAACTCTACAATAGCTTGCACTTTTAAGGAAACAGGTCGAACCTGACCCTGTCCCACCTGTTTCCCCAGGTAGGTAATAGTTGCCTTGCCAAACTCACATTTAAGTAAATTAAGTGTGAGAGATGCCCTTAGCAAACGATCAAACACAATACTCAAAGTTTTCATGTGTCCATCCCATGTATTCGAATAAACAACGATGTCATCCAAGTAAGCCTTACAGCTATGAACCCCCTTAAGCACTATATTCATCAAGCGCTGAAAGGTAACTGGAGCGTTGCGCAATCCGAACGCCATCACCCTATAGTTCAAGAAATCATCCGGCGTAACAAAGGCAGATATTTCGGCCGCACGCTCCATCAAGGGAACTTGCCAGTATCCCTTTAACAGATCTAACTTTGTGACGAAGCACGCAGAGCCTACCTTATCAATGCAATCCTCCATAAGCGGGAGGGGAAACAAATCTGCTTTCGTCACGGCATTTACTTTCCGGTAATCCGTGCAAAATCGCTGTGTGCCGTTAGGTTTCGGAACCAGTAAACATGGTGAGCTCCAGGCGCTAGAACTCGGTACTGCGAGTCTATTCTCAACAAGGTACTTTACTTCAGCCTCCATGATTTTACGTTTGACGGGGTTCACTCTGTAGGCACTTTGTTTAATAGGTAAATGGTCACCTACATTAATATCATGTTCCAAAACTTGAGTACGAGTGGGGACATCTGAAAACAATCCCAAAGAAGAATTAATCAGCTTAATGACTTCAGTTCGCTGAGGGTCAGATAAATGTACCAAGTGAGGGTTTAAATTCTCCAAGATCCTAGAATTATTCAGCCTGTCACCCGAAACTAGGGTATTATGCAAACTCAACCCATCTTCATCAACATCGCTGACAGAAACAAACCCAACTGAAGCTACAGGAATAACAGCAGAGCTTTTTGACTCCCCATCTTCCTCACGACAAACATACAGCTTCAGCATATTTACGTGACACACACGGGTTTTTCTCCGTCGCTCAGGAGTGCGAATAACATAGTTTGTGTCATTCAGCTTCTTGTCAACGACGTATGGACCAGAGAATTTAGCTCGCAGTGCAGCACCCTGAACTGGCAACAAAACCAGAACTTTATCTCCCTCAGAAAACGAACGAAACACAGACGCTTTGTCAAAACGCCTTTTCATTTTTGTCTGCGTGCTCTCCAAAGCAGTCTGAGCCAGTTTACAAGCATCGTGTAACCGCTCCCGAAAAGAACCGACATAATTCAGCAAATTACACTCGGGTCGTTGTTCAGATAGCCAGTTCTCTTTCAGCATCCTGAGTGGGCCCCTCACCGTATGCCCAAAAACCAATTCCGCCGGGCTAAACCCCAGCGACTCCTGAACGGTCTCACGGACAGCAAACATAAGTAATGGCAGCCCTTCATCCCAATCCTTTCCTGACTCAACACAGTATTTACTCAACATGGACTTTAGGGTTTGGTGAAACCTTTCAAGCGCTCCTTGAGTCTCAGGATGATACGGGCTGGATATAACATGCTTAATTTTCAATTGGGACAATACCTGTCTAAACAGTCGAGACATGAAATTGGTTCCCTGATCCGTTTGGATCACCTGCGGAAAACCAAAAGTAGAGAAAAATGTAATCAGAGCCTTCACAACAGCTTTCGCTTTTAAGGAGCGTAATGGCACCGCCTCCGGATAGCGAGTAGTCGTGCACATGAGCGTGAGCAAATAGACATGCCCTGACCTAGCCCGCGGTAACGGCCCCACACAGTCCAAGATTATCCGAGCGAAAGGCTCCCCCAAAACAGGAATGGGTTGAAGAGGTGCAGGACGGATTATTTGATTAGGCTTTCCTACAACCTGGCACACATGACACGAACGACAATACTGCACCACATCAGATTTGATACCAGGCCAGAAAAAATAACGTAAGATTCGATAATACGTTTTAGTAATTCCCAAATGGCCAGCAACATTATCATGTGCTACACTCAAAACCTGGCTGCGTAAACATTTAGGTACTACAAGTTGGTAAACCGTATCCCAACCCAAACCATCCGACCTTGCTGGAGTCCACTTCCTCTTCAACACCTCACCGTCCCAAAAATATCCCACTAATTTACACTCAATGTCCTTTAAAGTTACCGCACTTTTCCTGCAGCACAATAAAGAAGGGTCTTTCCTCTGTTCACCAGAAATCAGCACCTTATCAGCGGACAGCGGTAACTCCGCCAAATCCATTTCAGCACCACTACTCATAGACAGCGCCTCAGGATCGGGCGACTCCGATACAACAGGACTCTCAACTTTCGCTTTACCCTCGGTGGCCATGAAGATATCCGAAAGATCAATCGAATCACCAAATTTACGCGTTTGCGCACGTGTAACTACACACGCAGTAAACACCGAAGGAAATTCTAATGCTAACTCACCGGAAGTAACAGAATCAAACACAGTATTTTCAATAACTTCGGGGATTGGAAGTACCTTTTCCCCGGCTAAGTCGTTACCTACAATTAATGCAACACCACTTACAGGTAACTCATGACGTACTGCCAACTTTACAAAGCCTGTTACAAACCCGGATCGAATGTACACATTATGCAATGGTACCTTCAACACACCCAATTCAATCCCTTGGATAAGAACATCAGAACCACAATAACTCTTCTCAGAAAACGGCAGCACCCTAGCTAACACGAACGATTGATTAGCTCCTGTATCACGCAACATGGTTACAGGAACCAAACGTTCCTCAGACCCACTAAGAGAAATCCTTCCCTGACACACAAAAGGATTATACGCTACATCAATATCCGAACTAAGTTGGCCACCAACCTTCTGGACAAAACCGACAATTTTAGTTGTCTTCCCTTTATTCTTTTTTTTTAAGGAAGGACACATCGCAATCAGATGGCCAAGTTCATGGCAATAAAAGCACTCACGAGCTTCAACGGGTATCACGGACTTAGGTGATTTCGAAGTTTTAACGCCCTTCTCCAAAGGCATAACAGCGTATGTTTCACGACGTGCAACGAACGGAGTTTGTGAGTCAAGGTAAACTCATCTGCACAAATGGCAGCCTCAGCAACGGTCGAAACTTTCTTTTCGTTCAAATAAACAACAATTTTGTCCAGCAACGAGTTTTTAAAATCCTCAATCAAAATCAATTCACGAAGTTGTTCCAGGTTAGCGACTCTGCTGGAGCTACACCATCTATCAAAAAGCACGCTTTTCTCCCGAGCGTACTCCACATAAGTTTGACTGATAACTTTAACATGTGAGCGAAACTTTTGCCTGTACGCTTCTGGCACTAGTTCATAAGCCTTTAACACAGCATCTTTCAATTTATCATAATTCAAGCTGTCACTAATAGACAGAGTGGAACAAAT
Organism: Sinocyclocheilus anophthalmus; assembly: GCA_018155175.1. Taxonomy (NCBI): domain Eukaryota; kingdom Metazoa; phylum Chordata; class Actinopteri; order Cypriniformes; family Cyprinidae; genus Sinocyclocheilus; species Sinocyclocheilus anophthalmus. Next base: position 63,299 of record JADLZN010006588.1, on the reverse strand, counting down.
CTCCTGGGCTTTCCCAGTTAGTTTGCACTGTATCATGAGAGGCCAAGCCTCTCTCGGCCAGCGCAACGCAGTGGCTATACGCTCAAACGAGCCAAAGTATGAGTCCACCTCATTATCCCGAAACGCGGGCACCAAAGTAAGATGACGACCGACATCAAAATCATCCAAGTTAGGGGCCCTAGACAACAACGCAGACGGTGGAGAGGTACCAACATTAGAAGGAGGCGCAGAAGGTGACACATGAGTTTTCACTAGACCCAATGAACGACTACCAGCTTGCGTCTCTAACTCGCATTGCCTAAAACGCAGAAGTTGAGTAGTGTGTTCCTGACGTTTAATCTCTAGATCTAACTGCTTTAACTGAATAGCCAACCTCAAATCCTCCGAGTTGACACCGCTAAGTGAACGCAACATAGGATCGGACTCTGGAGCGTCATCTCCCGTCGCCGCATTTATCTCTACCCCAATGTTTGATCTAGACTCTAAAATACCCCGCTGTATTAATGCCGCCTCAATTACGTCTCGTACAACCTTCTTCTTAACAGTTTTTATAACCGGAACATCATAGAAATCAGCGACCAAAAACAAATCAAACTTTCGACACGACTCCAAGAGCTCATGCGAAGGAGCCTGTTTAAACGTTTCTATGCTAAACTCCATATAAAACAACCTCACACTTCCCCACCCCCCATGAAAAAACTGCCAGTCAAAATACAAAATATAAATTGTACTCACCAGCAGAGCCGCGAACCTCCTAATTAGCATTGAACGAATTTCAAAATCAGAATAAAATTGGACGAGCCCCCAATTATTACGCCCCACGTCTAGGGGTAGTAAAAATATAGCTCTTAACAGGGCATAATAAACCTGGGTTGTGGTAATGGAAGCTCAAGTACGAATCACTCCGGCCGATAATCAAACACATCCACGATGTTAGTCAGATTAAAGGATTAGATTTATTTTAAAACAAGTGAAATAAAGAGCATCTCTCCAGGATGTCCCAAAGGCCAAAATAACAAACAAAACAAATCTAGGGAGGGAAAAAGATGATAAATAACCTAATCGAATAAGGAAATAAAAATACAGATTACTTCCCTAACTACCTAGCACAAAACAGAACCCAAACAAAATAAGTAAAACAAAATGGCAGGACACCCCTTTTGCTCTACGATCTTAACACACACATACACATTTGATCATCGGCCGGAGGAGGAATCCAGGAGCTCTCAACCCAATCGCGTCCGAACCAACAATGAGCTCCCCGTCCTTATAAAGGCCACGCCTTCTCAACCACCAATAGCGATCATACACCCCATCAGCGGACATCCTATCAGAGAGCAGACAGAAAGAGAGGGAGGAGAAAAAACACGTACACACACACCACAGCAAATACAAGAAACGCAGGTCGTAACATATGACCAACATCTTATATCACGATATGAGTAATTTTATTTTACAAATGTTATTTCATAATTCTTGTCAGCAGTGTCAGTATCACAAAAAAACTAATATAGCCTAAAAAACAAAAAAAAACTCGAGCACAGAAACGTCACGAGCGTGTAACCACAATAGAGACAATGGTCCAAAATCTCTACTGGTAGACACATTTTACCGGTTAATCGTGTCTACTGGTATATTGCCCACCTTAGACAATTTCTTGTACTCCTGTTAAAGGTTTTACTGTTTTAAATGACTGCTTTATTCTTATGAGCATGTTTATTATTGAGTAATGTCTGATGTGTTTGTCTGTGCACTGAACATCTGTTTTTTGACACTTGCTGTACTAAGGTGTGATGTAATTAATTCTCTTTGTAAAAATAAATACAATTGCATAACTGTAAGCCAATTTCTGAAGTATTATTTATTTAGCCTCCCCAAGGATGAAAGGTACAATTTTGTACCTTTTGTAATGTGCACAATTGTTACAAAATTGGCCCTTAAATGGTACAAAGTTATAAGGTACAATTTTGTACCTCTAAGTAGAGGTACAAAATGGTACCCCCCCTTTAGGGTACCACCCCAGTGACTGCCACTTGTACCCGAAAAGGTACAGTTTTGTACCTTTCTTTCTGAGAGTGTACGTCCTTGCTTCACAACTGTTAAAAAGTATGTTTTCTATAGTATAAATGTGTGTAGTATGAATGTAATCCAGACATACTTCAATTCCCATGATGTCATTGTCACGTGACCTACCAGTGTCAGTTGCGTTGCTTCACTGTCATTCACACATCCTCTCCCGTGGCCTCATGGGATAGTAAAGTGTCCCTCAGATGCATGCTTTAGAATCTCTCTTTTCAGAATACTTTTTCACTTACCGTTTTATGAACACCGTGAATTTAGACACACTGCTTTGTTCACATTCTGTTTTTCACCTATATGTGTGAAATCATATGTGATTGCGGATGCAGCCAAACTAGCTGGCATGGATTGGGTCATAAATATGAATTGACGTTATGTGAGGTTCGCAAAACTGATCTGCTTAAAAGGTAGATGTTGGAAGGTGAGTATTAGCCATGGGGTATGCTGCGTTCAAGTCGTGTCGGGAAGATCATATTTATGAAATTAATGCATGTGAACTTCACCACAATGTCGTAATTATGGGAAACTTGGAAATGGATGCAGTGCCTGAAGTTGAAGGTACAAATGTATAAATAAAACTAAGTTTAATAATATATAAAATATGATTGATTCATCGTTGTATGCTACAGCACCTTCATGAATAAAAAAGTAAAGAACGTAACTGATGCACATTCTTTAAATTTCATATTGTAGAAGTAGAGTTAAAAAAAAACCTGGCTGTATTTTTGTAGAAACGGTACATTGCCAGCTTGCTCTGAACAAAGTGATTTGAACGCAATTGACATTATAATTATGTTCCCACCTTGTAAATACAAACTTCTCAGGAGCTTCAATGCACCATAATTACCTTTCACTGCTTTTTTCCTCTCAGTTTCAAAGTGAAACACAAAATTTCGCTAATGTGATCACACCTTAAGTAGAGATAATGGTCTCTTTGAACACACTGAACAAACTGCTTGATCTGAGCTATAATTTTTATAATTTAATAATAGTGATGTTTGCCTAAGCAACCACCTTTTATAAAACCAGTGTATACAAACCTTCACAACAGTATAAACAACAAAAACCTTTAATATTCACACTATATAAAAGCATTTATTCTTTCTGCAATAAATTAATCGAAACACCCTCCTCAGCCACAACAAGCAGCTCAAATCCCTGTCCGTGCACCATATAAACCCCGCACCTCTGCTGCTCAAGCATACACAGCTATTTTTAACCTCAGCAACTCACAATGCTTCAAATTAGCCGTGGTAACCTCTGCACCAAAGTCGTCTAATCCAAGCTGTCTAATGATTACAGACCTGTTGCTCTAATTTCTGTTGCTATGAAGACACTGGAGCATAGTTTAATAACCTGAACTTTAAATACTACTGGAGGCAGCAAACATCCGTGCATATATGATATTCAAAGTAACTTCTTTATTCTGTGGAACATAAAAGAAGGTATTTTGAAAATTGTCTCTTAGGGGGGGGGGTTTTTTTTACAGTCAAATGGCCTACAGTGTCTCCAAAATGTCTTCTTTTGTGTTCTGCAGTAGTTAAGCATTGATTATTTTTAAGTGTTGTATGCTGGAATCACTCCCCAACCCTATCGGCGCAAACGTTTATCAGTTTTTAAACTCATGAAAACGTGTCTTTCACATATAAGCGAGTCTGAAAGGTATCAAAAGTTAGTTCATTCATCTTGAAAAGTAATAAATACTTTTTTTTTAATAATGTATGTACATGCTTTAAAACATCAAGATGACAGCAGCTGTCAGTGCTTGTCAGTGTATTTATGGGGAAGGGGGTAATTTTTTTTTTTTTTTTGTTTCTAGATAAAATAATTGCATGTCAAGATTTAGTCACTTAACGTTTCATCTGTCTTGATGTCATTGCAGATGTAAACTGTCAACTAAATAAGAAATAGATTAAGAACGTGTCTGTGAGAGTGTAATGTTCTTTATGACCAAAGACATTAATTCTCAGTTTCTTAATTGAATCCATTTTCTGCAGTTGTTATTCAGTTATGGGGACACTTGCTGAGCGCTTGCAACTGTGCACAGTAGGAAAGGCTCTATGATTATGGACCTGACCTTTCCTCTCACAGACATATGTCAGTTTAAAACAATGCAGACCCTTAGCGGGCAAGTGCAGTGTTGTTGGTATTGTTAAAATATGGACCAATCAAAAATGGGTGATGTCAAATGATTTTGCTGATGTAATGTGTTTAAGGTCAACGTGCACAGTACACAACAACATTACAATGAATCTGAAATGGTGTAGCCATTTAACATCTTGGTGTTGCTGACTGGTTATTACCTAAATGGCACATTAACATAATTGGTTTCCTAAAAGGAAAGAAAGCGGCCAAAATTAAAAGGCCATTATTAGGCATATACCTTCTATCTCTGGCACAAAGAGACATGCTCATGCAAGAGGTTTTGGAAAATAAGGTGTTATATATTTTTTTTCTCTTATTAAAGAGCACATCAACCTAACCATCTTTTACCATTATCAGCTTTTGACTTAAAACAGAAGTAAGTTTCTCTTAAAGTGTTTATTAGTATTTCATTTTGTAAACACTTATTTTAGCTCAATACTTCAGCTCTGTTATGGGGAAGAACACATTAATAAAAATTTTTTGCATGCAGAGTTGAACTATTGAGATTGACATGGCCAATATAAGCATATAAAATACTGATTAGGACAGTATAATGATAATGATAGTATAATGATAATCACGCTAGTTCAACTCTGTTATGGGAGAAAAATGCAGTGATTGGGATCATTTTTGGCACAAAGTACAATAAATATGGTGAAGTGCAGTGATATTTCAGTAGTTCAACTACTGAAAACAATTGTTGATCATTTGTTTCCGTAACGGTTGAATTATTGAGGCTGACGTGCCCGTGTCAATCTCTCTACAGTAGTTCAACTCTGTTATGGGGGTGATCAATTGTTTGGGTTTGGGGCACAAAGTACAACAATAAACATGGTGGAGTGCAACAATGTGTCAATAGTCCAACTCTGTTATGTGGGAACAAAATAGCAGTCATCAATTGTTTCCATAGCAAAGTTGAACTATTGAGTTTAACGTGGCCTTGTCAATCTCTCTAGAGTAGTTCAGCTCTTTTATGGAGGAAAAAAACAAGATAAAAAAGTGATCAGGATTTTTTTTGGGCCACAAAGTACAACAATAAATGTGGTAAAGTGCAAAAATGTTTCTATAGTTCCAACTCTCATGCAGGAAAAAAAAATAACAGTGCTCACTTGTTTCTATAACAGAGTTGAACTGTTGAGCTTGACAAGGCCTTGTTAATCTCGCTACTGTAGCTCAACTCCATTAAAACATAACAGTGATCAGTTGTTCCATAACAGAATTGAACTATCAAGCTTGAAATGGCCAGTTTATGGACAAAATGAAATATTGATAATATTGACAGTGTAGTGATAAATTGTATGCTTATATTGGCCTTGGCAGTCTGTCTAGTTCAACTCTGCTATGGGGAAAATTGCAGTGATCATTATCTAACAATTGATTATACAAAATGTGCTGTGGTGTAATGATATTTGCTAGTTAAAAATGTTAGACGTTGTACTGATCTTAAACCCTGTAAAATGTTGAATGCTATAGGGTTGGTGCAAAACGTGTGTAAAGAGAAATGTAATGGCTTATTTTTTATTATTATCATTTGTGATTGATTACAAGGCACATTATCTATTCAAATTATAATTAAACTAGTGACTTACTGTGACAGGGTTGAAATAATGTAGCGTTCATATATCATTCACTAGAAAATGTTTAAGACCTTAAGACTGAGATTTCTTGAAAATTAAGAAGTAAACTTCATATGACATGACTAAAAAAATAGATATATTCCATCAGAAACATCAGTAGAAACATGCAACAGCACAATAAAACAGTCCCAACACTTTTTCACAACAAAAATTTATTAGAAGAATAGTGGTTTTCATAAGAAGGTTCTAGCATCCAGTGAATACTAATTTGCACAATGTTACAGTTAAAATGCGTTGAAAAATGGCATTTTTTTCTTAATGGGTAAAATATAACCAGTAAAACTCCACACATGCACAAAGACGGATCTAATCAGCATTTTGCTTAATGGTCAATGCAAATAAAAAGAAAGAGAAAACTTTTTTTGTTTGTTTTTAAATTAGACCACAGGAAATCTAATTTCTAAGAAAGAAAATTTTTCCTTTTTTTTTTTTTTTGAAAATCACATACATTAGGAGACAGCTTATTATTCATTAGCCCAGCTCAAAAATAAGAATTTGCATTCAAACGGAAAACCAAACAAACAAACCCAAAACAAATAGTGCAATCAAACAAAAATAATTGTGATCCTCGTAAGTGCTCTAACACGGACATCGATAATAGTCTAAAATAAAAGTCAAACAGTACAAAAAAAGAACAAATGAATATACATAAATAAATCTACAGTACAAGAAAATATTAAACTATACAATGTTTTTGTCTAAGAGTAAACAGTATATATTGAAATGAGGTCTATTCCAGATTTGGATCGCCTGTCTTCCACCAATTGGACTGACTCGAAGGAACCAGTGTGTTACAGGTCAAGGTGCCATTTCGTAAAAAGCACTCGTTTCGATCTAGATGGTCTGAGGTATATCGAAAACAGAGAAGATTCGGAAAAAGCAGCACCTTATCCCACACTGGCAAACCTGCGTGTTTTAAAAACCGGATTCCATCTCGTATTAAAAGAGTTAACATGTAAGTATTTCATTTTTTGCCTTAAATCAAGCCTGAACTTTTGAATCCAAGCCTGTGTGGAAAACAACAAACTCATTGCCTGTTATCAGGCATCACAAACTAAAACCCACGATGACAAGAACAACAGGAATGTTTCAAGAACTGAGGGAAAACAACAAAAACTCAACACCAAGACTAATTGAGGAGTAAATGCCGCCCTTGTTTCACACGACCACTTTATTATAAACCATTCCTGTCTTTCTAATGATAATTATAGATGATAATCAGCAAAGCGCAGCCAGTTCGTAAATCCTTCGTTAAGTATCTGAGCTTTTTTGACAATAAGAGTAGGCACCTAAAAGCTCGAGAAAAGAAAAACAAGCACAAAAATAAAATTAGACCTCAACGTAAAGCCATTCACATATCGAGAGGCAGTTTCTTCAGGCAGTTTTTTTCGCTGAAATACTTACATGCTAAAAGCAGAGACCGAAACTACCAATTACTGACTGCAAATGTGAAAGATCAGGCCTTGCGCTGTAGAGGTACATCTGTATATGAGTGCTGAGACCGGTCGACCACTATCATTGAGGGCTCTGATGTGGTGTTTGTCGCTATAGTGTTCTATTGTCTTCAGGCATTTGAGGCACAGTGTGTGCAGAAGAAATTGTAATGAAAAGCACTGTCTGGCTGAGTGTTGCTCTTCACCTGAAGTTTCAGCTTGACATTCATTTCATATATTGTACTTAAGTCTGGATACAAACAATACAAAAACTAAAAAGGACAGAGGAAAAGAAATTAAGCGACAACAGGTTAAAAATGACTCTCGTCACGAGCGACCATTTTCTTTTGCTCAATTTTTCAAAATATATGTACTTTTTTTGTCGTATTTTAACAGCTAGGCCGCAGAATCTAGAGAAAGTACCTGAATAGATTAAATCAGTGTCGTTTGTTCCTGAGGGATTCGTAGTTGTGGCTTAATAATAGGATTTAAGATAAATCGAGAAATGGTTTAAGGAACATTTTTCTTCTTTCTTTTCACAGATGATCATGAAAACCACTACTCAGAGGCTTGTCTTATCAGAAATCGTAAGATTTAGTGTGTAAGAAATGGTTTATCCACAAAATGCATGAGCAAAAAGCGAAAAATAAAAACCTCAAGCAATTCCACACAATCATACACAACCAGCTCACAGCCACGGAGACGTTTCACTGCACACGAGAAATTATAATAGTAATAAACATCATTATCGTTAAGAAAAAGCAGTTGCAGCAAAGCACACCCAGGGCGCGTTTCCTCATCATAACGAATAAGGATGATTTTCGGACTTCGTCCGATAGAGATCCAGTGTTCACAAACAATTTGAAACATCCTACTTCTGAACTTAAATTTCATGTACAATTAGCAAGCAAAAATAACAAGCAATACCAAAAAACCTGGCTGATAACTTTTTTTTCCACGGGGAAAATTAATTTACATCACCGACTGATGTCACAATAAATACTTTAAAATCACTTAAAATGCTGTTCAACCAAAAGGGTAAAATAAAATAAAATAATAAATAAATACAATTGCGGAATGGGTAGGAGACTATATACACATTCACCTTAAAAAGTTTGCGCTTACTCTTAATATATATTTTTGTTGTACAGTATTGTGGAAAAACAACTGTCTGCACCACTGCAGCGTTAGATGCCTTACAATAACTTAATTTATTCTTTGTTTAGCTCACTTCAAGACTAACTACCATTATGTAGACGATAAAAGAAACGTGTGAGCAAATGAAAACGAACTATACAAATGCGGTATACAGGAGTCTAAATATACTGCACTGAAATGTTTGTTCCCTGAATCAAATGAGGAAGAGATTAACATCTCGTTCCAGAAGATAAGTATATAACTATACAGAACATTATATACAATGCACTGTGACTGTTGAGTGGATATATATAAGAACACATTAATTTAATAATCTATAGCTTGTCCTAAAGTATGAATAGTTACATAAAAAGTTAGTTTGTGTTAAGAGTTTCATTTTTTATTCTTTTTCCCCCTACATTCAGTTTAGCTGATAATGAGAATGAATGATGAAATTACGTTCGACAAATGAGTGAACTATGGCTTATGCTCAACAAACTACCTCTAGAAAAGACGAAGCCTATCTTTTCACTTAAAAATCTGGTTTTGAATGGCCAAATTTGGAGCTGCAACTTAATTTATGGTAATAGACCGGAATCTGCAATTAGAAACATGGTACTTGGTCTGATAATTACTGTTACTTTGAAATGGACTGTAAAAATAAGCATCTACTACTGAGGCAATGTCTTCCCTTCCTAAAACGGCATTCACACCGTCTTCGATAAAAACGCTGGAGGTCACAAAGTTGCTGTACTGTTGGTTGCTAGAAGACGTTCCTACTCAACCACAGTATCCAAATGAATCAGGTGACGAATTACAGTCTAGACTCCCATTGGTTGTCACCGCATCACTATGCATTTGCATAAAGTTATATAGCTCAACTTTGTCGCATCATCAACAGTCTGACGCTCAAGTCGCCAACTCTCATTGGAATCGAGTGACTTGCAAAGTAGCGTCAGTGTGAACGCCGCTAAACGTCAAGCACAGAGGAACGATGAATGGAGTAATGGTTAATTTGTTCCTGGGACTAAAAAACAAACATGAAAGGAAAGTAATGAAACCTCCACAACATATAACAGGCAGTGAAATGAAAGAAGAGGCGTCTGACAGACATGAGAGGCGGGGAGGCAGTGAACGGGGTTCTATCTACATGTGGAGGCTGTCAAGATTTACATGGATTTATTATCTGAGGTATTCCGTGTTGTAAGGTTTTTTTTTCTTTAAGTTGAAACATCACATTATTGTACAGACAACAGAAACAAAATAAATAGTCTTTGTGGCCGTGTGGGTCTCGAGGGACCGAACAAAATATCTAAACTTAGAGAGTCCATTTATTTATTTGTTTTCCAAGGAAATTTGTACTTTACAATCCTCGCCGTTTATAAAGCACTGAACTAAGGATATTTGGCTGAATCTTTTTAAATGCAAAAGGCGGTCTGATAAGGACACGCAGTTGAGTTGTCCGGCTGTTGGGTGACCTGCTTTCTTGGGCATGTGACAACAAACTCACTTTTCTCAAGTCAAGGGGACTTAAATCACAAGTATTGCCTTGCTGGACTCATTTTCCCACTCATAGTTTAATATTGCAAAATAAAATCACCAAAAATGTTTGTTTTGGACCACTTTACTGGTGGGATTCTGAATTATGGGTGGTAATAAAATGGAGCCTAAAGGCAAGCGTTTTTTTTAAGTATTCACAATATCAATAGTATTAAGAAATATAGAAAAGGTATCAATCTTTAGCCGAGCCTAATCATTCCACTCTCATGCATTAACCTGAGGGGGTACGGGAGAAGGGATCTGATCCTCATACTACACTGAACGCCGAACCTTTACAACATTAAGACTCTACTCTGAGAATTCTTACGAAACTTTAAAAATGTATTTTGAAAATATGAAAACAAACTGAACAGATAGCCAAAGGCATTTTTGCTCCATAAAACTTACGACTCCATACATGGAAAAACCCACAAAAAGTGTAAGCACAGCACCCCATCGAGAGATAAGATGCGCACCTTTGACATATGCAAATGTGACCAATATGCGATTGGTTGCGATTCTCGCAAACAAAGATACTGCCCACAGACTGCATTTGGCTTGAATTTCAAGGACACAAACTAATATGGTGTGGCGTGACTATACTAGATTCTTGAGGAAATACACATAACAACGCGTTTCCAACTTTAGAGGTGATCGGTCAACCTGATTCTTCCCAAACACTGGTCTTAAAAGCAGTCGAGATGCATAACTTTGGGACCTTTTGGTCCAAAAAAATCATTACCTCTATCAAAAATGTGACTTATTAGATACACATATGTGCATGCGGAATGTATAACTGCTTTCCGACAGAACGGGACCGCGACTTTGGGAATGACGAGCCAGTGTTATCCATGCATCTGAAATGCTACATACAGTACAGCACATAAGCCGATCAAACCGCCAACATGTTTCCACAACCTGATCGACAAAAGCCTGTAGGGACAGTCAGTCCCTCAAGATACAAGTCATTTTTGCTTTACTGCCAAAGGGCTCCTATGTCAAAACCATCTGAAAGTTGAGGTAGCAAAACTAATAATCCTAATCCCGCAGAACTCAATGGACTGCAGGGTTGAAACAGTCATGGATGAAGTTAATGGTCAAGAGCAGATTCAGGCATGAAATACCATGCAATGCCAACATAGTAGAAGGACAAATTGCAGAAGGAAGGACTCTTGTTTGGAAACATTGTAACTCCCAACACATTTTCAATCTAATATTCTCTTCATTTCTGTCTCGGCAAATTAGCAAGAAAACCAAATTAACACAAACTAGGTCTACATTTCAATGGTAGAAATAACATAAAATACAGAAAATGCACAATCCTGGTATAAAATAAAAAACAGGAAAAGAATGTGGGGTTTGCCTTAATAAAAGCGTAAGTGGAATAGACACACCTTTACTTGTGAATGATCTTGCAAGATTGTCATGGCAACACAAGGGCAGCCCTTTCATGGCCCAAAGCTCTCAAGTTCTCTAGAAGAACGTTGGCCATTTGTTCAAGCCCATTTTCTCCTTTCCTCTTTCATTTGCGTTTTCACAGCTCTATTTGACCTCTCACTGAGCAAGCATTGAACCTCTTAAGAACGACTAAGTCATCATCGTCAGCCATATTAATATTTAATTCTAGAGACAGTAGAGGCAGCGGTCTGGTGTTTTATTTTTTTTTGGCTCTGTTCCTTATAATTCACAGCTTCACTCGAGCCTTCGAAGGAAGTGTGTAATTTTATTGATATTAAAATTATTTATGTTAGGGTTAGAAAATAACTGTTTGATTTTAACTTGTTTGATAAGGTAGAACCCAGAAACATAGCATTGTAACGGAAGTAAGAGTGAACTACAAAGGAAACCATTGGATAGGGTGGTGTGGTTCCCGACAGGCATCTTTAGCCAACTATGGTCGCATGCTCCGTCATTACCAACATAGTTCAACAATTCAGTATTTTCTGAAACCACAGTTCAAGCGAACATTCACAAACAGCATCGCAAACTTACGTGTTTGGGACTACAGCTCTCCATCTGTGGTTAGAAGCATAGTTTCTTGTTAGTAAGACATAGGCTTAAATAAATAATGCTCTTGGGCACAGGAAGCAAGCTAGCATGCAGTAAAATCTATTTAAAAAATGTTTGTTTTATCTATTATAATAATATATATATAGTCGCATGTGCTCAATAAGCTCAGTTTTTGAAGTGCATAATAAAGGGAACCCAATCAAATTAAGCAAATTGACAAGAAACAAAAAATAGTGAAATAGTCATTAGCTGCCATGTTCATTACAGCAGCATCTCAGAGATCTCAAATCGATTAATTAGCAGAAGTTATTACTTCACCACATGCGTGCGACATCATTAACAACCGTCCTATATTGTTGAACCAATGTGGTTCAAACGACGGAGATGCGACCATGTTTGGGAAACAGTCATAAATAGCTAGTTAGTTTCTACAACGATGCATCATTATGGTGGTTAAGCAGCGAGTTACATCGTTGTAGGGGAAACGCACCCCTATTTGTTTGAGCATCCTGACCACAGGTGCATTTCTGTCAAGTTCTGTCATTAACAAAAGAGTTCTACAGAATTTTCGACCCCAGTTGGCTAACGATGCTTTTGGCAAATGCACCCCAGCCTAGCATAGCAACATTGGCTTAATCAACAGTGTGTTGGGGGTCTGGTTATCTGTTTGCTGGACCAAGGAAAAACCCAGAGGGTGTTTAAAAACAATCCCACTAGTGAAATAGTCACTAGTTCATACATTGATTCAATATAATTTAAGAAAAATAACATATAGACTTGTAAGTCGCCTTGGTTAATGATTTTCGATTGTTGTTACCAATTAACAGTATGTATTATTGGCTCATTATCATTTCAATTAATTAGTAAACAAGGATTAATCATGTAATGATGATTGAATGCAATTATCAAACTATCGGTGACGACTGAACACTGCAAAACAGGCACTCCGGATGACACCGATATTCTAAAGAAATGCATAAAGTATACAGTATCATGGTGAACGCAAATATCTGAGTTGATCTATTCTGAGCTAAACTGTCTGTGCATATTCCATCAGTTTTCTCTGAGACATGTTTCTCTAGAAGGTTACATTCCAAACATGTCTTTTACCATGGCTTGTGCTGCGAATTGTACCATTACAAATACTGCTTCAAATTATGGATATCTAAATCTAATAAAATATTTGACTTAATATCATGCCATTAAATGAAAATTACGGCCCCTAAAACTACTTAACATCATCACAAACACAGAAAACAGTTAATGGTGCAAGTAACTTTATCCTCTCAAGTGCATAGATTGACAATATGAAGGATATCTAGAATTGGACTTCAATGTTTGCCGACAATTTGTTTCTCCCAATTTCAAAGATGTTTTCTGTCGAATAAAGGTGTGCCTATTCATTTTCATTTCGCCAAAATCAGTGGGGGGAAAAAAAAAAGTTATAAACTCGAAAGACCTGCAACATGACAAGATAAAAGATAATTCTGGGCTTAAACAAAAAATAATAAAAACAATGCTTTGAAAAATAAAAATACAGTCACAACTCAATATGTATCTAAATGACATTGAAGAGAGACATTTAATCAGATGCAAGAATAATAATAAAGACAGCTCATTTGGAGTGCCTATGTGTCCATATATGCCTTTTCTGTTTCTTTCTCATTAAGATATCAAACCATTAGCCTAAAACTGTATAACCACCCACATGATGTAGACCTGATGGTGTTTTGTGTGCATGTGAGTGTATATTAATTGTGATGTACAAATGTGTGCCCTATTGATTTGAACTTTCATGTGCTAACGTCAGTAAAGTTGCATTCAAAAAGAGACCCGTGGTTCAGTTAAGCAAAGCATTAATATTTTAAAACGCACCGGAGGAAAACAAAAATGCCACTAGCGTCATTTATAAACTGCTTCCTTGAAAAGTAATCGTTGCAGTTTTGGAAACGTGTAAAAGTCAAGTACAGGTCCTGATTTCTACAACTAAATGTAGAATCAGCTGCTCTGGGAGATCTCACCTGAGGTAATGCCGTTATGTGGATATGTAGTGAAAGTCATAAAAGGGGGAGAAAAAAAGGCTATCTGAGCATCTTTTCAGAAAAGAAGTCATTATGAGCCACTTGAGACAAACAAATGGCACTTCATATGGTACAGAAACTGAGGTTGTAGCTGTCAGCGTCGTTTTCCCATCATTTCTTTGTGTAGCATTTCAATTTCAACCAGAAAAAAGACAAATAAAAAGATAAACAGTAAAATAAATATAATATATATTCATTTGTATATGTATAGATTTTTCTTCCATATAAAGGTATCTCTGGAAATTTTTGGAATGCAGTTTAAAAACAAGTTTACAGAAACAACAGAAGGTTAACATTTCCACCTGTCCCATATTCTCCCCTTCAAACCTCCATTTGTGTTTTTCACAAAAACACCCATGACTGTTAAATCGCATTTAACAATATACAGGAAAAAGGTATTGTGGCTTACCTACAGTATCTTTTGATATTTGCCTTGACGATCAACGTTATAAGTTAACTTAAAGGATGGGACCCGTTATTGGCAAGATGAGAATGTTAAGCGAAATTTTTGATTGTATTCAAAAAGTTCGATTTTCTGTACCTGAATGAAAAGGGTGTAAATATTGGTCAGTCAGACACATGAAATGCCTCGCTTGCCATCCCTCTCATAGAAGACAACAAAGAGGGTGAAATAGAGTTTCCCAGAGTTTCAACTGCTCCTTTTCCACGTGCCCCTGAATGGTATTTAAGGATGTGGCACAGAAAGGTGCGTTTATTCCCGAGGATGAGGTATATTGTGCAAAGACTGTAGTTAATATAACATGTCTATGCACGTCTTGTACAGGTAGTTATTTCTGCATCGTTATCCGACTGACAAATATTGCGAACCCTTCTGCTGAATCTATCCTGAGATACGAAAGTACTGAAGGCTACAGGTGTACGTTTCAGAGAAACGCAAAAAAACAAAACAAAAAAACTATTGAAACACGAGCAGCAAGAGAAAAACTAAAACAGTCTGTTCAAAGTATGAAATGTGAAGGTGCCATATTTTCTAAACAACTAGTTAGAAGTTATTCGTAAATGGTTTTACATTCATTTGAGTAAAGACGGTATAATTTCTTCAAGAGGAGGATGTTTTTGGACAGGGGGAGCCGTTAACCCTGTAATACATTAATCATTAAAGTCAAATTAAATAAATATGTTGAAATGGCATGCACCATAGTGAATCAGACAGCTGATGATAAATAAAGGTTGCAGAATGTACAGTAGCATTGTGAAAGTTCAAAACTTTCTAGATTAGCAATAAAGAAGTGATCGTTTGAAACTTTTAGATTTAAGTGCTGCAAAACAACTTTCAGTCATTGCCATCAGTGCAAAAAAATATTAAGTGCCAATTATAGGGGCAAAAATTCAATTAGAATAGAATATGTATGTACTAGTAGTACTAACAATCCAGTTGTAGCTACTGATCTACTACTGATTTACTAGTTGCACTTCAAACTAATATTTTTATCTTGTTTTACAGTAAAAATTTCAAGTAATTTTATTTGGAGAATCCAACTAAATTTATACTTAAAACAAGAAAAATAAATCTGCCAAATAAGAAGAAATAAGGGTAAGAAAAATGTAATTCAAGGGTTTCGAATTTTCTAAGAAACCAAGAAAACGTATCTTGACTTGCGCATCTTTAATATTTTTACTGTAAAACAAGACAAAAATACTGGTTAAGAAATGTTTAAATGGCAAGAGTCAATCAAAACTGAGTAGTATTTTACATCACATTGATTAATAAATAAATCTAATTGACTGATTGATTGATAAAGGACCTAACTAATTTCTAATTAGACACTTCAAACGCTCAGCATTGGTAAAGTGTTGGTGCATTTGATGCCAGATGACCTAAAGGGATTTACACAGTAGAGCTTATACGTATGAATATGATTCTAACTTAGTTATGACTCTTTATACATTAAAATTCTTTCCTTCGACTTGTTTCATGTAGAAGTACAGCAGCATGTGATCATAATTTATAAACTGAACCAAATAGGTCACGTCAGTGGTTTACTACTGTACGTTGTATTGATTAAAATACTCTGATTTCTATTAATTTCAGTAGTGTCTCCACACATGGCTATAATTGCAATTCAACTTCATTAAACAAAGCTAAAATCTTTTTAAAATTTTTGCTTTGTGAAATAATAATTTAAATGACACCCATACTTACAAGTATAGTATTGTAGGAAATATATACAATTTATACAAGCCTAATATGATGTGGGAAATTACTAGAATTCACTAGGTCTAATATTATAAAGGTGAGCCCAGGACAGTGTTCCCGGTTGTCTACAACCCCGCCACCAAGTGTCAGATTATAAATAGTAAATCAGCCTCCACTTAACTGGTGCATGCCATTTACTTAAATGATTCAAATTAAATAATGAAATAAATAAAAGGTACATTTCAAAGAGTTTTGAAGTATAATTTTTGTCACAGACTGGGTGAGCACCAGGCAGTGATATATACCAGAATGCCCTTCATAACAGCATCAAAGTGGAGCATGCCATTCCAAAAGCCTTCTCTTTGAAATATTCACAGATCTATGAGCTTTTTCGGTTTTATATACATCAGACGACAGTTTAGATTTGAAAAAGGGGCAATGTGACAAACAGTGAGGCAACACTAGACAAATCTGAGAATTTAAGCTGTCGACCACTGTATATTGAAGAGGTAATTTTTTCAAAACAAAATGAGCATGTTTGGGTCTATGTTGCAGGATGCCAGGGGTCGTTGAAATGCTCTCCCTTTGATCTTGCAAGTCTCCTTTATGCTATCTGCTACTGCAAAAGCTACTTTAAAACACACACCCAAACATATTTACTTTTCTTTTTAAACAAAGTGCTATTTTCAGAGAGATCGAAGAAAATTCCCAACTGGCCAGGTGTTTCGAACGATAGCATCCCACCAATATCTGCAATCCATGGCTCAGCTCGACCCAACCTACGCTCGGTATAAAGCCTTGCCCCGACCCAACTCACTGACTGAGAATTGTGTGTCAGGTTCCAGTTCAAGTAGGTGTAATGCATTGTTTCCCTAAAAACATGATCACTATATTTGTCTCAGTTGCCCTGAGTTTTACATGAGGAAAAGAAACTATTCAGAGACAAGAATTGGCTCTCTGAAAGAACACAAATTTATAATATAACAGGGTTATATGGTCATAACCCTACCTACATTTCCCCCCACCTATGTTCCCCAAAACCAAACCTCTGCGAAAATGCTCTTCTTTTTATAAATATACACGTCAGTGACTGACTATAAGCAGCGACGAGGGAGCAGCCAGAATCAGCCAAAAGTTGACTGCGTGCACCCTCCCTCGATTAATTTTAGTAGAAAGATGTGAATCGCAAACACGTTCCTGTCCTGTGTGGCTTAAATCGGCATTGTCCCTTCATGGGCATTGAAATCCTTTTAAGGGAGAGGCTCTCACCAAGAGTAGAGTACTGTAAAATGAGCATTATCTAATATGCCAGACAGAACAGTAAGTGCGTAATGCAAGCAGTGTCGAGGTAATCAGGTCTAACTGCCAGATTTAGGCTCTGGCGAGCGCCAGACTGAAAGTGTAGTGCAAAAGAAAGCGCTAGAGTTAAAGAAAAGTTTACAGTAAAGTAAAGTAAAAAAAAATCTTTTCAACATCACAAACATGCATCCCTGAATGACTAATCTTAAACTTCATTTTTTTAAATGGACGTGTCTAATTCTTAGTCTGTTTCAATGGTGCAGAATATAAAAGGAGGAAACTAAAAAGAGTTGAAAGCAATTGTTTTTACCTGTTAATAGAAAAATGGGCCTAGGATCGATCCTTGGTGAGAATCCTTGTCAACTCCATTTGAAATAAATTAGTTTTAAAGATCATGAATTATTTCATAAACCTACCAATCAGAGGAGATAAATTAATCTTTGATGGGTCAATTTCCAGCCTTGCACGTAACCCTTGAAACCCCGCTTCTCGTTTCTCAAAAGGGCATGCCGTCCAAAACGCATGAGCACTAATGGCGCAGCTCGCAAAGTTCAGATGAAGGGGGTGAACAAAGGGTTAATCTGCTTGCCTTTCTTTTTTAATAAAATGTCTCTGTCGATACTCTCTTATGGCTTTAGTACGCATTTGTTGCTTTATGTTGTAAAAAACTTCAGCAAATGTTTGCAGTGTCAATGCGACCACTGTGATAACTGCCAATTTGTTTCTTATCCCCAGTTATCAGGCTTAAATCCTCCCATGAATCCCTGCAGTTGTGCTCACCCAGATACTGCAAGTATAAATTGGCACAATTAAAGCCCCATCCTCAATTCCAAATCATTTTAGTTTTTTGAGTCTGTCAGAATCGAAAACGTTTTCGGTTTTATGAGGTGTTCTGTGTTATCTACTCGACTTTTTCTCCTGTCCCCTGCAAGACATCCACTTGCATTGCGATGGGTGTGGTGGCGGGCATCGACGTGGATTCGGTTTCGGTGGTGATCCCAGAGTCCTGCCCCTCTGCCCTCATCATCAGTTTAAGCTTTTTCTTTGGTGGGTTCTTCAGGGTGCCCAACCTCTCTTTCACCTTGTACTCCAAGGTACTGTGGGGAATACCATAGATGTTCTGCGCCTTCGAAACGCTCATCTTCCCACTCATCACCACAGCAATGGCTTCTTCTAGAATATCGCTGTTGTACTGACGATACCGTCCCCTTTTCTTTCGGGGTTGCTTGGAGCCGTGGAGGACATACCGTCGGCAGTGCTAGGAGACTTAAGATAGGGTATGATTGGAAGCGGGCGGGCATCACACTCCATCTAGAAGGCCTCGGAGCGCTTGCGACCCGGCTTTGGCAGACGGAGCCGGTCAGCCTTGACGCTATATAGGCAGCTGTAAGTGTAGAGATCGCGACTAGCATTCCCATGGGGAGTCAGCCAAGACAACAATGCCTCTGAGCTTGCGGGGACTCTTCCAAGGATCGAAAACTGGGAGGGGAATGGTCGGGTTCTTTCCTTACCGTGATGAAACCACTATCATGGGACTTTGTACCCTTGGTGGAATGCCATTGGTTCTCCTGGAAAAGAGGCAGGAAGTTGGAACGGTCGGCCGCAAAACTGTTGTTGACCTTCAGGGAGGCCAGTCGTAGATGGGTTTCCCCATGTCATCACGGGAAGGAAAGGAGGGATTCGAGGGTATAGGTTGTAGGCAGCGAGAACCAGCGGGAGGCAGAAAGCTCTAAGGGGATAGACAAAGAACCGAGGTTGGGCCAAAGGACGGGCGGCAGGACATCATTGTCTAGGAACTCAGGTAGTTCCTTTATGAGAGTGAATAGGATGTGAGCGGGCCACGGGTTGGCTGACGGCGGTTCGCAGACAGGGAAAACGAAATAACAGAAATAAACAAGTTTGCCCCAAGTATCCCATCATTGCAAGCTTCTCGGTGGCAAGCAACATCAATATCAAATAACATACTCAGATAGTGTGCTCAGCTCTCTGGTGCGCTGAATTTATAGGACAAGATTAAAAACGTTCAGATGTGAGAATGAGGCAGGAATGCGTACCTGAGATGAGAGGCTAAAGTTCTAAGTCAAGAAAATGGGGCGAAGATCTTGTCTCTAGAAATGTGTAAATGGAGGGACAGTTTCCATGCAATAGGGTACACTTTAGGGTCCATTACCAACTTTTTGTTGTGACTAGAAAACAAGAATTTACCACTTTTTTGATGTGATGAAGAGAAAACGGAAGTAGATTATAAGATTTATTGACTGCATCCAACAATTAAAGTAAAATGTTGTAATTTTCACATAATCTGATGAATTGATAAACAACTGTAGTAAAACTAATTATAAAGATTAACTTATTTTAAATAACCATAAACATTGTGTTTTTTTTGTTTCCAACATTTTGCAGTCAACCCTGTTACCATATGATTTCCCCCAATTATGGCATTGGTGACAAGTAAAACATTGTTTTTCCTCAATTTTTACACAAAGTGCAGTGTTGACTGAATTCATCAACCCCAAATCATTTAACAATTACCCAAACTTATTGCAAGAAAAAATGGTCAATCAAATGTTTTCAATTTATGGGAAATAAGTTAATCAACTTTCCAGTTGATAAACTTCTTAAATGGGTAACAGGTTAGCAAATTTACAACTGGCACTGAATTCTGTTGCTGAAGTTTGGGGTTAGCTAGTTTGGGACCAAATATTCAGAGACAGATTAACTTATAAATTTGCTAACCGGTTACCAATTCTAGCCTTTTTCATTTAATAAGAGATTTCGGCAAGTTAAGATACAATATTTAGTACCCTAGTTTCATGTTCTATTGCTAGGCAACACAAAATTACTAGGGCGGCAGCTCGATAAAAAGTAATTTTCTGTAACATGACCATGGTGTCGATTTAATTAAGCTAATAATCGCAAATTAAATTTGGCTGTTGGAAATACCCACCAAAGTAATTTAAAAGTAGGAGTGTGTTAAATGGAAAAAGCCTAATCAGCAAGTATAAAGACAAGGTGAAATAGTAGCTTTAGAAAGAAATATTTTATTTGATTCAACATAAAATGTATTACACATAAATGTTTAAGCTACTAACTTAAACTATAGAACATAAAAGAAGATCATTTGTGAAACATCTCTGTATTTTTTTGTTGATGCATGCAAATGACAAGATCGATGGTAGACACACGAAAACAGCTTGGTACCAACAGTTTTCAAAATACTCTTTTGTTGCGCAAAAAGAAATTCAGTACCGGTTTAAAAACATCTAGGCTACGGTGCACACGTCAGTTTTGAGTGTTGACAGCTTTTTCTTTATTAGGGGTGCAGTCTCGACAAAGTCGCGTTCACACAACAGCTTACAGTTGTGTTTAGAATACGGTCCTGTAGGAAACGGCGCAACGGAGTCAAGCCAGTATCCTACCAGTTGCCATAGCGACACTGACAAAAAGTAAAATCAAAGATGGAGAGTCAAAAAACTGAAAGTCTTACAACTTTCTGACAGACAAGAGGTCAATAGAGCCGCAAGTCCCTTTGTCAAATCTTCATTTAACCGACAGCAGATTTATATTTGGGTGGCGAGAGCGGCGAAAAAGCATCAAAAACACAAAACTGACAGGAGCGGCTCCGGTGAAAACCATCTGGATCTAAAACTTTCAGATGACACGCAGCTTATTTCTCTGTCACTGCAAGTTACCGAAAACACGTAACACATGGTAGACGCGTGTTTGTGCGGCAGAGCGTCTCTCTCTCGCACTGTATGACGTGACAGACAACAAGTTGTCCAGTACTGTTCCGTTCACACAGCTCGTGTTTTCCGAGAATGCGGCTGTGAGTCCTGAAAATTTACTGGTGCGAGTTTGGTTACAGAATGCGGTTGTCACACCCGTAAAAAACCGAACTGTGTGTGAACGTAACCGTAATTAAGGACTCAAAAACAGGACTGACAACCGTATTCTGCTGCTGTGTGAACGTGGCCACAGTTTGAAACGACATGAGGTTGAGTAAATTATGACAATTTACATTTTTGTGTGAGCTATCCCTTTAAGGTCTTTTTTTTCAAATGAAATTATACTCTAAATAAGAAACTAAAACTGCCAGCAGGTTACAGTAAATGTCTTTAGGAGTCATTCATTCATTTGATTAGTTTAAACGGCTGATTCATTCAGAAACTAAACACCGTCATGCCGGAGAAGGAAACACAACAATGGCTTTATAAGGTATATTTTCGTTGGCAAAAATTGAGCAAAAACAGACAATATTGTGTTAATATTAACTTATTTACTGAACTGTTGTATAAAATCACATTTAAACTCCTGATATTTGTGACAAAAACAGCACCCGTGTGATATTGCTCTTGCTGCTCGTGTGATATCGCATATCATATGATATAATTATGTGACAAAAACTCATACAGGGGCATTCTTTGCCCCAATATCTTGAATTTTAGGGCATAACTGCATTTATGGAGTTGATGCCCTGCATCGTATTTGTCAACAGTCAACGTAAGATGATGTACAGGTCTGGGGGCGGGGCCAGTGCGTTAACTGCATTAAAATATTTTAAATCGTGTTATTTTTCATAACTAATTAAGTTAACGCGTTAAATTGACAGCCCTAAAAATTACACAAATCAGTGTTTTTTTAAAAAGTGTATTTAGACTTTCCCAAATATCCCAAATTTTAACAGGGTTTCAGACAATGCAAACCACATATAAAATGAATAAAGAACAAAACAGCTCATATAATATTTAGTTTGACCCACCTGAGGTTTGGAGTTAACATTTTACAATGTTAAACACCTACCATTTGTTTTGTACCTTATTTGTTTCATAGATGATCATTCACATTCACAGAGAACAAAAAATGTATAAGTAAAATAAATGTGCCTCTCCTGAAGAAATGATAGTCTGTACCTTAGTTTACTTGCTCTAAAGTGTCTTAGTACAGAAAAGAAAAAGGACACTGACTGTCTAGGCTCTAATTTGACGGTTCCACAAGGGGTTGTCCATAATCTTCACTTCACTCAGATTACTCTGGGTCATCTGTTCCTATAAGCATCAGCTAAATTATTAAATTTGATTCATGGCTTTGACCACTGTTCAAATAAAGTACAAACTGCAGGTACGCACCATTCTGTATCAGATTTATAAAATTTTTACTACATAAAGACATTGTCATTGTTTAACACTGGTGCAGCCAGTCTTTCTATGAATTTTGCATTACATAGTTTGGGTTAAAATCCTTACAAGTAAATCTAAAATTACAGATGATGCTTTTCACTTACTAAATCATATTTTTGCATATCAGATGATGCTTCTGCAGTGCTCATTTTGTGAGCTACCACAAACAAAAGTGAAACACAAAATAAGCATCTGTGATTGGACAAAAGACTCATCAAGGCCTCTTACTCATGGTTACAGACATGTGTACAACAAACATGTCTGCGATGGTTACAATGCCACAAAGTGTTTGATGCAGGATGATTAGACTTAAATGGAAAGCTGTAATATTTTAACAACGAAAAAAAGACTTCTTACCCCTTAACTATGCATTAGACCTTAATGCGAAAGCCTCGTAAATTCGATCTCTCATCTCTCCCGAAAACGTCAGTACTTCTTTTCTTCTACCCCTTACCATGTTGCGGCCTTCTACTTTGAGAAACTCTTCGATCTTCTCGCTTTCAGCCTGATACACCGACTCGCCCTTGTCCGGGTTGCTTCCCTTTAGGTTCCTGACCGCACAGTGAGATCCCTACGACCTTCATAACCGATCTCGCTGCAAATAAAAGCCTCATATGAAGACGCCAACCAAACATAAACTACTGCAGTCAACTCTTGTCTGCCGCCCTCACTGATCAACATCCATCTAGTTCTTTCTTTAACTGTACCAATAGATTACCATTTTCTGTTTGATATTTTATACTAGTGGAACCTTTGAAATGTCTCTTACAGATCTTTTTGCAAAGTTCTGGTTCAACTTAAAATCATTTCAGCTTTTGTAAACACTGTAATATTCACATTAATGCACTTCTCCCATCCAAATACTATCTATTTCATCTAAGCGGCTAGAAACACCATTATACCAGTGCGTTAATCTTCTCACCAAGAACAACCTTCTCCTGGCTGTCTCCTCAAAGCTAACTTAATGTTTTATTTGATACTATTTGGCTCCTTCTAATTAAACATGTGACTAACCAAGACACATCCTATGCCGTTTACAAGGCATGTATTTACACGAGCGTGCCAATTCCAGAGCACTATATGTTTTAATATGCATTTCAGTTTCACTGTTGTAGGATTTCTCCTTGTTAAGTTTTATTGCTTTTTAATAAATACGTTTGTCACTCTTGAATGTATATCCTTTCGATCAGTTTACAGTGATTAATGTTCTTGTTTGTCGTTTATTTGGGTCTTCTTTGGTGAACTGCAAGCTCTGGCTATAGTTTATGTCCCTAGTACAGGATAGGCCCCATGTGTGAGCCATGGTTAGCTATAGTCCTTTCAGTGAAACCTCAATGATGCCTGCACCTCATACCACGCTTCGGTGGGGGTCGAGAAACGGACCCGAACCTGTGCTTGGTGTCAGGGGGGGGGTGCCAGCGTGGCCAGTGTTGTCGCC
Organism: Sinocyclocheilus anophthalmus; assembly: GCA_018155175.1. Lineage (NCBI taxonomy): Eukaryota > Metazoa > Chordata > Actinopteri > Cypriniformes > Cyprinidae > Sinocyclocheilus > Sinocyclocheilus anophthalmus. Next base: position 39,166 of record JADLZN010006588.1, on the reverse strand, counting down.
GGTTGTGTCAGTGGGGGGCCGGACTAAGGGTACCAGCCCCGACAGAGCGTCGTCCCCGGGTCGCGGGGTGGGGGTCTGGGTAAGGTGCTGCGTGTGGCCACCACTCGGTAACTCGCACCCGTGAGGCGGGGGGGTGGGGGGTGAGAAGGGGGGCGTGCGTGTACATTCTTTTCACACTAATTATGCCCTATAAAATAGATTGTACAGCAATTTGTTACTTCACTGTTCATTTATTGCTCTAATCGTATTTCATCTTATTTAAATCACATTACGCTGCTCCACTGCAGTTTCTGGACGGATTTCTTGAACAATTGCAGGAACCACTCGATAACCATAACTCCTGTAACAGCGTGAACATATTTTCAGAAACAGATGTCACGTTTTTTCATCTGAAACGTGCTGCGATTTCTATTCCAAAGCCACTCATATAATGCGTCTGTCACGGGACGGTGTGGTGTGTGATCAGGCAGGACGAAGACGACGAAGACGACGAAGAATTCCAATAATCACATAGCGGCCCATGGTGGAGCCGACGGAGGGAGGAACCATGGAGGAGGAACGGCCACCGACTCCAGGGGGCCGACCAACAGCGGCAGAGCAGGTGGTGGAGGAGCCCAAGGCAGAGACGGAGAGCCAACGAGCCAGGGTGGAGCTGAGGGAAGAGGACCTTACATAGCTTAGGGATGGAGGGACGAGGTGGGCCAGAGTAGGGAGTCCCGAGGCGGCGGATGGTCGACGACTGACCAAGGTGGAGCTGGAGGGACGAGGGAGCCCGGTGGAGCTGATAGATCGATGGTTGACGGTGGAGGCGAGGGAGCTAGGAGTCGAGGTGGAGCTGCTGGGTCTACGGGCCGAGGTGGAGTCTGGGCCTCGGAGGCTGTAGGCAGAGTCAAGGGTTCCTCCAGACTCGACGTCAATGGAGCTGGAGATAGGCAGACCAGCGGTGAGCCCATGCCACAGATGGTGAGCAGAGAGGCTGACGGGATCCAGCGGAGAGGGCGTTGAGGAAGGGAACAGTTCAATGAGAAGAGGCGGGAGAGGTAGGTTGGGTGGTATATTTTCCCAGGTTAAAAGTTCGGGTGAAGACTGAAGGACGGTATCTCTGAGTGCAAGTCTCTTAAATCTCCCAGGTCCAGTTTGTGCTCACCCCCAGCGATGGTGCCATGGGCGGGGCTTTCCATTGCCCCCGCGATCTCCACAGCTCTATCCACCATCGCTTGTGCTGTTGGCTCTCGCACCTGTTCAGACATTTGGGGTTCAGGCTCCAGGGCGATCATCAGCTCTGTCGCTCCTGATGGCAATGGCTCAACGACCGCGGCAGGCTCTGGCTCTCCATCTGCGGTGGGCTTGGGCATCTCCACACCGTGGGGTGGTCCTTGACGGCCTAGGTCCTGAGTGGGGCTGGTGTATGTTGTCCGCGATGTCCAGGTCCAGATGTGCTTGCAGGACACAGCACCCACTCGATGAGGCGGGCGATGCTCTCCTCGCGGACGCATCCCCGGACAACTGTGCGCGTGTGATGGGGGAAGTCCATCTCGATAGAATGAGCAGATCAGTTGTCCGTGTTAGTGTGTGAGGTTTCCCCTAGGAACACAAAGTCTTTATTGTTGTCCTCCAGCAAGAGCGATCCCACCTGCTCCAGCAGGAGGACGAGGACGGCAGGGTCATCCATAACAAAAAACAAAAACTGACAAAAACGGAAAACAAAACGAGGGGAAGATGGGTTAGTTCACCCAAAAATAACAATTAGGCTGCGTTTTGTACTCACCCTCAAGTCATTCTAGGTGTATATGATTTTCTTCTTTCAGATGAATCCAGTCGGAGTTATATTAAAAATTGTCTTTGATCTTTCAAGCTCTATCATTGCACTCAGCGGGTGTTGCAGTGCTTCAGTCCAAAAGATGTGAAATAAAAAGCGCCCTTCCATAAAAAAAGTGTCTCACATGGCTCCGGGGGGTGAACAAAGGCCTCCTGTAGCGAATCGATGCGTTTTTGTAAGAAAAATATCTATATTCAAAAAAATATCACTTGAATCTAGCTTGCGCTCACTGTTGTAAAACGGAAGCAGTTTCCGGGGGAATTATGTATGAGGTCAGCTTTGCGCATGCACCGCTCAGAAGTGATGCAGCGGAGAGATCAAAACAAAACAATGGTCACTAATTAGAAGTACAAAATGAGGATTTGTAAAGAAGAATGTCGGAGGATTTCGATATAAGCCAAGAGGAGACTGGTTTTCCTTTGCTAAAGTAAGGAAACTTTGCTTCCTTTGATCCTGTTAACAAACGTTGGTTTTCACGAGACTCACCGGCGCATGCGCAACGCTGACCTCATACGTCATGCTCCCGGAACTGCTTCTTTGTACAACTGCTGGCGCAAGCTACATTAAAGTGATTATTTTGTTTTGAATATGGATATTTTTCTTACGAAAACGTATCGATAAGTTACAGGAGGCCTTTGTTCACCCCCCGAGCCGTGTGAGACACTTTTTTTTTAATGGAAGGGCGCTTTTTATTTAACTTCTTTTGGACTGATGCATGCAACACCCGCTGAGTGCCATTAAACAGCTTGAAAGATCAAAGACAATTTTTAATATAACTCCGACTGGATTCGTCTGAAAGAAGAAAGTCATATACACCTAGGATGCATCAGGGGTGAGTAAAACGCAGCCTAATTTTCATTTTTGGGTGAACTAACCTGTAGTAGTTTTTTGTGGATCGGTTATCTGTCCGGATGATGTGGTGTGTGATCAGGCAGGACGAAGAATTCCAATAATCACTTTAACTATCCACAATAGGTCGATCCTGTGTAGGTCAGCGTCAGGAAAGAACACGACCACGAACGAAACAACGCACAGGTAATATTCACAATAACCGACAAACTAGAACACAATGGACAGGAACTGATATAGAGTGTATAACGAGGGCAGACAGGTGAGCACAATGAGGTGATTAACTAATAATGAGAACAGGAATAACCAAATGTGGACACAGAGGGAGAAACAACAATCATCAGTCCACAGGGGAGTGACACAGCGTCAAGCAAGCAAAACATGCGCAATGCGTGCACACATTTGTATTGGTGCAGAATGAGAGTGACACGTACAGACTGCTAGTTTAATTTTCACTTTAAATAAAGTCATGCATGCTTGATGTTTAAAATAAATGTTGTTTATAGTAAATGCCCCTATATTTTTTGTTTGTTTTAAATTGACGATTTAGTTTTAATCCAAATCATGCGTGTGCTAAGTGAGTGAACATCAAAGATGTTCGCGCTCTCTCTCTCTCTCTCTCTCTCTCTCCTTGCTCTCTCTCTCTCTCTCTCTCTCGTTAAGTAACTTGTGCATTGTTTTACTTACTTGCTTTTGACATTTCCGACCGAACAACGAACTTTCCAGTGATGTCTGTGAACGTGCTTTGTGTATCAACTTGCGCACATCAGCTATACAGGCATGACTATTTAATGTTTAACATTAAATTAATTACATACATGTACTTCATAGATATCCTTAATCTCTAATAACTTAATTCTGCTCTATGTTGTTCTGTTTCTTTGTCTGGACACGGCTCTATTCACATGCTGTGTGGTATCGGTGCATTTTAATGAGCACATGTACAGGAGCGCAGTATCGGTGTCGGTGCATCCCTACTAAATGAACAGACAGATATTGTAATAGGTACATTTCAGACAAATATTTAAACCTTGTTTGATTCATCTTAGTGAATCAGTTCTTTTGAACTGTATATTTGAATGAATCTGTTCAAAACCCTTATTCAACAAGTAATTTGCCTAAATTTTTTACAAATTTCCCCTCTTGAAAACTGACATGCTTTATTTTTTAGAACAAAAACATATTTAGGTAAATTATTGTTTATTATTATTTATTGATATTTCAGTGAATACAGATTCAATAAATAAATAATATATATATATTATATATATATATATATATATATAATATCTTAAGCAATATATAGACCTGCCTTGTTTATTTTTAATTTATATAAGGCAATATAAAAAAATATATATTTACATTTTTCAGTTGCCTAAATAATGTTTTCAGAGAGTCTTCTGAAATATAATCCTATGTTAAGGATTTTTTGACATTTTTAAAAAGAAAATATTTTTCTGCATACTGTAATACAGCAAAATAGACTACAATAAATATGAGCAAAACCGTTTGTCACCTTGTTCGCTGGGTTCTGTCTCTGGTTTCTTGACTGTGAGGTCCAGTGGGGAGTCCTGGTCTGCCATAAGAAGCTTGCTGAGGACGGGATTCTGTGCGGAGGCAGCGGCGCCGGGACCGGGTGTGGAGGCGTCCGGCTCCAGCGAGGGCGCTTTCGGCAGGCTTTGGTCCTTGTTGCCGTTGGGCTGGGACTGGGGTTGGGGTACGTCCTGAGTTGAGCTGGTTTTTGAGGTATATTCGGCAGCGAACTGTCGGATCATTCGCTGCATGATCTCACGAGCCACTAAAGGAATGTGGGGGTCTGTAAATCTCGGGAGGTCTGCTGAGGGAAAATATATGAAGGAATGAGCCAATGAATGCGTTACAGCGTATATATTATTGTTTTTTTTTTGAAGATACAGAGAATAGATTTTAGCTACAAAATATAAAAGTCTATCCTCCAAAAATTGTAATCACTCCGATGATATTTACTGCTCACACTTCACACCAGTGTGATTTTTGTATAATTGAGGTATAATTATAGTTTGAATCAGTTTTTTAATATATATATTTTACATTTTAATTTTAATTCGTTTTAGCAATTTTGTTATGTTTTTTTTTCATTTTTATTAGTTTTTTATATTTCTATTAAGTTTTAATTTGTTATATATTAGTTTTCATTTTACATTTAGACATTTAGATTTAGTCATTTAGCAGACTCTTTTATCCAAAGTGACTTACAAATGTGGACAATGGAAGCAATCAAAATCAACAAGAGAGCAATGATATACAAGTGCTATAACAAGTCTCAGCTAGCTTAACGCAGTACACGTAGCAAGTTTTCTTTTTAATTACGTAATAAATAAAAATAAAACAGATAGAATAGAAAAAGAATAGAGCAAGCTAGTGTTACGAGGTCTTTTGTGCTTTTGTTAATTGTATAATAAATGAAAAGAAAACAGATAGAATACAAAAAAAATTAGAAAGCTAGGGTTAGTTTTTTTTAAAGAGAACAAGCCAGCTAAAGTGAATAAATTGCAAGTCAAAAGGACAAGTGCTTTTCTTAAAGGAATAGAGAGTGCTGATATTTAGAGGTCAAATAAAGATACATTTATTTACTGATTTTTATTTTTATTTAATTTAATATTATATTTTAGTTTGTTTTTCATTTTCATTTCAGTTTATTTCGTTATATTTTAGTTTAGTTTATATTTCATTTTTTTCATATTTGTTTTTTATTTTTATTTCATTTTTAGTTTATCAAGTTACACTAGATGAAAATAAGTCTTTTTCTTCGGCAACTAGCTAAAATAAGTAAGTTTTTTAAAAATATTTTATTTCAGTTAACGTTTATTTTATTTCAAGTAACAAAATTGTTCTTTTTTTATGGTTTTAGTATTAGTTAACTATAATAATCCTGCTTCACACACATTTGAAATGAATCTCTTGTATTTTGCAATATTTTTATTGAACAGCCAGGTGAACATGAATAAGATATTTAATAAGTAAATATTTCACTAAAAAAGTACTTCTCGTCAGATTTTCTCTTTTATGAATTTTATATCTTATAACACTGCATCATTAAACTGTTTCACAATACATGTGGCTAGTGCCATTGTTTAAATCAAAGCCACTGGATTTGGCAGACAAGCCTTTGAAAACATTTCCTACAGGGCAGTAAAGTCCTGCAGACTTCCAAAAAGGAAAGGCCGCTTCCTAATGTTCGTTTAGAGTAAAAAACATCAAATGTACACGGTCAGGAAGAGAAACAGAAGACTGAAAACATCTGAACATCAAAGCGCTTTTCTTGGACATCCATATACATATTCTGTGCGTGCATGAAAATGTAAAAAAGTAAATTTAATTTGATTTAAATTGAGTTGCAAGGTTTTTTAGTAAGTGTCAAGTTATTTCATAATGGATTTTTGCCATGTCATAACTATTTGAATTTTATTATACACAGTATTGTTTTTCCCAGTGTAACTACTTTGGTTTCAGCGCTTGTAATGTACAATATAATGTAAGTCTTACCCTTTCTATAGAAGACAACATTGAGGAAATCCTCTGCTTGCTTCTCAAGTTTGTTAATGCTGGACTGCTCTTGCTTGAAGCTGTCCGCTTCTAATAACATTTGGTTGTTCAAACCAACCAAATTTTCCTAGAGAGAAAAAAAAAATAAAAAAAAATATATATATATTTTTTTACTTGTAGTGTTTCACTTGAAAACTGGATAGGAAGTCGTCAATATGACCATGTTGTACCACTTTACCCTGTCATATTGTTCTCCTATAAAAACGCCTGCAAATTTGTGAATACCAAGCTGTTCAATTTCAAAGAAAGAATAAAGCGGATTTATTGTTTGAGGTTTGTTGTAAAGAAAACCCCAGGGCAAATGATTGACAGTGTTGTAGTTCCTTCACAGTCCATCTGTCACACCTGAAGATGTGTTGCCAAGTAATAGCTTAACAAAAACTTAAGTTAGAATAATAATTACCTGTCATTTGACTGGTAGGCATTAAAAGCGTTAATGAGCATTTTTTTCTTTCAACACCGATGACCCAGCGACAACAAACATCTTTAAAGTGCTGCATGGTTGAAAACATTTAATGACTCAATGTGATATGTAAAATTGCTAATGCATTGTTTGTGGAAATATATAGATACGAAAATAAGAGTGAGATTAATTACCTTCACTTTTTCACGTATCAAGCAGCAAAAGAGACCATGTTCATTAAACGCCAATCGACTGCACCCTCTGGCTCACCATCTGCAAGAAAAAAAAGATTTTTTAACTGTGCTGTTCTTTTACAAACAAACACTAAATACATTTTGCCACATATTACAACAAACATGTTGGCCAATTATTAATAATAATGCATTTTAAAATAATAATATTCTGTGTTTTTCCTGCACTGACAATTTTCAGTAGCATCCCAAATAATATTTTTGGCCCACATATTATGTTATTTATTAAATGTTTTAAATATTATAATACAGGTGCATCTCAATAATTAGAATGTCGTGGAAAAGTTCATTATTTCATTTAATTCAACTCAAATTGTGAAACTCAGTGTATTAAATAAATTCAATGCACATAGATTGAAGTAGTTTAAGTCTTTGGTTTTTTTTAATTGTGATGATTTTGGCTCACATTTTTCAAAAACCCACCAATTCACTATCTCACAAATTAGAATAACTTCATAACACAAATAAAAAAAAAAATTTTTTAGTGAATTGTTGGCCTTCTGGAAAGTATGTTCATTTACTGTACATGTACTCAATACTTGGTAGGGGCTCCTTTTGCTTTAATTACTGCATCAATTCGGCGTGGCATGGAGGTGATCGATTTGTGGCACTGCTGAGGTGGTATGGAAGCCCAGGTTTCTTTGACATGGCCTTCAGCTCATCTGCATTTTTGGTCTCTTGTTTCTCATTTTCTCTTGACAATACCCCATAGATTCTCTATGGGCTGCAGGTCTGGTGAGTTTGCACACCAACACCATGGTCATTTAACAACTTTTGGTGCTTTTGGCAGTGTGTGGGCAGGTGCCAAATCCTGCCTGAAAATGAAATCATCACTTCAAAAAAGCGGTCAGCATAATTTCTTGGTAAACGGGTGCAGTGACGTTGGTTTCAAAAAACACAATGGACCAACACCAGCATATGACATTGCACCCCAAATCATCACAGACTGTGGAATCTTAACACTGGACTTCAAGCAACTTGCTATGAGCTTCTCCACCCTTCCTCTGGACTCTAGGACCTTGGTTTCCAAATTGAATACAAAACTTGCTCTCATCTGAAGAGAGGTCTTTGGACCACTGGGCAAAAGTCCAGTTCTTCTCCTTAGTCCAGGTAAGACACCTCTGACGTTGTCTGTGGTTCATGAGTGGCTTAACAAGAGGAATACGACAAATGTAGCCAAATTCCTTGACATGTCTGTTTGTGGTGGCTCTTGATGCCTTGACCCATTCCTCAGTCCATTCCTTGTGAAGTTCATCCAAATTCTTGAATCGATTTTGCTTGAAAATCCTCATAAGGCTGCGGTTCTCTCAGTTGGTTGTGCATATTTTTCTTCCACACTTTTTCCTTCCACACTTTTAACTTTCTGTTAACATGCTTGGATACCGCACTCTGTAAACAGCCAGCTTCTTTGGCAATTAATGTTTGTGGCTTACCCTCCTTGTGTAGGGTGTCAATGATTGTCTTCTGGACAACTGTCAGATCAGCAGTCTTCCCCATGATTATGATTGTGTAGCCTAGTGAACCAAAATGAGAGACCATTTTGAAGGCTCAGGAAACTTTGCAGGTGTTTTGAGTTGATTAGGTGATTGTCATGTCACCATATTCTAATTTGTAGAGATAGTGATTGGTGGGTTTTTGTTAATGTGAGCAAAAATCATCACAATTAAAAGAACCAAAAAAACTACTTCAGTCTGTGTGCATTGAATTTATTTAATACACGAGTTTCACAATTTGAGTTGAATTACTGAAATAAATTAACTTTTCCACGACATTCTAATTTATTGAGATGCACCTGTATTTAAAAAATATATATATAAAGAAAGAAGCCTTGCTCTTTTCGAGAAGATTTCAGAAAAGATCATCCGCCGGTTATTTCCACGCAGAGATATTTTTTGTTATACCTCATATCTGATTATTTTACTCAATATTCTCAGTAATAATCTAAATATTAATGTAATTGTTTTTACATTCTGACCAAACACCCATTGAAATTGCTTCAAAATACCTTCAAAATGCTTAAATGTAAGAACTACATGCAAAAACTGTAATATTGAACTACATACATTTTTAGTGTCAATTGATTTAAAATCTTATTTAAATTAACCCACATATCAATATTTGCATAGGAAAGCCCTCAAAGGAAGACCTGATCTAATGTATTGGTGAACACTGACAGGAGTCATGTGCAAATGTTCATGAGAAATGAAATTACAATGGTTTTTGGTGTAAGTAACTTTGACTTGGGGGGAAATTAAAGTGTTAAATCTTGACCCCATATATGTTTTTCTTTGTTATCATCTTTGACAGACTTTATTTCTAATGCTGTGTCTGATTATAGCCGCTAGCTAACAATCACATGACAAGGATATTTTGTTTATTTTTAGGAGTTGCCGTCTCTTGACCGATTGACTGCAAAATGAGACGAGACAATATTCCATTCTTGACTACTCCAGGTATGCGAAAGGTAAAAATGTCTTATATGGGCATATTCATTATGAATAAGTAACGTTGTGACATCTGTTAGAAGCAATTAGATGATGACTTGTTATCAAAGAAAATGAATAACCAGAACTAACCTGTACTGATCTGTGTATAAATTATTAACTTGAGCAACTTTTAAAGTGCACTAACACTTCCATCTAGAAGGCCATTTAATTTGTGGCTGTGTGAATTTTAGGTTACTGTTTTATTTAGTTAAATCTTGATAAATAATTACCAACATAAGTCAAAACTTTGGAAAAACAAAAACATGACCTTTTTCTCCAACATAGAAATGTTCACTGTGTGAAGTTTTAATTTGTTCTGCAAAAAAGAGCAAACCACTTAGGCCATGTTTATATTCATGTTTACATTTAGTTTTGATGATTTAAGCTCATGAATGGTTCTTCTGACTTAACAGTTAATTGTATAAACCTTAACAAACAGACAATTTTAAAATTTTCTGGTTGATCTGCTAATTAGATTGATGCCTCATATATTGTGAATTTACAAAATGACTCAAGGGCTTAGAATAGATCCTTGTGGTACTCCAGAACAAAAACAGAAGCTGGATGTTTTTCAAATGAGCGATTTTGTTTGAGTTTACAAGCAAAAAAACTTTTCATACTCAAATTAGTTTTTTTAAAGGTGCAGTAAAGAAGATTTGGCCATTTAACAGTTTAGGTATAAAACTGCAAAATAAAAATTGGGCTTCGGCTCAGCTGTACAGTGCAGATGAATATGTAAGCTGTATCTGTGCACATGTGCTTACAAGTGATCTTTTTTAGAGCCAATGTCACTATCAAAACTCTAATCATTTGAGAAGTCCAGCGGTGCATCTCAATCATCTCCCTAGCTCAGTAGTCAAGGCACTGATCAGGGAGTCATCATTTGAGAAGTCCAGCGGTGCATCTCAATCATCTCCCTAGCTCAGTAGTCAAGGCACTGATCAGGGAGTCGGCCATTTTTAGGGCTGTCTCATTCGTATAATCCTTCCAGTGCACTGGAACATTTGCTCCCTGAAAAAACCCATAATGCACCGCAAAAACAAGGGAGAATTGTAGATGCTCACTATGCTCCCTTACCATAAATTAGATCACATTTCTGAAGTGTGAAACATAAAATGCATAAGCCAACACAATAAATATAATAACACATGATAGAAGATTTGAAAAGCATAAACACATCGCTAGACAGGTAGCGTACACATCTAGTTAACATTTATAATTAATATTCGGCTGTTGAAAAGATATGTTACAGAGCAATGCGTTTAAAAACCATGAAAAATAATATCTGCCTGTTGTTGATTAATACTAGTGGTGATGTTCTACAATGCTATAAGTAGTCATGTCACTGGAAATTGAGTAATCACTGTCCAATGTGTAGTATTTACCAGTTACCAGTGCCCAGATTCATGTACACGATATACTAATTCACTAGCTAGGGAGCTGATTGAGACGCCCCCTACACATCTCACTTTGATCGGTGCTGACAGCTACACTGGATGAGTCTGAGAATGACCGTGTGGCCCCGCTTGTTCCACTATTTATTTTATATAGGTTCGTATATGTTACTAAATTTCCACCATTCTCCACGTCTTGACCATCTGTATTCCCTATGTTTAAAAGTAATAGGTCTACGTATATTCAGACCGAAGTCAACATTTATAACCAGCTTCGCAAACTTTTTTGTCTCGCTGAGCACACGCGCACCTTTCCATAGCTGGCCATGTGATCACACTGGCTATACGTGACCACCCTATATACACATATATTCTTATATACCCTACAACCTTTTTTTTACCCCCCACATCTTTAATTCTGTTTCTTGTTTGTAAATTAGTTTATATTTTTGTGTTGTTTTGTTTTGTTATATTATACCACGTACATTGACGCTGAATCACACTCGACATATTTGTGGCAATATGGACAACTACTGCAAAGGTTTTGAAAACTCTCAGACAGTTACTTAACTCCAATTACCCTTTTTCATCGCCTACGTAACATCACGCGCCCCCTTTTTGGTATGCTGATCGTTGCAAGCATGTAAGGTAATGAATTGTTTGGTAAAGTCTGTGGCCATTGTGTATTATTTATATTATAGTGAAAAACCCCGATTTTGTGCAATGACCGGTGTTTTTAACCATATTTTAAATTATATGTACCATTTATTTAAATTGGCTTGATGGTTAGTCGTATTGCTGAACATGTGCGATATGGTAATGCCTGCGAAAATATAGACGCGTTCTAGACTTTAGATTAGTTAACTCTTATCCCCCTCAAGATAGATCGTTAGCTACTGGCAATAGTGACTGTGTTGTGTGGGATGTGTGGTTTTTTTGTTCTTTCCTGTATGGTATCCGTTATTTTCGACACCCTGATCGCTGTACCCCTTGATTCTTTAATCGAATTGTGGTCTAAGATCACGGTTATTTCTGAGTTTTTTGCCTTGGGACACAATCCCCCGACCCTCCTATCGATATTCTAAGTTCATTCTTGCTTTTCGTAATTTTACCCCCTGCTGTGATTATGAGTAAAGCAACATCGGCGTTCAGAGTCTTATTCGTATCTTCCCGCCATTCGCACTTCCTGTTTGGTATTTAGGTTCAATTTACCACCTAAACTACCACATCCCCATCACCCATTTGTCCACACCCCCCACGTCACATCCCCACCTACCCATCTAACCCGTGCACCATTTTAACTTGTTTTTTGATTTCATTTTTGTTTTCCCCTCTGAACCTACAACCATTCCACCTGCTTTGCCACACATTTTATCATAATGCCCACTCATTTAATTAACTCCAAAAGACCGGATCAAGTGCATAGTTGCATGATTACACCCTGAAGAATCTGCTAAAATGGGAAACAAAAAAAGAGAATTATTAGCCTATCTGTGTAAATGTTTTATAGTAATGAGTCTGGAAAGGGAAATCCTTGGAAACAAATCAAATGCATGCAGACATCTGAATGTCGAGATGTGAATGGCTGTAGTTTTGGTGCTTTAAAAAGGGAACCAAATTTCACCAAGAACACATCTCTTGTGAGCACTGCCTTGTTCTACCCTGGCCTATATAGTCCCATTTTTACGGTGAACCAATACCCGATTTGCCCCTTCCTCCTTTCCTTTTTTTGTTATTATCTAACACTCTCATATATTACCCCCCTCCAAAATCACCCCACTGCACCCACTATATTCACCACTTTTCCACCTTATCCCACCCCTCCCTAGCCCCACCCCCCACCCGCCATTACCAAACCCCCATGGCACTTAACACCATTCCCAAAATCCATCACACACCCAAGTGAAAAAAAAAAAAAACCATAAGTTATAATAGCAGCCATAATAATAAAATTAATAAATATGAACGAAATAACATTTTTGTGCATTCTCTAGTCTAAACCATACACTTAAACTTGAAAGGATCATTGAGGCATTTTCTCGAATTGTTTAAGGCAAATCCGTACAGCTTGTTCAATAACGCCTTTAGTTTTGCTGTCGCAATGATTAAAAAGAACATGATCACAAGTTTTTGTCCTTCAGGCTACGGCTGTCTTTCTGACTGAAACACAAACCGCCAGGCTTAGTTAGTGTGATTCACTATTCATCAGCTGTTCCCACTATAGTTTGCTTATAAAGCATGCATTCCAAATTGTTGCTGGCTACAAAGGAGGCTTTGAAAACAAAAATGAGCACTTCAAAGTGTTCCAACATTCCAGTCCATTAAATGCACAGCATTACTGCTAAAACTGCAGCGGTTTTTAAGCTCTAGTGGATAATTGCATGGGTTCACAATGATTGAGTACTGTACATATAATGCAAAGATATGTGATAAAGCACAACATTATGTTAGACTTGTTTTTGCAAATACATTTCAGAAACACTTACAAGTTTGACAAAAAAACTAAATCATATTCTTCCAAAAACTCATAAAACCCTCATTAAATCGACTTGAATTTATAAGTGAAATTCTTTGACGTGTGCCGTATTTTATGTAGCCCCACTTAATCTTGTATTATACATTCTCGGGTAGTTGTGTGACGCTTTACTGGCTGTTATGTTGCTCTCTTTTTGACTCAGTGCACTAGTGCTCGCCGTTGCGCGCTGTTTGTGGGAGAGTTGGATGTCGGAGATCGCGCATCAATGTGGCCGAAGATGAGTTCACCCTAATAGCGACCCAGTTCCTCATCCTTACACAAGCCTCTCTGCACTAGATGCTTTTCCTATTTAACTCCCCAACACAACCACCAAAAATTCCCACTCACATTCCCAAATCCCCTTATCCACTTACACAGTTTCCCACTCTCCCCCCCCTTCCTCATCCCCCCCCTACTAACCTCACCCTACACCCCAACCTCCTTCCTTTTTAATCCTCCCACCAACCACGACCAACCAAATAAGAGCAAGGACATAATAAAGAATAGAGAGGCATTGCATACATACACAAAAATTTAATAATCAGGGTGAGGAAAGGTCCAATTGAGGGGGTGCGTGAACGTACAGAAACAAGCCAATCAATTCGACACCAGGGAGTCACGTCAGCAGCTTTTTGTTTGAACTTCCTGATGACCATTAATAGTCTATAGTGTAGTGGATGTATGAATAATTTACTTTCACTGGGCAACAAGCACCCATGTATCTAACCAGTAGATAAGATCGATATATCGTACAGAGTCTGAGTTCTGCAGATGATTGAAGGACACTATTTCCAAGCAAGCTTCCCACACAAGATAACTGTTCAATGTAAAATGTAATTAAATCTAACCTAACAAACTGCATACATTTAAGGACAAATTCTAGAAGACACGGTTACTGTAAAAACAATCATGCTTTTACTTCTAATGCAGAAATTAGCCTAACTTGGAGTGCTTTGCTCATATTTCTAAATCCATAAACTACATCAGGGTTTTTAAACAGTAACCTCATGCTATGTTTTTGTCATGTCCATGTTCCATTTAGTTAAATCTACTTTAAAAAAAAAATACACACACACACACAAATATGAGAGAATAAAGACAAAGGAAAGAAAATAAACGAAAACAAGACAAGGGAAAAAATAAAAAATGCCCGCAAAATGCATGTAACAAGTAGCTATGCAAAGGATGAAATTTGGCATTAGAATTATTTTTAGCTGTGGTGTGACGGCCATGTACATTTAGATAGAGATTTTTCACACAGTGGATAGAGTATAACCCTGAGCACACACTGACATTTGGCCCCTTTAAAATGGACTTGGATATTAACTGCTTCTGAATTATTATTACAAAAATGTGTTCATATTTTGGCTTCGTGAATGTTGCTAAGAATTTACTGTACTGCTTCTTAAAAAATGTTTTAATTTACTTTAAACAATTAAATTGGTTGCTAATTTAGGTTTCAGATATACACTTCCCTAAAGGCTCCAGCTGTTGTCAATGTCGCCAAACAACTTCTGTAAACATTTTAAGGAACTAAGCAACACCCAAGGATAATATCATCTCATACAGAAAAAAAATAGAAAAAAAAAACAAAAAAAAAAGAGCTTTCTCTCTCGGGGAGACAATACCTTCATTAAATCATTAAAATCAGCATACTGGAGACGGTGCATGCTTTTTTCCATGGTTTATCTTAACCCTAAATTAAGCCAACTCCCTACCCCCAATCCTTCATACATAGGAGGCAGAAAAGGGGTTGGGGTTGTTCTTCAGGGGAAATCTGTGTCAACTACAACCATCTCTGTCTGGTAGAGCCAATCCATGAGACGGATGCTACAAAACAGCCTGGCCAAAGGCAACTAAGACAAGACACAACTTAATTTTGAGTTTAAAAACAAACCAATGAACAAATTGACCAATATAATGAATACAATTGATTAAAACACACCTACTTCAATACACACACACACACACACACACACACACAGTAACTGTGCAACATCTTGATGGTAAGAGTAGGATGAGTAGATCGCCATTTATCCCCCATTCCTCTGGGCACCAAGCAGTTCAAAAGACACCAAAAAAAAAAAAAAAAAAAGACGCTCCAAAAAATGTTCCCAACCCTACCCCCACCCTCATTCTTCAGCTCATTGTTGTGTTAAAAGAGTAGTTTCTTCACATTTCAAATGCATTTATCCAATTTCACTCAGCATATTCAAATTGGGGAGGGGCAGAAGAAACTGGGTCATTTCTCTTTGTTTGTTTAAGGAGTTAACCCACAAAAAAGCCGCAGTCTCTGATAAAGCAATCATAATCTGTGAAGAACCTGCCATTGTGACCCTGTCGGCTATTCTTTCAATTTTGAAGGAAAAAAGCAGTAACATTTTCCTGATAATTATCCGACAGGAAGCTGTCGGCTGAAATTCAGTGTGGCGGCACGCAGGAGTCACGCTGTGCAGTTCAACGATCCTGTTGGGGCCAATGATTTATTCAGTGCACCATGTGCCAAAAGCAGAACGTCTAATTAATTATCCAATTATTTAATTATCCAACTGAAGGCCACTAAAATGATTAAGAAATCAATTGTAAAGCTCAGGCTTGAAATCTTTTATTATTCCTTGTATATAAAAATAAATGAAATAAGTTTTTAATGTGCTCCAATATTAACTCAGTTAATATAATATAGAGCTAATATGAACTTATATTGAGAGGTCCCACTATGTTTAATATGTCTTTTCAATACATATCTAAATAATATAAGGTGAAATGCACGCTGGAAATGCTGACAATTAGAAATATGAACAGATGTATGATGATATCCACAATTTGTTCAGAAAATAAAAGTAAACATAAAATACAAGTCAGAGACTTCAACACTACATAAGTACTACATACTTGAAGTGCTCCATAAGTTTCATCATTTAGACAAGGATTTGAGGCATTATTCATGTCTGTAATACAAACACACTAAAATGTGTATTTACTGTTGGGATTTGTTCAAACAAGCTCAAGAAATGAAAATCTGAGCTGAGAATGAGTTCAGTTAATTCATATTATTATGAATTATAAAATCATGATTACTATCATGCCAATAATGTAAATTACGAATATGAACTATATATATATTATATAAATATTAGTATTAAAATATAATATAGTTATATTATTTATTTAGAAATAAATTAGAGTATTTCATTAATATTGTTGTTTGTTTTTATTTTTATAGTTTTTTTAGCAAGTTATATATAAATGTATGTGATTTATGTTCGGTCTTACCTCAAATTGAATGCAGTCCAAAATTGGGTGGGGCTTTTTTTGTTTGTTTGTAACAATATATAAACGATCCTTTATTTCATCAAATAAGTGATGTTTTCTGAATTAACACTGTAAATCAATTTAAAAGTAATTAATTTGACATCTATTTTCAAATTTTTTACTGACAATTTAATTTCACAAATCATTACCTTTCAACTCTTGATGCAGTGACACCTCGCATACAAAAAAAAAAAAAAAAAAAAAGCGTCTCGATGCTATTCATAAAGCTGATATGTTTTATTTGTATTTTTTAAACAAGCCTCATAGTGTTAGTGGTAAGTGGAGTAGAACAGATGTTGAGTTAATAGAGAGCGCCTTGAAGATTTGACTGCTTATAATGCAGCCGGAAAGATTCACCCTTGAGAAAGTAGATGAATGCTTAAAGACGTATAGCTGTCTAGGAAGCATTTCTTCTCTTCAGTCATTTGGAAGGTACGGCATACACATACTGTGCAAACAAATGCTGAATGAATAGAGCAGATAGCTCATGTGACTGCGCTTGGTGACAATGTGATATCTAGACTGAAGTTCTCTATTCAGTGAACTTTTACTGAAAGTGTTTCATAGGTTTCCTACGCTTCAATTCACACGTTCTGCCAGATTCAATTTACTTCAATTCCAAATAAACTGTAAACACGGACACAAAAGCATAGCACATGCACAGCTGACCTTGTCAAATACTTTGAACATTTCTAAAAAAGGAAAATAAAATTATTTAAAAAACACATAGTAGGAGAAAGAAAGTGAAGAATTTTGGCTCAACACAAACAATGAATTCAAAACATACAAATATAACTTTTTTGAACGTTTTAATGTTTGAGTTTTTTTTACTGGAGAGAAAATAAAACCTTTTTTAAAGCACAAATAGCATCACTTTTAGGCCTTTATACCATGTGAGGGTGAAAAGACACGAAAGGAAGAGACTTTTCAAATGCAAAATGTTGCAAGCCAGATTTGAACTTCCAGCGTCCGCATGAGCATCATAGTCTTCAAGTAAAAGCCTACGTTTCATTTTCTTCATTCAAGGCCCTCGAACTACCCCTAAAAAAACGTTGTTTTGTTTTTTTTTTTTTTTTTTTTTTTTTTTTCTTTATGGACGAGACGTGTAAATAAAAGAGTGGCAATCACCGTGTTAGATATTTAAATAAGCTAGCCTACTTGCCTGACTGCCTTTGCGAACTTTTTTTTTTAAATTTTTTAATTAAATGCCCTCTATCTGCGTATTTCATACACAGACATCAAACTAATTAATTTGAAGGACTGCAGAAAAAGCTAATTATGAGGGTTGCAAGGTGCACATGTTTTATTATTAAAGAGAGAACAGAAAAGGGAAGTTTGTAGAGGCAGACCGGCTTTTCTCAGACGTGTGCTTCCTAACCTCAGGGCGTAAAAAGAAGGTTTGCACGTTGCTTAGTGACACTGGGCGCGATCACTATACTTCTCTTAATTAGCCTTTCCTCCATCCCTTTGTCTCCTGCTGCCTGTCAGTCATTTCACGGACTAAATAAATATATATAACATGTTTGGTGTGCAATTGAAAAGTTGCTTTAAAAAAAAAAAACTCAGCTCGTCTGGCTTTTGATTTCTAAAGGACATGTAGTATAAAAGGGGGGAAAATCCAATTAAGAAAGCGACCCCCATCATCCCTTTCATTTGGGTCTTTCTTTGCAGATGAATGACTAATTACGATCCTCCAATGACGAGGTTAGGATGAAGTTAGGAAGGTATTTATAACACCATGGTCATAACCATCTACTGCGGATGCATTAGATCAAGCGCATAAGGTTAAAGGGGAAAATTTGTGCTAAAATGGTTTTATACTTTTTATCCACAGTGTATCAAGATTAGAAAATGACTGATGAGTTTTTAAATGTAGATATTCAGAGATTAGAGTGGCAGATGCGATGTTTTCGTTTCCAGCCGTATGTTTTTAATTCAGCGTTATTAATACGATTTTCGACATTCAAACTAATAATTCGTTGTTTTGGGGTTGGGTGGCCAGTTAATCTTCGGGGTGTGAAAATGATGTGCAAAATTAGATTGTTTACACACATCTTAATGCAGCTTAGTATGTTTGGATACTTGATTTTTTTAAAAATTTTCTTAACTACAAATATAATATACATTTGATATTTTAATTGGTGCTTTAATTAGCATGCTGATGATTTGCTTGTTTTTTTTTTTGTTTTTTTATTGTAAACAGCTCGTTCCTGTTGTTTGAAGAAACAACTATTAACACGTATCTTCTTCGGACTCAAGGGTCAAACCTGAAAAATGGACTAACATTCGGCCACTCCCTCCAAGAGTTTCAAATAGTCACTCAGGACACTAACCCATCCAAACTAACTAGGAGATTTTGAAATATAAAATTTTTGCACACAAACATTCACAAATCAAAAATCAGCAAAAATTTCCAAAATAGCCATTGGAAAATCGACCAATTAATGTTCTTTTTTACCACAAAAGTCGTGTGATTTGGTTTGGGGGTTATTTGTTTTGGTACTTTGTGTGTTTTGTTTGCCCCACTTTGTGGGGTGTGTACTCTACGCACAGGCTCTCATACTACGTTGGCGAAAAACAATTATTTTTCACAATTTTCCATAGGACAAACACCTCTCCCCCAGTCTGGCAGTCCCATTTTATATTGAAAACAAACCACGCTTCTTTCGTTCGAATAGTTCGTATCACTGAAAGGATCTGAAATATGAAATGGCTGTTTTGACTGGTTGGGGTAGATGGGATCCCCACTACGAGCGTTTGTTTGGTGTATGTTGAATATGTTCGTGTTTTGTTTGGTTTTGTGTTTTGGGGTCTTTTTGTGTGTCGTGTGTTTCGCATTTTTTGTGGTATTGTGATTGTTCGCTGGGACAGCACGCGTGTTCTGTTGCACACGTGTTTTGTGATTGGGTTAGCTGGGCCAGCCGTGCTTGTTTGGTGTTGTGATTGGTTAGCATGTGGGTGGGCCATTTTGAGCGTGATTTTTTTTTTTTAAAAACCAGGGAATATGATTGTAACCAACGCTAAGTTCGTTTCTTTCTTCTTTGCCTGGCTTGGGGGAAAACGCCTGTAAAGCTTATAGAGTGTACTCCCGACATGGTGGAATAAACACTCGTGCCTTCTCTATGGTGCCAGCCACTCAACAACGCGGTCTCGGAACCCACCAATTCGTCGAATACTTGTTTGGGATAGCACAAATCCCGGGAAAAGAAAAAGGAGGGAAAAAGTGCGTCGTAGTCCAAACGAGTCGTTCGTTTTAGTTTTTGAAAAGTGATTTCTGTTAAATAAAATATCTCCGTTTGAATTGGACTTTGAGCTTTGTAAATTTGCAGATATTTTTTATGCTCAAACAACAACATTACAGACTAAATAAAGTTGAAAAAGTGAAAAAAGCATAAAATAACTAGCACCCCCCGTTAATTATCTGACTGTTTGACTTGTTGTTTTAAAATATAATACCATTTTTTTTGGGTTACTCTTATCGTAGATTACAGTTAGACTCATGCATAACCACAGTTTAAAAACAAACTCATATATATAGAACCCTCAATGGTAAAAACTGTATGTAAACTATATGGTTTCTCTTGGTATTTGTATGGAAAAAAAACATTGTCTATGTGGTCTAATACTATCAATGTAGGTTCTATCATGCACAAACTACTATAGCTTAATTCTACACAACACACTTACCGTGTAAGTCTATTACATTACTCTTAGTCGTTCCTTATCTACAGTAATCCACAAGTAAATCCCACCTCTTAGTGTTAATACAGTATATCATCCATTAGTGCGTAAATAAAAAGCAAAGGAACATCCGCGCCTTTGTTTGTATGGAGCGGTACGCCCCAGAGAATTTGGCATGAGAATTCAAAGCTCCCCAAATTCATAGCAATGTTTTTACTTTGTGCGAACAATTGCGCCTATCGACATTTGACAGTAAAAAAACGCCATATCGTACGCGATTAGTTCACTTCACTCAGGATGAGGAACCCCCACGAACTAGTCGAATATTTAAAATTACTACACTATGTGTGGCAGCAAGCACTTTCCCCCGGGGTCGGGGATAATAAAAAAAAAAATTATTTAGATATTAACCATGGTTCGTACATTTACAACTTGGCGTGCTTGTTGTAACTAATAATCATCAGTTGATTTTTCACGTTGGTTTGTTTTTTTGTGGTTTGGGAAGGGAGGAGGGAAAATTTATGCAATAAAATTCATTCTTTTCCGGCTTTTAGCCAGGACGAATAGCTTCTTGGAGGAAAAGATTTAAAATAGAAGATTTTATATAGCCGGTTCGTTACCGGGGTGCGGTTAACGGCTTTGGTTTGTAAGCAATGTGCATATGCTAGTTCATATGAACGCACGTTGCTGCAGTTTATCTACCAATAGCAGAGAATGTGCTGTCGCTTTCGCCCCCAATTATAAACCAATTTTTGTCTTTTTTTTTTTTTTTTTCTTTTTTTTAGGGGAAACACCGTTTGTTCTGCCAACCTCCAAAAAATAGCCACAAAAGAAAATATCCAAACCTCTCCACATGCTTGTAATGACTTCCTCCATACGTTTTCAGATTGTGCTTTACGAAATGAATGAATTTAACGAACTGGGGCATTTTCCCTTCTTTTTTTTTTTTTTTTTTTTTTCTTTCTTACGTAATATCAAAAAAAACTGTTCTGTTTTTTTTTAACAGAAGCATTACATCCAACGAATTTTCAATTCAATAAACACATAAATAATTAGTTTCCCCATATCTTGATCACCCAAACAAAAAATATCAGTTTGTCCATTTGCTATTCCCTAGCTTGGCACATCCAATATTTGTTAAGGTTTTTAACACAATAAAAAAAACACAACCATAAAACAAAAAAGACAATCTTGCTCCTGTTTCTATTTTTTTTGCTTCTTACTTTTAAGAAAAAATTAAAAGAAAAAAGTAAGTGAGTTACATATTAAAAATAAAAAGTTTTGAACCGTTAACAAAAAGTTTCGTCACACATAAACCCCAGTGTATGAACTCAAACCCTAATACAATATGCTGATTTGAAAAGTTTTTTAGTATTTAATACCCCTGGCATCAAAGTTACCATAGCCGAATTGGTTACCGAAAACTTTAGGACATAATAAATATTAATTGGATACTTAGAGGACAAGGGGGGGGGGAAAATCCTAAAACCCCCCTAATAACTAAATAAAGAAAAATGATACAGTGTTGTGGGTTGGTTGTTAATAGGATTAAAATATTATTCAATTCCTTGTCTTTGTTTTTAATTTTGCGCTTTTTTTTCCTGTGTATGTGTCTTTTTTTTTTTTTGTGTTTTGGTTTTTTGATGGTGTTATTCTTTTTCTGTTGTTCTTTTGATGATAAGTGTTAATTTTTTGTTTTAGTTTGTTTGTGGTTTGTTTGTCTATAATTCCTAGTAGTGGTAAAAAAAGCAAGACAATCGTATCATTTAATGATAAAAATTATTAGAATGTGCGTTAATCTTTCAAAGAGAAGGATAAAGCAAGAACAGACACTGTCCTGTTTCAAGATAATTTTGTTGTCCCTTACCTGCTGAAAAAAAAGGAATCAAGACTTGGAGTTCCACTCAAAATTAAAAAACATAATAAAACAGCAAAAAGGCTCCTGTCCCACCTTTTGCTTTATGCGCCAAAAATATGGAGGCAAAAACAAAAGCGGAGGGGGGAAAAGGGGGGGGGGAAGGAAAGAGGAGGGGGGGAAGAAAAGAGGGGGAAAACACCCCCCCAATCAAGTGTTCCGCATCAACTATTTTAGTTTTACCTGTTCGACTCAGCAAAGAACATGCAAGTTGGTATTTGGATTTCGATTGAAGGTTTATAAATTAAACATATGTCTATTTAGGGCCCCCTCCCCCTTGACCCCTAGCATTGTGTTTGAATCTAGAGTGCTGGGAGAAAACCGCAAACCAGCAAGCTGTGCTGTGGGGCTCAAGGCCAATCAATTGAACCCATTCAGGCGGACATCAGCATTCCATGACAGGACCTTTGAGGTCGCATAGCCCATATTGCCAGGGAATAATGTTAGCTCTTTCCGTACATGCCACAGTTGTCATTAAAAAGGAATAACTTGGCCACGAAAAGGCAATTTAAGTCTGTTGATGGTGTGTGATTAGTGTCAAAACGCACTGCTACTTGGAAATTAAGTACAAATGTGCAGCTTAGGTTTAAGAAGATGTTAGCATTGTAATGAGCAGGTCTTTTTTGTAAAGCAGGGTTTTTTATGTATAGGGTTTTAAGTGTTCAAAAAAAACACATGTTGTATAGAAAGAAAGGAACCATTTTCTGATTATACTTATTTGCACTTTCCAAAAAAGCGTTTTTTTGTAAAGAATCTGTCAGTCGATATTCCACCAATACTTCAGGTTTGCGAGTCTTCCGCTCATAGCTTCGTTTGTTAGTAGTCACAACAATACGGTTATTGCTAGCCGGCTGTTGGGGCACAGGTCAAACTGATGGTGGTGATCTCCAAGTACACCCCACAGAACATCTGTAGCAGCTTAAAAAATTATTATTGTGTGTGTTTGAGAAAATCAAAAGCAAAATATCATTGTTGATGGTGATAAAACTACGATATATTTTTTTACTAGCCTAAAGTCAAGCTGACAAAAATGAAAGGCATCTCGATATATAATAAAAAAAAAAAAAAATAAAAGGCTTGGTCCTTCGTCTTGCGGGTTATGTATACTGCATTGTTTTCACCTGAACCTTGGATCAATGATATCTTATTATCTGTTTGTTTATCTATCTATTTTCTGTTTTTACAATAATATAATAATATAGGTAGACTATTATTTCGACCATGCAGTAAATGTTGCCAAGTATATTTAAAATGCTTAATGCAGTAACCTAAGTAAAATACAACTTGGTTTGTTTTCCCACAGTTTTTCCAAAAAAAAAAAAACGGATCATATTTAAAAATTTCAATAATACGTACATTATAGCAAGACATATGTTTAAAAAAAAAAATTTTAGAACAAGCAACAAAACCCCCATAAGAGGTCAAATATAATGTTGTTCCCAGCTTACTTTCTTCAGTGAAACAAAAAGAAATTCAGCAGAATGTCCAAGCTGCTCTTTTCCATTTAAATGAAATGAACACCTGCGCCACAACATCTTCATTTTAAGTAAAAGAGCAGCTTGGAGATTCTGTTAAATAACTCCTGACTTTCAAAAACTGAGCGTATAGTCATGAAATGTTCTTGTTTTTTTGGGTGAGCTACACCTTTCATAAAGACATCAGAGAACATGTATCCATTGTACGCCACTGTGATAATTCAACAATACATGAGTGAAAGGAAAACTTCCTCTCTCTAGTCGACATACAATGCAGGTGATATGATACTCCATTCAAAAACACTCTTTCCCACAAAACAATCTCTCTATTGAATCCTCCAGATCCTCCCCTGACAAATCAAACATCCAAATCAAAAACCTTACATAGATTAGATAAGACAATGCAGAAATCAGCAAATTAACACACACACAAAAAAAAATCTGCCTTTTTACACAATTGTTCAAAAATTCTGATTTGGATATCCAAGTCTATTGTTTTGTGTTTCTCACATAATTTATGACAAGAGGTTTTCCATGGTTTAAATGCAAAACAACAGCATCTGCTTAAACTTCAGCAAATAACTTTACTCTATATCTACTCAAATATTATTCTAAGCTATATGGTTTTTAATGAGATTTAATCTAGTTTTGGAATAGGTTGAAAAGCACAGACAAAAAGTAATAACTTAGCTGAAGAGATAACAATTATTATGTGTTTCCACTAAATGACTTTTAGAGTAAACCCTGATGCAGAACTGTGTGGGGAAAAAACCCTTAGCATTTGAAAATATTTAAATGAACAGAAATAAACAGTTTCATAATAATTCAGCATTTTCCAAATAACAATAAATAGTTGATTTTACTTATGTAATTATTGGCAGCTACTGAACAATGGAGTCTTACATTGGGACTCACGGTTAATCCTCATTTAATAGCCCAAAGACCCTAAAGACAATAGTCATCAGATCACCAGAGTATAAAATTATCTCTAGTTGGGAGGGGGCCGTGTAATTGATATGAGATTTCAGCAGGCTTGGGCTGTTCTAATCATATGATTTCCACATGCATTCCTGCTCTTTACCACCGAGAAACAAAAGAAATCATTCACACGGTGGGATCCACATGGATGTAGGACTGAGACGTTGGAGAAAATGAACGAAACAAACATATAGCTCAAGAATGCGCTAACTTCTACCAATTGGCTGGTTGTGTGAAAAATAAATTAATTGAACGTTTTGGATTCAGCTGACCCTCAGATGGTTGTGCTTTAAAGGGGATGAACTTTTTCAATAGGGTTTTACTGTACAAATGGTCTAACAGCTAAAGTATAGCATGCAAATTAAAGCATTGTTGCTAAAAACTTTTTTAAAAAAACTAGTCAACCTCACCAATCGACAGGTTTGTTGGACTAGTCGACCATTGCAAGTCACCCCAATATAGCTAATCATGAACCAAAAAGACATGAAAATACACTGAAAAAATGGTAACATCTGAATTAACTGGTTTTAATTAAGCAACAAATATTATTTGACATCACTGAACCAACAAATATCCATAAATATCAACAAAACTAATTTTTATGGGTTAAATATGGTAGAAATAGCTCTTCAAGGTAACAGTTGGAGATTACCACTTTTTACATTGTACATTAACTGTAAAACTCAATGTGTCATGGACAGCAATGACACGAGACTGAGACATCAACGGCGGTATTTACTTAATGATAGAGCAACTTTTGTTCATATCAGCCTATTTGCAACAATATTACTGAAACTGCATTCATAATTAGTAATTTTGTAAAATGTAAAATCAATCAAATTGCAAAAAGAAAACCTACTGAAAATATGCTACACTTTGAACATGTCTACAACATTTCATATGTCTTTCTACACATTTCAAGTGTTTTCAAGCGTAAGATTAAAACTACTTTGGTAAAAGTGATGCTAAAACTTACAAATGTTTTTAGTATTTAGGAATTGTACCATAAACATTAAAACTTGAAAACTAGGCCAAAGCTTTTAATTTATTTGCCACCATTATACACACACAGAATCTGCATCAGCATTCCAGCAGTTCCCTGAAAACATCTGCTGCATTAGGCAGCAAAAATAATAAAAATTCCTTCAACACCCCCCATAGGCAGCTTTTTAGGGCAATCAACTTTGAGCATAATCTAAACCCTTTCTGAACACGGCAAGTGTTCAGGGGGTTTAATGGAAAACAACCACAGAGTGTCACATGAGAGGCAGTCAAAAAAAATGGCAAACCATATGGCATATTTTCACACATTTGGATTTGCAGGGATTGGTTTAGGCTAATGTGAACTACAGCACAGAAAGAGGAAGACTAAAAATTTAGCTTATCTTGTCTTTACGGTTACTGTATATCAAAAAGAAACACTCCCAAAGTTCTTGTGCAAGAGCCTGTTAAGGAATGTCTCACTTCATCGAATCAAAGGTCTCGCTTACCTGGAATCTTTTGGGAATTTAGGGAGAAAACATAACTCGAGAGAACAAAATGTGCCCAAAATTCGATGTTCTTGACCATAAAGCCTTATTTTACAATTATTATTCATTTGCATTTGTAAATTTAGTTGCGAACAACATCCAACGAACAACCACAATTAGGATTTGCATCAGCCGAAAAAGTCAGAACTGGGATAAAGTACGGATTTAATCTAGATGTCCTTTGACAGAATGAGAATCCCTGGGGTTTAAAAGCAAAAAATAATGGAGACAGACTTCCCAGATGTCAAAACACTTAGGCACAGAAGCCTGACACATTTAAGATCTGAACTGTTGAGAACAATCCAGCGGAAAACCAAAAGTATTATCTCTGTGGGAGTATAATGCTACATCTTTTAAAGTCGCTTACATGGTTTAGCGAAGCCCTGACAGCTTCAAAGCTTCCATATAAAAGTGGTGGAAACCCAAGCTGTAAACACTAGATAATGCTAATCAAGAAGAATCTAAGTTTTAGTTCCCTAAACAAAAATATTTATTTTTCCAAACGTGCAAACAAAACATGACTTTCACTTGGCCATCTAAACATTTTTTTATTTAGTTTAATTTAAAGTGCAATGCATCCTAACAGTTGTTGTGCGTTTCAGTGAATCGTTAATATATTAAGTAAAATGCATGATATGTTAACAAACTCGGGCTTTTAACATTAATTTCATTATTTAACTACTAAATAATTTTATCAAATATTCTATGCAGTATTTTCCCCCTATACTGTAAATACATGCAGCTTCTCAACAAGACAAGGATCCATACATAATTCAGATTTTTTTTATCAATTTAAAATGCTGTTGATTTTCAGCATTGGTCAAAAAGAATGCAACTCGAATCAATGCACCTTCTCGCAGCCTACATGCCAATTAAATCTGCTGGAAACTGTCATCAAATAGCTCCAGACGCTTCTTTAACAACCTCTTCACTTGGGGGTGGATGCTCAAGAGCTGCTAGAAGCGGTTTACGGTCAAGCTAGAAAAATTAAAGGAAAATGCGCTCTCGATATGCGCCAAAAAAGATTCCCAACCCACCAAAACTAAAATGCATGATTATGAACCAATAATATTTTTGAGCAGAACTACAAGAACTTGTAAAAGCACTTGGATATTTAATATATACTAGACGGTAACCAAACTGGAGACTTTCACATTTCAAAGGAATATCCAAAACAGCCCTATATTTGAGTGAGATGTTGAAAGAAACATAATTGGCCGTAAGATTGTTGCTGATCTTTGATGAAACGAGAGGAAAGGCAAATGCATAGGGGAGCGTTCGAAGAGAGCGAGGGGGAGGTAGATGATGACTAGAGATAAAAATAAAAAGTGACATTTTTCCTGATGGTAATGGTTCTCACAGCAAGCAGCTTTGACCTTCAGTTTTGTTTGAATTTGTGACGCTCTCGTGCATGACACCAAATGTGTGGTGACAAATTCACACAGAAAGAGTCTGAAAAGCCAGGAAAGCCAAGGTTAGGATGAGTTTTGGCGCGTCCATGTATGTATAAGCTGTTTGAAGGCGGTAAAAATAAATAGCAGTTGAATAAATTTGTCTAATTAAAACAGCGGCATCTCACCAGAGTTATTTATTTAACCAATTGAAAGCTCCACACACATGATCAAACTACATTTGATGTATTTAGAGGCTTCAAGGCTAGATAAAAAGACAACTTCAAACTAAGATTACGGAAGTCCTAATACATCAACAACCCAACCAAACACATTCAACAACCTTTTCACCAAACCTTGAGCCACCAATAAACGGAAATAATTTAATTGAAATATACTAGATTGTTACTTCTAGTGAATGACAATAAATGACCAAGCTGTTCACTACCTTGAACAGAAAAGTGTATCATAAAATTATTATTAATAAAATCAGTTGAAGAATTTGATCATAAATTCAATGCTGGGTTGTCAATTATATTAGTTTATTTATTATTAACATTATAATTATTACTAATGGATATTTTTTCTTCAAAATGTTGAAGAAAAGTTAGCTAGTAAATATAATAGTCCACGTTACATTACAGAAGATAATTTAGTATCAGAATACAAACAAGAAATATGATACCATTGACAGCCCAAATTCAGCATCAAACTGACCGGTTTGCAGAGGGGGGGAAAAAATCTTCTTTGCAACTTCTAGCAATGCCGGCTTTCTAGAAGAGTTTAACAACAACAGAGTTTAGAATTTGGAACTTTGACCCTTGAAAAAAGTTTGAGGGAATGATTTATGATGCTCCCTAAAGCGTTATCAGCAGAGCGAGAATGCAAATTCTTGTCAGGAAGGTGTGAATCAACTTTTACATACTTCTAGATTTCAGAAATGCGATGGGAGGTTAAAGACTTTGGTTGCTTTTTACGTCCAAAAACATACATGCTAAACTCTCATTTCGAATTGAATGGAGACTTTCAATAGACCAAATTATTTAGTCTACATTTCCTTAGAGCATGCCTAGGATTAATCTCTTATGATGGACAGCACGAGATACAAGAAACAAATCTTTAAGCCTTCAACACAGCAATTGTATTTAAAGCAGAGTTCACACGCATTTGACCATTTCTCCGTGACATTCCCAGTCATTCGTGATTAGGATAACGATTTTAAAATAATTTTATAGGGATTGTACTCTCAAAGAAATATCTTTATTCAATTAACCTACTTTAGGTAATACTTAATTTAATAATCTCGATGACTTTCGCAGGCCTCACGGTGTTTAAATGTCACTATTATCGCCATGGGGGAACTTGTTAAAAGCTCACCGTCAACTATCTTTCCCATTTCAGCACAGAATAGCAATTAAGAGCCATGATCCTTCCTGAAACGGGCCTTTTGGTACAAATCAGTAGCATGAGGTTAAAGTAAGCCACATGCCATCTCTGAGAGCAAAACACATCCTAGTCTTTTTAAACATATCAGTTTATCATATTTGATATGATGGCATGTTAATCAAACGGCAAAAAGCTTTGCCATCAATAGGGCCCCACATATGCTCATATTCAGTATCTGACACTAATGCAGCATTAGACAGACTCACCATCGTTATATCTACACTGTTGTGGATGACCAGCATTTACTCAAAAGCTGCAGTTAACATATGCCAAAAGCCCAGGGTTTCCCGTCTGACATTAAAAGGGAGATTAACACAAATCTAGGGTTGAAAACTAGGAAACCTCGAGGTTAAGACTCAATAATCTCCCAATAACATCAGATACGGCGATTTAAAGCGATAAAACAAAGCTAATGAAACATTAAATTTAACGGGGGAGGGGCGGGAAAACAACAGTTTCTGGCATATTTTTGGAAATTGAAACGACAAATGAGTAAATAGCGAACAGAAACGCGACTCTGGGCTTCCTAAACCCAAATATAGTTGATATTTGCAGGGCGTTTGGGCTGCACTGGCACGTCTGGTCCACGGACTGCCTCGCCGCTTCAAAGCAGCAATCCATTCATGAAAAACAATCAAACCTGACTCAAATATCAGCGCATATGTTCCGCGCAAATCTGCTGATTAAGATCAAGGCGTTATATTAAAATGTTCAGTGAACGACGAATCTGGCCTTGACTCGGCGGCGGTAACAGCTCAGCAGTATGCGCAGTGTCGTTTTCTTTGTCATCCCCACCTTCCCCTAAAATACAAAATTATTATCTGATATTTCCCCATTGCAGCAATGCGCGCTCCCGCAGCGCCGGTGATCTGAGGGGAGGGCGGGGGCGCGCGCAGCCCTCCCCCAAATAATACAGTATCCTACAATAAAGCAGGGAGCGCGCGCACGGGCCAAACGGACGCCGCTGATTGGTCAGCGCACAATCCCTCTGTACACGTAACACGCCCTGCTTACAATAAATAAACATCGCTGTATTTTCTCAAAAAAAAAAAAATAACTTAAAAGAAATGACAAACACCAACTGTTAAACATTCAAATAAAAACGAAAATGTAGGCTCCAATATTTATCAAATAACGGCCGCGCGACTAAACTCATAACTGCGATTTTTTTTTATGAGGTCCAGCGGTGGTGAGCAGCTATAGAAAAAAAAAATCGTTGCGAGACAAAAAATAATAATCCGCTACAGGCAGTAGATTTTCACCGGTCCGCACAGCAAACAAACACACTCAGTCAACACGCGAAGCCCAGCGAGACAGTTCTGCGTTAGGTGAAGCAGCTTACCTACACAGTGAATGAGTTTATGCCGCCACGAGTCCAGCTCCTGCCGAAAGCCGCGCCTCTCGATCGTGCATTGCTGCCTTCTGCACAGACTCGCCATCTTCTACCGGCCCCTCCCGCGGGCGCGCGCCTTCTACTGGGAGCTTCCCAGCGACGACGTCATCAGCCCCGTTTCCCTCTCGTCTCTCTCTCATCTCTCTCTCTCTCTCTCCTCTCTCTCGCTCTCTCTCTCTCTCTCTCTCTTTTTCTCTCTCTCTCTCCCTCTCTCTCTCTCCTCTCTCCCTCTCATTAAAAATAGCTGTATTGGCTGCAAAAAGTACATTTGTATTGCTCACAAGCTTAAGAACAACACAGAGAATGGTTAACAGCTGACATTTACATAGAACATCTTAACATTTATTATATATTATAACTAATAGTATATTAACTCATCTGGAAATGTCATATATCCCAAAGATTACATATAGGGAAAATAAATCAATCAAATAAAAAGAAATGATAATAATAACGATTTTCCTGTAGCAATTGCTGGACAGAGAAATGTAACATTATGTACATGAGTAACAGTATTTCAGTTCTGGCCTGTGAGAGTGTGTCTGTGGCTGTGTGTTTCTGGAGTGTGTTTGTCCCTCAGGTCATGGCACGATGCTACTAATTTTGCAGCAATATTTGCACATTTGGCTTTTTTGCCGGAGCATAAAATAAAGTTTTTCGGTTAGGGTGCATATATAATTTTGTTTATTTTGGGGTAATAGTGGTCGCTGATGGTTAGGTATTTGGGGCATTCTGTGAGGAAGTGCAGCTCTGTTTGGATCTCTCCCAGACTGCTGTGGGAGCAGAGTCTCTCCTCACAGGAGAGCCAGGTTTGTCTGCGCCGGCCCGTCTCTACAGACTGACTGTGCTCGCTGAGTCTGTACATCGTCAATGTTTTCCTGAGTCTCACATCAGTTGTGCTCAGGTAGCTTGCCGTGGTGTACTCTCGATTTAGTGCCGAATAACATTCTAATTTGTGCTGGTTTTTAATGGTGTTTGTCCAATGGGTGATGTACTTGTGTTTCTCTGTGTTGATGATTTGTGTGGGCCGAATGGTTGAGAGTGAGTGTGAGTTCTGAGGCTGGCTGATCTCTGTCAGTCTCAGCACCAGCTGAAGGAGGGGACTCTTCGTGAGGCTCAGCTCTTGCTGTTTCAGGGCTTTATAATGGTATGTGCTGGGGTCACTTGTCTTTAGGTGTTTCCAGAATTTGATGGCTCTTTTTTGGATGTTTAGAAGGAGAGGGTATTGGCCTAATTCTGCCCTGCATCCATTATTTGGTGTTTTTCTTCGGACTTTGAGTATTCTTTTACAGAAATCTTTTTTTCCCAGTTTAAAAAATATCACCTTTTATGGTGGACCCAACTTCACTGCCATATATCAATTGGTTCATTACTGATTTGAAAAGTTTTGAGCCAGATTTGGATTGGAGTCGATTTTAATTGATCTTTTGAATGGCAGAGAAAGTCCCTTTGAGCTTTCTCTTCTTGGCTCAGTCACAGCCACGTAAGTTACCTGTTTGAGTAATTTTAGTTACCAGTAAGGTATGTTTTTGTGGTTCTCTTTCATCATCTCGTGTTCGAGATCCACCTATGGGAAGGGCATCCGTACCTGACCTCTGCAGAATCAGAATCAGAATCAGAATGAGCTTTATTGCCAGGTATGTTTACACATACGAGGAAATTGTTTTCGTGACAGAAAAAGTTAAAGGCTTTTCCCCTTCCTGCCAAAACAGTGTAACCGAATGACAGTGACAGAACAAAAAACACCGATAATAAAAATAAAAATAGAACAAGTATATAAGGAATAAAAATATATAAATTGACCATTGGTGTGTGTCGGTAATTACAATAGACAGTTTTTTTTGTATTTACAGGTACTGTATATTATGTGCAAATTTGAGGTGTAGGCTGAGTATGAGTGTTAAATAAATGAGTGAATAAATAGTGTGTGTTCCACAGTTATTGTTAAGTGTTCATGAGATGGATTGCCTGAGGGAAGAAACTGCTCCTGTGCATGGCTGTTCTGGTGCTCAGTGCTCTGTTGCGTCGACCAGATGGCAACAGTTCAAGAGGGAGTGTGCTGGATGTGAGGGATCCAGAGTGATTCTGCCAGCCCTTTTTGCTCACTCTGGATGAGTACTGTTCTTGGAGAGAAGGGAGGGTTGTACCAGTGATTCGCTCAGCAGTCCGGACTATCCGATGTAGTCTTCTGAGGTCAGTTTTGGTAGATGAGCTGAACCAGACAGTTATTGTAGTGCAGAGGACAGATTCAATAATGGCTGAGTAGAACTGTTTCAGCAGCTCCTGTGGCAGGTTGAATTTCCTCAGTTTGGCGAAGGAAGTACAACCTCTGCTGTGCCTTTTTCACAATGGAGTCAATGTGAGTGTCCCACTTCATGTCCTGAGAGATTGTGGTGCCCAGGACCCTGAATGACTCCACTGCAGTCAGATGCTGTCCCTGATGGTGAGTGGGGGGAGTGCAGAGGGGTTTCTCCTGAAGTCCACGGTCATCTCCACAGTTTTGAGCGTGTTGAGCTCCAGGTTGTTGAGACTGCACCAGACAGCCAGCTGCTCGACCTCCTGTCTGTAAGCAGATTCGTCACCGTCCTGAATGAGGCCGATTAGTGTGGTGTCGTCTGCAAACTTTAGGAGTTTGACAGAGGGGTCTTTAGACGTGCAGTCTTTGTTGTAGAGGGAGAAGAGCAGTGGGGAGAGTACATATCCCTGAGGAGCTCCAGTGCTGATCGTGTGGGTGCTGGATGTGTATTTTCCCAGCTTTACTAGCTGTTGTCTGTCTGTCAGGAAGCTGTTGATCCACTTACAGACGGAGGTGGGCACGGAGAGCTAAAATAGTTTGGGCAGGAGGAGGTTTGGGATGATAGTGTTAAAGGCCGAGCTGAAGTCCACGAACAGGATCCTCACATAAGTCCCTGGTCTGTCTAGATGTTGCAGAACATAATGCAGTCCCATGTTTACTGCTCATCCACAGACCGTTTGTGCTCTGTAGTCAAACTGGGGGGGGGGGGGGGGGAGAGGATCCAGCAGTCCAGTGATGTCCTTCAGGTGGTCCAGCACCAGTTTTTCAAAGGCTTCATGACCACAGACGTTAGTCATTAAGTCCAGTAATTTTGGGTTTCTTTGGGACGGGGATGATGGTGGAGCGTTTGAAGCATGAAGGGACTTTGCACAGTTCCAGTGATCTGTTGAAGATCTGTGTGAAGATGGGGGCCAGCTGGTCAGCACAGGATTTCAGACAGGCTGGTGTAACACAATCTGGGCCTGGTGCTTTTTTCCTTTTCTGCTTCCGGAAGACCTGGCGCACCTCGTCTTCGCTGATCTGAATTGCAGGTGTGGGGGAGGGGGGGTTGCTGGAGGTGTGAATGGTTGTGTGGAGAGGTGTTCAGGGCGGGTGTGGGGTGTTTTTTCAAACCTGCAGTAGAACTCGTTCAGATTGTCTGCCAGTTGTTGATTCTCCCCAGTGCTGGGGGATGGTGTCTTGTAGTTGGTGATTTCTTTTAGACTTTTCCACACTGATGCTGAGTCACTGGAAGAGAATTTAATCTTTATTTTTTCAGAATAATTCCTCTTTGCCACTCTGATCTCCTTTTCCAGTGTGTATTTAGCCTGTTTATACAAGACATTATCCCTTCCTGTGAGCATCTTCTTTGGCATGACGGGGCTGTCTGAGTTTTGCAGTGAACCATGGTTTGTCATTGTTGTAGGCTAAATGAGTCCTGGTTTTACTTTTAGGAATGCACATATCTTCACAGAAACTGATATAAGATGTTACAGTCTCTGTGAGCTCGTCCAGATCGGTGGCAGCAGCTTCAAAAACGCTCCAATCAGTGAGGTCAAAACAAGCTTGTAAATCCTGCTCTGCTTCATTAGTCCATCTTTTTACGGTCCTTAATACAGGTTTAGCTGATTTCAGTTTCTGCCTGTAGGTCGGTATTAGATGAACCAAACAGTGATCAGAGAGCCCCAAAGCTGCCCGTGGGACAGCGTGTTATGCATCCTTTATTGTGGTGTAACAGTGATCTAATATATTACTGTCTCTGGTGGGACATGTGATGTGCTGTCTGTCTTTTGGCAGTTCACGGGAGAGATTTGCTTTTTTTTATTAAAGTCCCCGAGAATTATTAAAATAGAGTCTGGGTGTTGTTGCTCTGTGTCTTTGATCTGATCAGCGAGTTTCTGTAAAGCGGTGCTCACGTGTGCTTGCGGAGGAATGTATTAATGAAGATGAAGAAAAAATTAATGAAGAGCACTTCTAGATCTGAACAGCACATCTTCTTTAACACAGTTACATCTGTACACGACCTTTCATTGATGTAAAAGCATGTCCTGCCACCGCGTGATTTCCCTGTTGATTTTGCGTCGCGATCTGCTCTGAACAGCTGCAAGCCCGGGAGACTCAACGCGCTGTCCGGGATGGCGTCTTTCAGCCAGGTTTCTGTGAAATACAGAGCAGCAGAGTTAGAAAAATCCTTATTTGTCCGGGAGAGCAGAATGAGTTCGTCTGTTTTGTTGGGTAAAGAGCGGAGGTTCGCCAGATGGATGCTAGGCAACGGCGTTCTGAATCCGCGCTCTAATTTAGGGCTAGAGTCTGAGGGGGCCTTTGACGAGCGCGCCGGCTCGCTTCCCCCGTCTGCGCGTCCTGAAGCGATTGATCAGCGCCACAGCTCCCCCGACAACAATGTCCAGCAAAACATCCGAATAGTCGAAAACCGGCGAAATATCGGGTGGTGTGTACTTCCGAAATGTCCAGCAATTTGTCTCTGGTGAAACTGATTGCAGGGATAACTAAAGACAGGACAAACTAACAAAAAACATAAAAACAACTGCGTAGGGCGGACCGGCGCACTCCACGGAGGCAGCCATCAGCGTCGGCGCCATCTTTTAAAGCATCCAATTGCACCAAGTCTGGCTAGACAGACAGAAGGGCACAGCCCACCCCCTTACATGAGAGCATATAAGGTCTGCACGCGACGCTATTCTCCAGTTGTCATTCGCTTCTCGCGATCTCTGCACTTCACAGCTCGGGTTAGATTTATCACTGCTCACTTTTCGTGTCTTCAGGAGGACATATCGTCAAGATCAGCCTCCGCCAGACGTGACAGTCTTTTATTCAACCCAGAAAAAAGCTGTTTTTGCATCCTGAGCCGCCCACGCTCTGTGATTATTTTCACCTGCTCCCCTTTTCCACGGCTGCCCGCCACTGATTTTACTCAGTTTTTCGCCGGCATGTCGCTCTCCAAACCTACTTCTCTCGGGGGCTGCACATCATGGGCCTGCCCGGCCACGTGTGGCGCGCTGATCGCCGCTAAGGATCCGCACCCCTTCTGCATGGTCTGCTTGGGCCTCAAGCATGCTGAAGAGGCTTTGGAGAACCCGGAAAACTGCAGCCATTGCCTCACGTTGCCTAAAAAGCTCCTTCGGCGCCGTCTCAAAGTTGCCGCGACCCAGTGCGTCGAGCTCTGCCTTTCTGACTCGGATGGGGGACACGGTGATGACTACCGGGGGCCTCCCGGGGGCGCAACGTCTCTCAACTGGGCTGACCATCCCAATTCTGTTTTTCCCGAAGAGGACATCTTCGCGGGTAACCTCCCATTTGCCGCCGAACCAGCTGGTTCCGGCAACGATGACAATGCGGGCCTTCTCGTGGTCTCGGAGGATGAGGAGGCCATCCCGCCCTCTAGCGTTCCCCTGGCTAACGCCCCCGCTTTACCCCAGTCTATCCTCCTGGACGTATGTGAACGAGCGGCCGCTCGCCTCAACATTGAGTGGCCGGCTCCGCAGAGCGCCACAGACCAGGAAAAGAACATTTACGACGGGAAACTGCTGGGACCGCCTCCCGGCCCGAGGAAACAACTCTTTCCCGTCCTCCCAGCGTGCGCTAAGCACATGAGACACAATTGGGGCGATCCGCTCAATCTTAAACACGGTCTCACGGGTCTCGAGGTGAAGGATATGGGAGCTCAAGGCATGGGTGATTCCCGTGCCATTGAACCCTCTGTCGCCAGGCACCTTAACCCCGTCCACGGCGGGCTGCTCGCTCCCCCGAAGCCGGTTTTGCCCAATAAAATGGACCGTTTTTCTGCCTCAATTCACCAGGCCGCTTACAAATCCTCGGCCTTGGCTGTCAGGGCCCTAAACGTTTCATCTCTCCTCTCCGCTTACCAAACGGAGATTTTGGACGATTTAGGGCAGCAGCTGGACAAAGGAGCTCCCTCTCCAACCTTGTGGAAGGAGATCGTCACTGTCAATGACCTCGTCCTCCGCAATGCCCGTCAGGCCGTCCAAGCCTGCGGGCGCTCCATGGCGCTTTCTGTGGTGGGAGAGCGTGCCCTCTGGTTTAACCTGTCAGGCCTCCCCAACAGTGAGAAGAGGCGCATCGCGGGCGCTCCTGTTGAGCCCGGCCGGGCTCTCTTTGGTCCCGCCGTCAGATTGATGCAGCAACGTTACGACGACAAAAAGAAGGAGGACGAGACTTTCAAGTTATGCCTTCCTAAGAAGGCGGTCACACGCCAGGTGCCCCCTGCGCGTTTGCCAAACCCTCCTGTCACGGGACGAAATTTCCATCAGAGCAAGGAAAGGCCCCGCAACAAACCACCCGCCCACGGCAGAGTAACCCACCCTCTGCAAAGCCCTGGGTTAAAAATACTCCCGCCGTGGCCGGAAAGCCCTCTAACTCAACCCCCTCCGACTCGAAACGCAAGCGGCCGGCCTGATGTTCGACCGTTGGGGCCGCCGAGTCTACGTTCTCGAGCCGCAAGCTCTTCGGACCCCCTTTTTGCCCCGAGCCCCTGTCCAAAAGATGGAGGTTTTCTCATGGAGAGGGCGACCGCCCCATTCTTGTGGCTGCCCGGCCCATGCGTTCAGTGGACGTTGTGTGCTCTCCCCCCATGTTCAGGGGTTCACAAGCAGTGTCACCACACGGCACATACTTTGTTCCCCTCACCCAGTTAATAAAGGCTTCGACCCCTGTGTTCCCCAACACAAAAAACACAAAGAACACAATAAAACAAACGAATCATATGAATTCGTTACAGGGAGAGAACATCTCTCTTCATCTCCGACTCTGAACCCTTGCATGTCGCCCCTGGTCTGTCCACTAGAGGGCGCCATTGCATCACAAATGAGTCAACTGGGCACACGCGAGAATGCCAGCGCATCTCCGGCTCTGGTGGGGACACTCGCGAGTTACAAGTCGGCCTGGCAGACTGTTTCGGCTCCCGAGTGGGTGATGCGAACTGTAATGCAGGGCTACAGACTGCAGTTTGTAATAAAACCCCCGCATTTCAACGCCGTTCTTTCCTCTCACATGGAGGAGAGCGCCGTTCACATTCTGAACGAGGAAATCTCTTCCCTTCTATTAAAGGGAGCGATTCAGGTGGTGCCCCCCAATCTGATAAACCAAGGATTTTATTCTCGTTATTTCCTGGTTCCAAAGAAGGACGGTTCTCTCCGCCCCATTTTGGACCTAAGAGTGTTGAACAAACATTTGAGAAAATACAATTTCAGAATGTTAACCCACGGCACTCTGACCCCCGCCATAAAACAGAACGACTGGTTCACATCGGTCGATCTGAAAGATGCTTTTTTCCACATAAGCATTTATCCGCCACACAGGAAGTTTCTTCATTTCGCCTATCAAGGCATATGTGACGATTTCACAGTCCTCCCGTTTGGGCTCGCCCTAACCCCAAGGACTTTTTCTCTGTGTGTGGAGGCAGGCTTAGCTCCTCTGAGAATGTCAGGTCTGCGGATTTTTACATACTTAGACGATTGGCTCATCATAGCCGAATCGAAGATGAAAGTACTGCAGGACACCCGTCATGTGCTCACTCACATCACATCTCTCGGGTTCAGGGTGAATTTGAACAAAAGCAACCTTACACCCAGTCAGAGTGTGATTTTCCTGGGCTTGGAGCTGAGCTCAGTCTCCATGCGAGCGCGTCTCTCTCAAGAGCGCGTTCGCTCTCTAATGAACTGTGTGTCACAGTTTAGAGAGGGAGCGAAAGTGCAATATCGCACATGTCTCAGACTGCAGGGTCTAATGGCTTCATCTATCCAGGTTTTGCCTCTGGGACTTCTGAGAATGAGGGCGTTCATGAAATGGGTTTTGTCACTACATTTCAGCCCGTTACGCGATCTCTGCCGCTCTGTAACAGTGACACGCGCCTGCATGGCAGCTCTGCACCACTGGAGGAGCGTGGGCTTTTATGCACAGGGAACCCCTTTGGGGACGGTGATGTTGCGGAAAGTCGTGACGACAGATGCGTCCCTAACAGGCTGGGGTGCCACCCAGGAGGGCAGAACGGTGAATGGTTTGTGGCCGAGCAGACTACGTTCAGCGCACATAAATTATTTAGAGCTTATGACCATATGGAAAGCTCTGAATTATTTTCTGCCTCGCCTGCAGGGGCATCATGTGCTCGTACGCTGCGACAATACCACAGCGGTAGCATATATCAATCGCCAGGGCAGTTTGCGCTCATCGAAACTTCACGCTCTAGCTCACAAGCTTTTAGTGTGGAGCAGGCGGTTTTTCCTGTCGTTATGCGCGACTCATGTTCCAGGCATTCTGAACAGAGGCGCAGACCTTCTATTGAGGGGGAACCCACTCTACGGAGATTGGCGCCTTCACCCTCAGATAGTGGGCTTGATATGGATGAGATTTGGACAGGCAACCATAGATCTATTCGCCTCGCGCGAAACCAGCCATTGTCCTATGTTCTTCTCGCTAAAGGACGTGGACGCAC